>VZTA01023076.1:0-98452 GCA_013398855.1 Mohoua ochrocephala | reverse complement strand
TATATATTGTAGTTTAAATGCAAATGATCGTGATGTAACGAGCACTACCGGGCTTATAGGCTGCGGGGTTGCTTTGTATGGGCACCGCTTCTTAGTTTACTTCTGGATGGGAATCCAAGAGGCGTGAAATAGCCAGGACTGTTTCACGTTCTCCCCTGATACGCTGATTAAACGTAAAAAAAAGAAATCTTATTTTCCTGCAGCTGAAAAGGATAAACAATTTAATCTCTCTTGACCTTTATTCTAGTTTTTTTTTTCTTTAAGGTAGTTATTAGTTGACTGGCTCCTTGTATATATCTCATATGTCTCATACATCATCTCGTAATTTTTATGAAAACGTGTCCCAGTCTCTGCTTAAGAGTTTTATTACAAAAATTATGATGTGCCTGATACCTGCACTGCCAACTTTTTTCAGTACTGAAGAAACAGAGCAGTCTCTTCTGCTAATGTTTGTTTAGATCTTGCTAAAACTTTGCTAACAGGCAAACATGGTTCCTCTCATTTTGCACATAGATGTCTTTATTTCTCAAGGCAAGAAGCATGCAGATAAGTAGACCTTAACTTATGACGGGTAACATTTTAAGCATGTTTCTGTCAGCTGCTCTGTAGGCAAGATCTGCTTGTTTACAGGAATGTGGAAAGAGTGTACATGAGGTAGAGAAGGAAGCTTATTTTGGCTTTTAAAGTCAGTGTATTACTTAAGTTTATAGGACTCTTTGGTTTTGGTTTTTAAAATTTTTTAAAAATTTTGGTAGGAGCCTATAAGTCGACCCCAATATCTTTAATTGGATTGGATTACTAATTATAGTCCATGTAGATATATTTTGGTTGGATGCAACCAGTAAGTCAAGTTCAAATAAGGGCCAAAGCAAAACTTCAGAGATAAGATGTGTCTGTTTCCTAGAAGGCTACATGTATTGTTTCAATAACTAATTTTTTTTTAGTCCGATGTGAGTGCATGTTGTGTGTGTACACACAGGTAATATTAACAAGAGTGCCTTGTTTAAGACAGTTTATTCTATGGTGCATTACTCCAACTGGGTTTGAATGGATTTAGTAGTCAGTTTCATAAATGGGTTCACAGGAAGTAGCATTTGAGTGTTTTACTCCCTCATTTGTTCTGCATTTTGGGGGCAGGTGATGTGTTTTTAAGCAAAATGCTGCCATTCTAGGGGAAGTAGGTGAGAATTCAGACAGGTACTAGTTTTAACTTTGCCCCAGTTGAAGTAAATACAGTTGTAAGGCTTGGATAACATTGATATGCACTAGAAATTGTTGACTTTTTGATACTGTAACAAATGCTTTGTGAAAGGGAAAATACCCTGGTGTGGTTTTTTAAGCTTGACTCAAAACCACTTACTAGAGCTCTGCAGTTGTTTGTAACCCAAGCTTCTGTTTGCAAGATACTAACCAAAAACCGTATCTTGACTTCCTACTGCATTTTGCAACAGCAAGTATCTGAAGTTTCTATTATAACCAAAAGATCCTCCAGACTACATGGAATTTGCCTAACACCAATTGATTTTGTGTTCTTTCACTTTCTGGGTGCACATTTTCCCAGTTTAAAGAGATCTATTGAATAATAATTTCCATGCCCAAGAAGTATTGCTTGCTAAATAAAACACTCAATCTAAATACTCAATCGTTTTGGAAGTTATGAACCGTTACTAAAGTGGTTTGTGTTCAAATGCGTTTGAAATTTCTGCGCTGTTCTGAGTATGAAGATGATGCAGTTTCTTGTAACTATTTGCTTACAGTTTCATTTTGTGCTGCTAATGCAACAGGTGCTGTGGCAACATAGTAGCCTAGCTTTCCTTCAGTTTTGAAACAGAGACCCAATATTCTTTGGCATCTTTTATGGCTTGGGCATACTACTAATTTTAGTCCACACTGGAGAGTGGAAGGATGTGGCCATATAGTGACTGAAAACTTTGTTGTACCATACTTTCGTTTTGACATGGATAATGCATAAATGAATTGATTTCCTATGAAAGTAATGCACCATCCTGTAACTGCATGTTTTGTAGGAGTTTTGGTTGTGTATGTAACAAAAGTCCTCTGTTCTGTTTTTTTCCAACTAATAAAATAAACATTCTGTTCAAAATGTGCAATACTCCCCTTGTGAACTACAGTAGCAATTCAAAAAGAGGGAAATAGTTAAATGTGTGCATCCATGAGTTTTAAGGTTAAAAGGTTGCTTTTATTTTCAGTATTTGTATGAAATTTACAACCCACTTCTTGTTGAACTACTGTCTTTTATAAGAAAAGATTGTCAACTTAAGTGCCCTTTCAAATCATTCTAGAATATTAGATTAATTTGTATTATCTCGGATTCTCATTCTGTTAGGATAGGCCTGATAAGAATACCATGGAAGAGGCAGGGGTGCTCTCTAGCACAACATGTAGTTCAGGAAGTTTTGCATTGCTTGTGAGGAAAGGTGTGGTTTCAGTGAGAAACTTGCTTGTTGACCAATATGTTTTCTTTTTGCTGTACAGAAGAGACTTCCTCAGGATCACAGGGTGTCCTTGGTAAATAAATGTGTTGCACTAGTTACTCTTCTTTGCAACAAGTTGTTGTGGTATAGAAAAGATTACTTTCTCAAGATAAGTTACACAATAGCTAGCAAAGCTGATTCAAGGTGTTTAAAAATTAATCTGTTAAAGACAGAGAAACAACAACAAAAACCCCCCAAAACCAACACCAAAAGCCCCCCAAAATCCCAACCCAACCCAAAACCTACCAGCAAATAACAAAATATTGAATGTGAAAGTTAACTTTTTGGTTTTTTACTTAGCATAAAAATTCATCTTTAAAGTTGTGGTTTATATGTTTATCTTGGGTAATTGTATGAACAACATTCTGGACTCCCTGTCTAAAGAGAAGAGTTTATAAATGAAACTTATTTAGGCAAATCACTAGTATGTACTAATAAAAAAAAACTGCAAAAAAAATGCAAGGGTACAGTAGGTGATTATTTGGCATTTTGTCCTTGTTCCATGGCTCTAGATCAATTTTAAGTATGGGCATTCAGGTAGATTTGATGCATGCCAAGGATTTTAAACAGATTATCTTTGCCTTTATTATTTAAAGATGTTGTTCAGGTATAGTAGGAAGATGTAGCAAAGTTAATACTTCCAGAAAAACCCTCCAAGATTTAGTAACATTAAATGTTGCAGTCAAGGAGAGTAAGCATATTTGGCTTGCCCATGCGAAGGTGCTTACTTTTGCTCAGTTTAAATGTTCCTTTGATTTTTGGTACTGTTTGTGTCAACACTTACTATGTTTAGGATAAATAAATTAATATATATTGAACCCATCTTGACCAATCTTCTTTTTCCACAAATTTTTATGTGAGTGTCTAAGTGTGAGTCACACTGATCAAAAATAGCATTAAGAACACATTGTTGCCCTGTGATTTTTTTTTTTTTCTGTAATATCCTGACTAAAGAACAGTAGTGATTTTTAAATTCCCTGAAGAATGCGACTGGGACCTCAATATTTCATGTGCCTGTCTGAATGACTTGACAGCATGGTTTGCCAAACTTCCCTGCGTTGTCCACGTGACAGAGTTGTTTGAATGCCTCCTGTAGCAGGAGCAGAGATGAAGACCCTGCTTCCTTTAGATCAATGAAGATCTCACCACTGCCTTTTTGTAGGTGTGGAATGTCAGTGTCCAAGAGTCAAAAACTTCTTGTACAGGTGGTTTAACACCACAGAATAAAAGCACTGCTTCTCAGTTCAGTCTCAGCAATCTTGCAAAGCAATTTCTACCAACATACATTTATTTTTTTGCCTAAGCATTAAGTGTGTTTCTTGAGATATGTAATTGGTGCAGCCAGCCTCATGAGCTTTTACTGAAATTATTTTATCATTTTCTAAATGTTTTAGTGCATGTGGAGGCAGAGAATTAAGGTTGTACATGGGAGTTTCATGTAATCTGGCTTTTCATATAACGTTTGCCAAAGACCTTCACCTAGTGACCTCTGCATCTGTGTGTAAGTTAGGGTAGTAGAGAATTCCTTCTGTGCTTAGGAAATTCAGATCTCAAGTTGATGAGAATAATGCTTTTTGAGTGTGAGCAAGAAGATCCAAAGGTTTTAGGTTAGAAGTTGATTATGTTCTAGTCATGTTGCAGTGTCAGGATTTGACAGTGGGTTCTGCAGTGTTTGGTTGCTCTGCAGAAAGGAATCACAAAGTTCATTCCTGTTACAAGACAATTCAGAATTTGATTTGTTCAATGTAGACATAATAAATAAAACACTATGTAAGAGTTTAAAAGAAAGCTATTTGGTAGGCATGTCACTGAACTTTTCTCATCTTTTGTATTAATAGTTTGAGAACACTTTTTTATTTCTCAGTACTTTCTTGTTACTCATGGGTAGTTCATGTATTTCTGGTTTTTATTCAGCAGTGTGCTTGTTCTTTTATGCACAATATGGAGTAGTGCCGCAGAAAAGTTACCATCACAGAAATAATTAAATACATGAGTTTAATGAAACTTTGATTTGTAGCTCTTGAAAGGTATCTTTTAAAATCTCTCATCTCAGAATGACTAGGAATTTCCAGATTCTTTGAACTTTTGAAAATTTAGTTTTTTTCCTGAGTCTTCTAGACATAGAAAACTAATTTTAGTCTGTTTTAAAAATATGGAACTTATGTTTATTTTTTCTTCATTGTTTGAGTAATTTCTAAACTATATTTTTAAGGAGCAAAGGAACTTTGTCTCTAAAAGGCAAGAATTAGTATTCTTACATCAATCCTTGGCAAATTAAACTTATTGCATGTGTCTTGAAGGGTTGAGTTAAGTAACATCATCATAGTTGTGATACTCAGCTCAGCTAATCCTTGATTTGACTTCCTCTGAGTCTCAAAACTCTCCCAAGTTCACTGTCTCAGTAACTTTTTTTTAATGCATTATTTTAGCCCTCCCTTCATCTTTTCTACTTGAAATGTATTCTTTGGTTACATTTCAGACATACACTCTAATAAGTTTTATCTCTGCTTCTGTCTGCTCTTCAGCTATTGTTTTATGTGATTTGAGGGGGACAAAAAGGATTTAAAGCATTTTTGTCAATAAACACAAGGCAAAACAATAGGTTGTTAATGTTTCACGTGGGATTCTAAAGGAACAATTTAGTTACATTTAGAAACTTCCTTTATACCTTGGTAAACAAAGGCAAGGGTGGCTTTGTTCACCTTGCTTTAATTATACCTTTGTCCCTTAAAATAACTTGCTTTGTCATTATAATAGGAAATAAAATACAGAATGATGGTTTCTTTCCTGATAAACTTATTCAGTTGCAGAATCTAAATAAAACATCTAACTTGTATATTAATATTTCAGTGTGCCTGCATTCTCCTAACTAGGCTTATGTGAGCATATATTAGTTATGTGAAGCTTTTTGACATACTGAAAGCGAAAATAGAACACTGCAAATATTAAGCATCCACGTAAGCGTGCATTAAAAAGAGCTATTTATGTTTTCCACAGTATGTTGGTTTTCCTTACCACGAGGTGTAGGTAGTGCCGTTTTCCCATCATGTCCTTCATTATTCCAAATCAAAACTTATGAAATAAAGTTGTTATGAATAAATTTCTAATACCAATTTTCTTAAAGTCATCGAGGATTTTAGTATGAAATGTAGTTTAAAAAGTTTTTGCAATGCCTGTCATGGAGAGATCTTGGGATTTCTTTATATTTGTTTTAAAAACTGTAAATATGTCTACTTAGAAAGTACTTAAGGTGTCTTTCGAATTTTAATTGCGTGTACACGAAGTTTACAATTTTATAAATTTTGGATCTATTTTCTTTTAATAATCCTATTTTTAAATGTCTTTATCTTGTCAAATCAGTTCATCTTTTGTGTTGGTTTGATACTGTGGGGTTTTTTGTATTTCCTTTTTTAATTTTTAATTGACTCTAATAAGTTGGACAAATACTATCTGCCTAGAGGTTACTTTTTCCTCAATCCAAGTTGTGATAGTATTTAAATCAGTCAGTATAACCAGAATTCCAGAAGAGGTAGTTTATAAAAGCCTGTATAAATACTTGATACTTTTTAGTTAAAGCGCTCACCTGAATGCGATTCTTCCATCAGCAATAGAGTCTAATTTGATTTAGCAAGTTTTGCAGCGATCTCTGTTCTGTGACATAGTCTTTTGTGTAATTTTTGATAATGTGCAATATATCCTCTGATTGTTTGGCCAGCTTTGCTAGGGGAGGAGGAGATGCATGTGTTTTTCATATAAATAAAACCTGGATCTCAGCTTCCATTCCTAAAGATAACTCTGTTTTTAGTTTAGAGCCTTGACATTTTGAATTCCTTGCTCTGGGAGTGCAACCTGCATTGGAAACATTTACAGCCTGCTCGGATGTTTGGGAGGAGTCAAACTCAAATTTGAGAAAAACTCTTAAAAGCTTGATTTGCTACCAAAAAAAAGCCCCCAAAGGAAGGAAACAAACATATGTGTGATGGAAGCCACTAGAGGATGACTGAGAACTGCTTTTTTGGTGATGTGTGTTTTGTGTGCATGCACAAAATGATTCAGTTACTTTTCTGAAGAATGAGGAGATAGAGATGATGAGATTTGGCTCTGCTTACATAGAGGACCAAAGAATCTCAGTGAGTCAGGCAGAGGGAATCAGAAAGGTTCACTTACTGTTGTTTTTTCCCCAAACATTTTACTAAACAAATGATTACTTGTAAAAAAGGAAAATGGTAGTACTCATATATTAAGAGAACAAGGTTGGATGATTCACTTGGTTGATAATGGTACAAGAAGTTCTGGGGATCATCTCTGCAAGCACTGAAATTGATCCTGTTGGTATTCTCTCTGGTAACTTGAGTTGGTAAATGTGAGAGTATCTGTTTTTTCTCAGCTCCAAAATTGTTGAAAGTAGAAGCCTGTGTTTATGAAAGTTCTTACAACAGAGAACTGAATCATACAATTTACACTGAATTTATGGGTGCTGTCTTCTTTACTCAGCTGTCTCTTGTCATGGGGAGAATGGGAAGATGCCCAGATTCCAAGGGAGTGTTGTCTGTTCTCATGAATCTCAGTGATAATTCACTTGCACATAGCGGTTGTTAAGTGTGGACCTGAACCACAGTTTTTAGTTCTTCTGCTTGGAAGGGATTTCTTTCCTTCTCACTATTCACCAGGTGTCTGTAGGTAGCTGACTGCTGTGATGGGCATGAGAGCCTCCTTTAATGTAGAAACAGAAGCTGGGGAAAAGCCGTCTTCCTACTGAATGGTCCATTGCTCATTTTAGGTGTTGATCTCATAGTTCCCATATGGTAGCATCATGAAGTAAGAGGATTCTTCTCTATATTGCTATATTGTTATTCTATATTCTGTATTGTTATTCTTAAAGTCCAAGATGAAAACCGAGAAGGCGTAGGCCAGTTTTTACCATGGCTCAGGGAAACGATGAGCCTTAGGGATCTAGAACTCTGTTGCATGTAGTAGTCTCTGCTTAATCTTTGGCCAGAAAGTTGCCTTTGCAACCTTTGCAGCTAGGAGCTTAAAAATATAATACTGGTTCTTTAGAAGAGCGCTGAATTGTTTTATTTCACACTATGAAAGTGGCTTAATCACTTCCTGAAGAAAAAAGGAAAAGAAGTACATTTGTTATGAGATAAAACTCCCCAGCAGGTGTTTGCATAGAATCATGGAATCATTTAGGCTGGAAAAGATCTTTCCCACCACTAACCTAATACTGCCAAGTCCACCACTAAACTGTCCCCCTAAATTCTTCACATCACTGACTGTAATGGAGTAAATTTTTACACCTGCATCGTAAAGTATGCTGACAGCGGGTTCTCATATGTGTTGTGCATATACATGACTATCTGATACTGTCTGCAGAATGCACACAATACACTGTTGGAAAAATATCTTCCAAGTTTCATAAGATACAAAAAAAAAAGAGGGGAAACAAAAAAGCAATCTGATGTGTTCTCTGGTTGCTGGAAAATATATAAAAAAAAGTCAAGTTCTTCCCTGTAGGAAGCAGCTGTAATGCAAAACAACGTCAACTTCAGTTCTTACATGTTTTTCTCCTATTTCTGTGGGTTCATCCTATACCAGCAGTAAGGTAAACTGTAAAAATTACTGCATACCAGCTGCTGAAACTTCAAGTGCATTGGGAGAGCAGAGTTGATTGCTACCAAGTATTTAAGTTCTATGCCAGATGTGCAGAATAAACATTTCTGTAGCTTTTCTTGAAATAGTTGAACTAGAGATGAAATGCTGTTTTCATGTGAGAATTCTTCCATGTGTTTCATACAACTCTTTTACATCTATACACAATTCTTTATTACTACATCTTCAGGGAAGAAGGATTCTGTGTGACTATTCTTCATTATAAGGCCAGTTTTGGTCACGATAAGAAGTAATTCTCAAAATTCTGCTCTTCTGGAGCTTTGCTGAATGACTTTTAGAGTAAAGGAGTTCAGCTTTTAGAAAGGCTCAAAGGCATTTAAAAAGGAATAATATTACAGATGCTTACAAATGGCTTCTTGAAAGTGTAGTGTGCACATATAACCTTTAATTTCATTAGTCTTTTAATGCTTTGATTTATCTCCTTCAGCTTCCTATGTAATTTAGCCTGACTTTTAATTACCCATTAATGGAGCGATCAATACAACCATAGAACTGTTGATAATTCTAAAGTTGTTTCTGGTAAGACTGTGAAGCTAAACTGGGGATAGTGCAGTTAATTTTATCACCGTATTTGTGTGATTTTTGTATTTTGGGGATTTTGTTCAAAATTCAGTAAAGCAGTACATGTGATGGGTGGGATGCAAGCCTACAGACATACACTCGAGGTTGTTTGAGGCTCTGTCTGACATGAAAGTCGGTCATAGATCAGATTTTGATTGCGTAACACTAACTTAATTGTAATCAGTGGGTAAATAAGGAGCTTCAAGCATGAATTCATTCATAAATCATGGACTGATTGATCAGTCTGTGGGCAGACAAGATTATTGCTACTTAGTACAGAAGTTAATTTCTTATAGCTATGTCTTTACCAATAAGAATAAATCATTGCACTGTTCACAAGTGCACACCAAAAATGGAAAGTACATCAAATTTGCCGAAAGGGTAAAATGTATTGCCAGCCCAAGGTAAATACTGAGTGTTACATTACTTCTTGTGTCTTTATAGCTGGAAAAAAAATTCAACTGTGATTGCTTCTTAAAAGAATGCAATGAAAGTCTTGTAGAAAACTGAACTTAAGTTGGGTATTTGGAAATTGATGTGCTCGCACTTCCTTCCCAGAGCAGCTGCTCCTAGGTCACAGTTGTTTGACACCCACCTCTGGGCTTTGTAAAGATTTATGTATTTGTAATAAGAGCTGATTCTGTGCTGCAGTGATCCAGAACGGCGGAACAGCAGCCTGCTTTCAGGCACGTGTCTTAATCTGTCAGATCTCTTTTCATGCACAGCTGATAGACTTGCTTATCTCGTTTGAAGCATGCAAACAAAAGTTCTGATAATGTCTGACCCAGAAATTAACTCTCACACTAGTAAGGTGCAGGATGTGGAAATGCATGTTTTAGTTTTTTCTGCTGTCCTGGCTTGCGTATAATATGATGCCTAAGCAGCTGAAGTTAGATCAATTAACATCAATAAAGCAGTCCCGTGTCCTTCTAAAATGTTGTACATAACATTTTCTTGTAACTCCTATGAAAGCTTAGACAGGGCGTGTTTGTATAGACACAGGTGTGTGATGTCCTGCTGGGCACGACAGGGTGTGATGCCAGTGCCAAAGGTTGTGTGTCACCTGCACAGGTCTCACTGCCACATCTGCCAGTGCCGTCCCAGGGATGTCCCAAAGACACTGTAGTCAATATTACTTAAACTTCACAGTATTAATGAGTTTAACATTGTGATTTTTACTTTCATGCAGCCAAATTACTGAGCGTTTTTGAAAAAAATAGTTTAGTGAAAGCAAGACTTAGGTGAGCACACTGGAGTATGTCTGTAAAATCAGGTTGTACTGTATTTTTGTTGCATACCACTTGAAAAAAATACTCATGCCAAGTTTTATTTTGCATGTACAGCATCCATACAGAAGTAGCCTTCCATCTAGCTGCTGTGTCGTGCAAATACACATTTTTCAAATGATAAATAAGAAATAACCTGTATGTCTGTAATGGTTCAGTTTTTAGTTTGTACTTGATTGTGTTAAAGCAGTTGATTTCCCAGTGCTTTCTTCATTCATTTGTTGCACAGATTGCCTCTAGCACGGTCGTATTTGTTTCTCTCCTGTTTATGTTTGTTGGTCAGTCTACTAGATAGATATGTATGGGCTGCATTTGATAGCACTAAAGTTGTGTGTGGGTTCCTGGTCTGTGCCACCGCTGTGTACATGTGTGCTCTTGTGTGTAGAGCTCTAGAAGGGTGTTCCTCCACCGTCAGAGAAATCCCATTTCTTGGCTTCCCACGCTTTTCTGGATGAGCATTATTTGAATGCTTCTCTTTATTTTGAAGGTTGGAGGGGAAAGGCAGTTTGCTGGCTAAAGGAAACATCTCCTGCCCTCTGGCTTCTCTTCCTACTTGATTGTAGTGCTATTTATCTCTTCTTCACAGCTGTTAGGTACTCTGGGAGTGAGGTGGTCAAAAGAAAGGGTTGTGGCTTCTGAGAGTGGTATGTCCTGTTCCAGGACTAACTTCCCTTCTGTGCCCTGCAGGCTGAGGTTTGTAGGGAAAAGAGCACTCTTGTCACTGCCTGGCTTAAACCTTTGAGAGAACATGCACTCCTTCTTTTCATAAACTAAACATTGGGGGTGTTTTTGGTTAATTTGTACTTATAAGAAGTTGTTTTTCTGTTTGTGTACTTGGAGATGATGCTGTTTTTGAAAAAACTCCCGTAAGTTCAGGATTTGTATTGGCTATAATAAAATTATATTGGAGTTAGCAAGAATGTAACCTTTCATTCCATTTTCTTGCACTCTTAATATGATTGTAGGTAGCCATAGTAGAGGAAGCACTTGTCCATTGCATGGATTCTGACGACTGTGGGAGCGGGGAAAGCTCCTGTGTGTTCAGAGCTGGGCCTGTGAAGCAGTGCCAGCAGCCTTTCATTTAGCAGCATCCTGTGCATTAGTACGAGAGAATTCTGCTGTGCGCGTTTTATGAAAGTGCCATATGACTTAAGTTTTAACACGTTCTGCTGCTTTTTAGTATTGTAGTGTTCATGGAAAATGTGCTGTAAGACTAGAAACATGATTGTGTTACACAGTTAATTAAAAATAAAGGCAGATTTTTAATATGAGCTCAGTCAGTGAAATACATCAACAAAGACTTTTTTGTTGGCTGTCAAGTGAGAAAAACAGAAAAGACTCAAATTCTTTCTCTAATATTTCCTTCCAGTCTGACTCATCAGTAGAAATTGTGAAGAGCTGCAGAAGAGAAGCCAAACAGACAAGCTGATAACTCAAAGAAATACTCTTTTGAGTTTGGGGTTCAGAGTGGAGTCATCATGAGCGATGTTACCATTGTGAAGGAAGGCTGGGTACAGAAGAGGGGTAAGTTCTGCCTTTTAATGGAAAGTGCTTCTGATGTCTCATACACTATGTGCAATGGTATTACGTGGTTACACAGACGAATGTTCTTGATTTATCTTCTGGTCTGGAGCAAGCTAATTCCCGTATGGAATTAGTGGCCATTAAGGCCTTGTTGGCGTTGAGACGTAGCCCTCAGCACTGCCCCTGTTTGTAGGGGTAACTGACAGGGGAAAGGAGGTTGGGCTCAGTAATTCCCACTTCACCTTGAACCTTGTTGCTGCAGCTGCTGTTACCTCTGTGTCAGACTAAGCTGGCTGTTGTGGCACCTGGCAGAGGCAGTAATAGAGGTGTGCAGTCGAAGGTTGTCTGGGAGCTGCTGTAGCTGTGATACTTTCTGTGAAACTTCCTAGATGCCAAAATCATTCAGTGTGGCTCAGCTTGTATTACAAATGCAAGTAGTCCCAGTAAAATCAGCATAACGCTTGCATAAAGCTCAGCATACACCTAATTACTTAGCAGACCTGGAAGCCATATGATTAAAGAATATGTTCCTAACTATAAGCCAGTATAAAATATGATTTTCTGTTATATTTGAATTCCTGTGAATTCTTGAGATGTCTCTTTAAAATGTTTCACCATGTGATTTAAAAATTTGGGGAGGTTGCTGTATGTTCATCTTTGAATGTGAAACCTCTAGAAATATCTGGCATTCATATCATGTGATGAGCTTTGGATGAAATCTTCCATGCTTCATGATGCTCTGCTTTAGGTTGTGGTTGCACACATGATTATTTTTGAAAGAATACAACCTCTCTCACAGAGAGAAGGTGATCTGGATTTTAGGGTGATTTATGCCATGAGTTTCTGTGATCCTAGCCCAGAAAGATTAGAGTGAAATAGTGGGAACAAAATTACCCTTTAATTTACAAAGAAATGCTTTGCTTCAATAGCAGTGTGTGAAGACAAAGATCATTATTAACTTTGTTATTGCAGATTGACATTAAATGTCAAATAAGGCAAGATAATGAGAGAAAAAGTTTATTATTCTTTTATTATTCCTGCATAAATTGTATTTCAGGATGCATTATGGGTATTGTAGATGAAAATGAGCTAAACTATGTTAAGCTTAAGGCCTATTTCCTATTTTGGAGTATATACCTGTATTTATAACAAATAATATTTTACATGACAGGAACTATTTAAAATTTTAAATTAGTTTTCCTTTCCACCTGGTTGTTGTTTACTCAGTTTGGAGATCTGATTTCCTTTTTTGATTATTTCATATAAATTTCTTTCAAATGTATTTGAATGGTTAGGATGCTCCAAGTAATTTTCTCTTACATGACATTAGTTCCTTCATGTAATATTGCTCATTCTTATTATAACTCCTGTCAACTCTATGAGCACTGGGATCCAGAAAAGGACAATGTGCAATGAAACCCAATGTCTTACTTAATATTTGAAATTCTGAAATGTAAAGTAAAGGTTTTTCTTCTCACCCTGTTTTGCTATCCATTAATTGAAGAAAAGCCCACTGAGTTGACATTTTGATGTCAGTTTTGTTAGTAATTGTTTTCTAATTAAAGACATTTCATGACATGCATTTTTCCTTATCATAAATAACTTCGAATTTATGGTTGTTTTTTTTTTTCTTCTTGCTGTAGGTAACTGTGTAGGTTTTAGTGGGAATTTTTTAAATTGTGTCTGTATTGTCCTTAATTTTCTTTGTCTGACTTATTCTGGTTGGTGGTGGGTTAAAGTGTTTCTTTTGTTTGTTTCTGAAAACAGAAGGAAAAGCATGATTGTGTTTCACAATGTTAAGAATTCTTAAGCATTTCATTCAATGGTTATGCATTTCGTGTAATTACAACTTTTACTCTGACCTTGCACTGGAGCAAGAAAATCAAAGTTGTTAAGCGTATTTGTTAAATGTTGCCAAGAAAAAGTATCCAACTTTAATCTATATTCTGAGAATTGGAATATGCTCGGTAGACACTTACTTTGGCAGCTAAATATTCTCTGTCTGTGCTAAGAAGCATCGTGGGATTGGGTAAAGCTGTCTTGCTTCCACAAGCGAGCATTCTGTTACACTTTTAAAGTGAATTCTTTGATCATCAGCACTCGATGCTCATTGGCTCAGTTCACAGGCTGGTTTTGGTAGGTACAAACCACTTCCCACCTGGAGAAGGGCGAGTGTGGGATCTCTTCTCCAGGCAGACACTGAATGAATTCCAGCCCCGATGGCCGGTCCTTTGGACAGCCCCCAGCTATGGGTATGGTGCAACGTAAATTTCTGAGACTCCAGGCTGAATTTATCTTGAAATAAAACTTTTAAACCCTTCCTGCTTGGAACACAGGGGCCTGGGCTGCTTCAGTTGACTGATCAGTTTCTATTATGCCGAATTACTTGGTCATGTGACTATATTCCTGGACCTTTTAAAATTGTCCCCTTCAGCAGTCAGTATGGTTTGTGATACAAGGAAAGGGAAAAAAATCCAACTTCTTTTTGTGATTCACAGCCCAGTCAAAGAGTATGAGGATGACTTGAAGGTATTGGGATGAAAAATGGTTTTGAGGAGCTGTCTAATGAGATGGGCCATTACAAAGGCAAGTTAGGGGAACTCTTCAGTGTAGAAATGAGAGGGGAGGACTAAAAATACAGCTGGGGCTCTCTCTCTGAATTGAGACTCTGCTAGGGAGAGGCTAGGGAAGACAAGGTATGTTAGGGCACCGTGAATGGCTGTGAAATGCAGGGAAAAGATGTTTGCTTTATCATTATTCTTAGTTCTGTATCCATGTCAGTAATAGAGGGCTGAGGGCTGTATGTCTGAAAGGTTTTAAGCCTGCTGTTGAGCACTGAAGAATCAGATGTGATGCTACACAGTTGGCTTCAAAGCCCTGTTTTTCTGTGTGTGCTTAAATGAGGCAGCCATTAAAGTATTAATATTTTACTCAAAGTTAAGAAAATGCCAGAATTAAGTTTTTTTGAGACTGATCATACTCGGGCTTTGACTAGTCTTTAGGAGAAGCAGTTTCAGTATGGTGAGACTAGATGATACTGTGGAAGAGTAAGCTGTTTTATGTGAAAGGTCAAACAAGCAGAGATGACAGGCTGCAGGCGAGAACTTTGGGCAATAGAAGACACCAAAACAAAACCCAGGGGGAAGCAGTGCCTGAGAAGCTTGGGGAACGTCAGGTCCCAGGTGAAAGGAGACCCTGAAGCGCAGTGACTGGGTGTGTCTGAGCAAGTATTGCAGCCCAGCAAGAGCAGAGTCAGAGAATGAAATAATTGGTGATGGGGACTTGATACCTATCTGTGCTTAGTGAATTTGTAAAGTGAAATGGGTGTTAATTTGGACTGGCTTCTGTTGGCTTCTGTGCCCCTTTGGCAGTGGTAGTGCTTCCTGGAGTACATCATGTGGCTCTTAGTTTCATCTGAAAGGAACCGGGTTTGTGCACTGTGGGACTGCTTCAAGCAGCAGATGAAAGTGCATTAACTAGGGTGGTGGGAAGATTTGCTGCAAAAGCACTCTCCTTATCTGAGCTAAAGTACTAATTCGGGTCCCTGTGAGACATCAGAACTTGAACAAGTGGAGAGCCAGCAGAGCAGTCTCCTGCGGAGAGTCTCTGCTCAGGCGAGTCTCTGCTCAGCCGAGAGAGGAGTGGGAATGTATTTTGTGTGGATGGTTTTATGGTTGTAACTTACTGTCTCAGATCCAGTGACAGGAACCAAGCAGCTCGTGGCCTGTGTCCACGTGTGGCTGCAAAGATATTTCTGCAGTTCACTGGCTCAGTGGGGATAAGAGTTTTTCTTTCTTTCTGTTCTCCAGTTATACCTGTAGCCAGATTAGGAGCATTGCATTGTCTTCCTGTATGAATTTACTTTTTAGATGACACCAACATTTTTCCTTGTAATGCATACAGATGAAAGGGAAGCAATTTTGACTAAAAACCTTAAATACAGTGACCTGAACCTTGTTGCTGATGTGCAGAAATTAAATATTTGACATTATTGCAGTTAGTGTAAGCATTCTGCAGTAATTGCTGAAATGACTTTTACATTTTGGATTTGCAGAGGACAATATTTTGCAGAGTGAGTATTTTTAAATTTATGTAAAAGTTAGTATCCCTAATTTTACTTAATATGCTTTTACTGTATTTACTAAATTAAATTTAATGATTTGCAGAGGGGGATATGTTTTTAATTTATCAGTTTGGAAACAGATGGTTTTTTTACATGGATGAACATGCTTAGTGTGATTAAGGCTGTATCGTTACAAAAGTGAGTTTTATGCATATAATTCATGTGGTATTTTTTCTTTAAAGCCAAAGTTTTCTGAGTTGTAGAGTTGACCTTGTCTATGGTCTATAATAGTCACAACAATTAGATTTAAGAATCTTTCATAACTATGCTTAATTGCAACCTAATTTCTTTATATATAACCTGTGCACAGAATTTCAATTAATTTAAACATATGAAAAGGTTTAAGAGTTTCTGTTACCATGTTATTGAAAGATCATTAGGGACAAAGGAAAAATTGACACAGATGCTAACTTTTTAAAGGACCCAGTTTTAAATTTAACGTGTCAACTAACTTCGTCTTTACTTGAAGGAGTAAGGTTTGGTTTTGGTGAGGATATACCTACTGTGTATGGCAAAACACGATGGCTAAATCATTATTTAAAGACAAAGCAAAATGTTGTCAGTTTAAGTTCGTGCTGGTGTTGCTGTACTTCGATTGCCTTGCCTCTGATTGGGCTCCTGCGTTCCAGCGCGGTACGTGGGGTAACGCGGTTTGCCGTGGCAATCTTTACGTGGCTCACGTGGAACAGGTATCAGCATTCCAATTTTGTAGAGAGGGAACTGAAGTACGAAATTGTTGTGGCTTAACTGTAATAACTTAAGAAGTTTGAGGTAATGAGATGGTGGTAAAAAACCAGATGTCATGAAGCTTTCCTGTAATGAGATTGTCCTGTAAATAGTGTATCACTGAAATACTGTAATATGGTTGTTCACTCAATGTTTTTCTTTTCTTTTTTTCTTTTTTCTGTTTTTAAATACCTTTCATAGCTTCTTAGTATCTAAAATTGAAGTAGTGTTAGTGTTTCTAAACTCATACAGTTCATAGAATGTGTTTGATTTACTGTGATGAGATTCACTCAACTGCTGCTCTCTTTTCGTTTTTGCCATTCAGGACATGATGCAGGTATCATGGGATTTTGAGAAATAACTGTGTGGAAAATATTTACTGTTGTTACATCTTCTACCAAGAAGAATAAATAGCGTAGTGGAATAAATCTATTGTTCCAAATAGCAATAGAATTGTTGTTTAAAGTACAAATTATTTATAGTCTTAGGGTAACATGTCTTCTCCCTCCTCCCCCTGGCTCAAATCCAGAAAAAGAGCTGTATTATTTCATTTAATGGACGTTGGGTTTTACAGTTGAACCAAGACCAAACAGATGTTAATTTTGGAAATATACACTGGAGATTGAGTTCATGTGGTATGTTTGAGGGTTGGTTTTTTTTTTTTAGTTGTCATTGGCTTTGTTTGGGTTTTATTTTGTGGGTTTTTAAAAAATATTTTTTAAATGGGTATATGAATGCCTTGATTGGAAAATTAATCTCAGAAGTTATGGTATTAATTGAGTGTTATTCACAACCTGTCAGAAATCTTGTTTGCAGATTGTCTGAATTATTTGAGCAATTTAACACACCTCTAACAAAGACAAATTTAAATAGACTATGTTGAACATCTGCTACACAAAGTAGAAGAAATTTGAAGAATTTTTTTCTAATTGTCTTAGCGAATGGTATTTTAAGGTAAAGTCTTGATTGATGAACCACTTGAAACTAAATAATCCTTTCATATTGTAGTTGTTCTACTCTGATTCTGTCTAATTAATAGAGAACGTGAAATTCCAACAAATTACATGAATGTAAAAGAGGCAGTTCCATGTGGACCAAAGGAAGGGAAAGTGACAGTGCAAGCTTTCTCATATCCTTATATGGAAGCTAGATTTTTTTTTTTTTTTTTTTTTTTTTTTCCCAAATAATTAAGAGATTGCTGAATCTTGCAGTCAGGGTAGAAATGGATTTAGGTAGATGTGTAAAGTTGCTTGCAGTCAGGTAAATGTCACATACTGTTTGGGTTTTGTTGGTTTGGTTTGGTTTGGTGTTTTTGTTTGTTTATTTGTTTTTGCTTTGTTTTGCTTGTTCTTTTTTTTTTCCCCACACGCACTCTAAGCAGAGAACTATGTATTTAGATGCTGTTTTCCTCCAACTACCCCACTGGGAGAGGAGGGCCTCTGAGCCCTTTCTCTGTCCCACTCTCTTTGTAGTTGACCACCAAGATCTTATTTTTGGAATAATTATGACCTGTTTAACCATACTTGTCCTTGAAGGAGGATCAGAACCACATGAAAATCTTGATGTAACTAGGATGAGTATGGGATGTTCTCTTTGCTAAATAACTTAATTCAGATACTTTTTAGGTAGTACATAGGTGAGTGCAATTTTTGCAGCTCTCCACCTTGTACTATTACCAGTTCCTGTTCTTAAAGGCAGTTTGTTATAGAAATTGAAGCATGAAACGCAAAGTATTTTAAGCGGTCTCAAGATTTTTCTCTGCAATATCCTTGCTGAATGCCAATTTAGATAACTGTACATGGTTGATTAATTTTTAATTTTTTAAAATTGTTTTTGTTTCATTGTAGCTATAATAGAGTGTTTCCGGTTTTTAAATGGCTGTACAGTTTTGATTGCCATCAGTAAAAATGATGCTCTCATACATGGAGCTCTCTTGTAGATAATGGTGGCTAAAATTCTCTGCATGTTCTTTGATTGAATGTATTATATGTCAGATAGAAGATGCAGTAATATCTTCAAATGGAGGAAGGTGTTCTCCTCTGTCTGTATTAGTAGTGTATTATTAACGTGGAACATTCTTGGGCATATCAATATGTTGAGCTTGGAGCTACTGACGTACAGATTTCTGAAAAGAAGTTAACCAAATTCAATACCTAAATCGAATCTTTGTTTGTTTTCCTTGCAGTTGCTTGTGTGTTTCTGGTGCTTATCACTTTGGGCTTTAAGCTTTCGCATATCCTGAGTTTTAGGGTAGAAAAGTGCTTTTGCTATTCCTGGCAGCAACAGGTTGCTTGTTACACAGGAAAATACATAGGCAATGGGTGGGTTGGAGTATTCTGGACACAGTGGCCTTAGATGTTCTCGTGTGTCTGTTCCATTTCCTGTATGATGAATGCTGCCTGGTTGCTCATGTTCTGATGGTTTTCTCCATTCATACTGGCTTCTCTTATTCATACCATTTCGTTACCCATGAGAGCAATAATTCTAAAGAGGCAAGGTTAAATATTTTCTGTTGCAGGGATAAGGGAAGCAAGAAGTTAATTCATTGTCCTTTTCGTGCCCACAGCCCTTTTGGCCTTGCAGTACTGCATGGCCAACAAAGGTCCAAAGGATGCTCTTGGGGAAGAATTTGAGGAACCATTTTGCAAATACATGTTTTCTCCTTATTAAAACCTCTACTTTTTACTTGAAGCTTAAATAGTAAGGCTGTGTAATACCTTTGGCATACTGTAATAAGTTGGTTACAAATGAAATTCTTTTGTGTTCGTGTTACTTTTGCATTGTTTTTGTAAGGATGATTTGCTTGCAATACCAGAACTTTTGATACCTTGTAAAAAATCATCTTCTCTCAATATACCTTCATGCCAGTCCAACGAATCTCCCAAATCTGTGTGATTTATTTTATTTCGGAGGCAATCTGTGTACCTGTTATTCTCACCTCAGCTAGGTCGATCAGCTTATGCCTCTGTGGGACCCACTTCTTTAATACTACCCCTGCTGTAATTGTCAAAAACATTATTGAGGTCAACAGCTGTGACTTGAAACTAGGTTCTGAAAGACTTTTAGGACTGGACTAAGAAGTCAGAGTTTTAGGGCATGAGGCAGATGAGACTGCAGACTGAGATATTGAAAACTAGGCTTTTTTCAATAAAGAAGCTTTAGGGAGCAGACCAGGGAAGAAGGTTTTATAACCACTCGGTTCTGTCTTGGTTGTCTTTTGTTTTCTTAGAGGAACTGTTGACCCTTCATCAGCATCTCTACAAATTGTAGACAAAATGAGAGTCTTTTTTCCATCAAAACAAGGAAAGATGCTGGTAGCGAGTGGGATTTATTCAAGCTCCAAGTTCTTGAGAGCAGTTAAGTAATTTCTAAATTGCAGGCAAAACATTGTTGCTCAGTTCCATCAGCACAGACCTTGACTTGCTCTGGGAGGGTTTCCTGTTTCTCAGGGTAGGACTCCATCAGCATAATAGAGGCAAATCTGTTGAGACATGCTTAGATTTTGGTTCAAACCGGATATGCACGTTTCCAGAGCTTTGCTTTGGATGCACTGTCACGTCTGTTCCTATGGACTTGAGAGCCCCTCGGCAGTGTATGAGTGGTGGTCACAGTCTAAGCTAAAGGTTGCAGTAGTTGATAATTGGGAGGTTTGCTTCAGATGTGTACTCCTTATCTGTGATGTTGGTGTGCATCCAGTCTCATTTTTTCTAGTCCTCTCCAGTAGCATCTCTTACTCTATCTCTCACCTAGTCTGTGCTGCTATTGATTCCTTCCCTTGCAACTCAGGGCATTGTTAGCTTACTTTATATAAATCTAAGTAAATTTCCTTGATCATTGCAACTGACATCTTGTTTACTGTAAATTCTTAGTTTATAGTTTGCTTTCTGACAAAGTGCTTTCTTTAAAACTGATAGGAAGATAGGAAATGAACGCGTAGATGCCAGAACACTGATAAGAAAACACATTCTCTTTTTCTAGGTAGATTCATAAGATCACTTACAAATTGATTGCCGTTCTGACTTTGGGAGTAGTCTTCCCAAAAATATTGAATTACAATATGGTAGCATATTAACTGTGTAAAATTAGAAAGTCTCCACTTTCATTAGTTGTTACCATTTTTACATTAATCCTCAGTTATTGACATTTGAATGGTTGAAATGTAAAATAATTTACTGAGCATAGCTTCCTCGTGGTCTTTTGTCAACATTGCCATAATAAGAAAGTTACTGCAACCAGAATAATCTTCACAAATAGCTGCTAATTAGGCCTAGGTACTGAGAACCACACCACCAGCAAGAGATTTGAGGGCTACTTGATACAAATGCTCTGTGATTTTGGTTGTGATAAATTTGTGGACAACTGTGTTCATAATGAAGGAAGATGTGTAAGATGGTAAATTATGTAAAGAATTGGACCAGTAGTACCTTAAATTTGGCACTCAGTGTTGTGGAAACCTGAATTTGTCCAAGTCACAGTTTCCCTCAGATAAAATAGAAATAGTATTGTTACTTCACCTCAGAGACTTCCTGAATATGAGTTTGTTTATCCTTGTGAAACTTCTAAATGCCTTACATTACAATATTCAGGCTTTCAAAAATATAATTTTATATAATTGAAATATAATTTTTGTATAGGAATTAAAATGAATCTAATGGTTGGAGTTTAGTCCGAATGAGAAGAAGTGGATCTTTTTTGCTTTTGTTTATCCTGACACATTGCAGAGGAAGAGGTAAAATCTGTTAGGTTGTACAAAGAGACAGCTTGTTAAAGAAAATGGAAAAACCTTAAGGTTAGTTCTTTTGTTAGGTGTCTTCCAGAGAGACTGGAGGAAACCCTTGAACAATGATCCTGGGGAGAGAGTAATCTGCAGGAACATGACAACATCTCTACCTATACTTGCACACTTTTGACCTCATGAAACTGCAGCTGGATTAGTGGTTTAACTTTTACACACATGGAAATTCCTTCAAAGTAGCGTGCTTCTATATAGCATCATTTGCTTTGCTTTGAGTCTGGTATTCACGCGCTTTGTTTTGAACTGTGTTGGCTTTTATAATATCGTGCCAGTTTATGGATGCTGACTAATACATTGGAAACTTTTCTGAACAAGTTTGTTCTTATCTTGAGAAACAGCAGCAACTACTGTATTTTAATTAGAAGCTTGTGAACTTGCCCCTGATGCTCTTCCATGTTTACTTGAAACTTAAGTTAAGTGGAAGCTTTTGCTGAAATGGGGGAAGTGTCGTGTCCTCTCCTAGCTCGGTTGTGTTGGCACTTGTGCTCGTAATGGTGACATGGTGAATCATGCCAGGAAATTTATCTGGCTGAAAATGAATCTATTTTTATTTTCCTAGCTAACTTTCAGATGGATCATTTCCCTGACCTGACTCACCGTGTAGCTGCACAAACAGTAGAGCTGGCAAACACGGGAATGGGAGAGCGGCCATGTGGAGGCGCAGGACAGCTCCCTGCTAGTGGCAGCCCCCATCTTTGCAAGGGTGAATTGGCTGCAAAACTGCACCTAAAACTTAAATTGTCAGTACCACAGGACTGTGGCACAACTAGTTTGTATTTCAGGATGGTTTTCTTTGAAAGCCATGTTTAGAAAAGGACCATCAATTTATTCTGTGCTAGTCCTAAGTGTGACCGAATTAAAAAATGCCACCAGGCATGTTAGCTAATTCCTGTTCCTGTGTATTTATAGTTTTTAAACAAACAGAATTTTTTCACAGAAGAGTGACTTAGCTAATGTCTGGAACATTAAGTGGTTCCTTAATCCTAATAATAGAGTAGCTTTATAATCCTCTTGTGTTTATAGTTTGAAAGCTGTTTAAAAAGAGTATTTTAACCAAAAAAACTCTCAAAGCTTATGATAGACAGGTACTCTTCTGAGGCTAGTGAGTTGTTTGCTTCTAGGTATTGCTCAAGATTAAAATTGTACCTGATGGTTCTCAGAGTTCAGAATATTCATAGTGTGTTGGTGGACAATCAATGAAACTTCAGATAATGCTAATTAGTAAGAGTCTTGAGTTTTCTCGTAGAGTTTCTGCTACATTAGGTAGAATTCTTGTAAAGTAGATTTTGCCTGGACTTCATTCTTTGCAATGAATACCCTACTTCTGGGTTTGCTTGGTTATATAACAAAGTCTGGAGAAGGATCATGTTCTTTGATTTCAACTTGTACATGAATATTTTAAATGAATTTTTGTTGTAAGCATTGTATTTAGGACCCCTTTGGATGGTTTTCAATCACAGGATCTTATACATTTAATTTACACCATGTGCACAGGATTTTATGTGGAACTGCTGTTGGCACAAAGAGGCTTGTGTAGAGATGATGAACATTTCCCTTTCCAACTATCCTTGCTCCAAAGGAAACGGGGAGTTGCTGTTGTGTGCAGCTCTGTGGACAGCCCTGCTGATATTAGAAGAAATAGAAAAAATTCTTGGCAAAGGAAACAAAGGAAGAGTCAAAACCCCCAAATGAAACCAACCCAGCTGGTTTTAGGGATCCTTTCAAATACTTTGTGTTCCCCTACATCCTCTCCAGAGCAGAGAAGAAGATCCAAGAAGTTAGCTGCAGATATTTAGTCTACAAATGGAGAGCTGGGGAAACAGTTATAGTTACAGCCTGTTATTTGTGTTATACATTAGCTGTGTAATACTTACTAATGTATTTGTCTGAGATGTGGTTTTTTGTGCCAGCTTCCTACCTATCTGCATAGTCATTAATAGATAATCACACCAGTGTTGAGTGCATTGGAAGTGAGTTTTTAAATAATCTGCTGTAGATAGGTAGTAATAACAATAATATTAATGATAATAAAATTATTATTATTATTACTATTATCATCATCATCATTATCCTTCAATAATAAAAATGTGACCCCCTCAAACAAGGTCACATTCTAAAAAATTCTAACATTAATAGGTTTTTTGTGTCTTTTTGAGGAACATACTTCAATAATTTAACTTATTCTTGCCTAAGAGTATGAAATCCAAGTTTGTGCTGGTTTCTTGTAATGAATTTTCCTGTAAAAAAGGTAACAAGTTGCTACTCCATAGCAGAATAAAATAAACAGGGAGAAAAAGGCTCTTTTTACTGAGAGGCAACATGAGTGCAGAAGCATCACTGTCTAGTTGTCCAGAGTTGTCTAGTTGTTACTTTGACCTTTCCTTACCAAAGGAAAATATCTCTGTAATAAAGTGAGTTTTGATGGATAGAAAATCACAGGTCGTTGTATTCAGTGAAATAATTGTCACTGCTAAATTACCTCACAGTAGGCATTTGTATTTTTGTAGTAAATACAATCCTGCATTATAGCTTTAGCATATTAATAGCCTTTCCTTTCTTGCAATCCACTATATTCCCTAAAAGCCATCTGTGGTTTGTGAGCTGTTGATGTCAATATATTTCTAGCTTTAGCATAGAGGAAAGTTTTTTATTGATTACATGCATGGTTTATAAAAAGGGTGGCTTACCATGGTCTCTTGACTTTTGCCAATTAACATATTTAAAAATACTCCAAATAACTTGTCATCTTTAGAGTTCCTTGAAAATCTGTTTGTATTTCTTCACTTAAGAGTGTGATAGTTTATTTTTTTAACACACAAACCAAGAAATTAATCCGTCCTAATCTTTCCTCAGAATAGATCAATATTAGGAATTACTCTCTACTGAGAAATTCCACGCATTGTGATTTAACCAATGTCTGGGGAACGCAGTATTGCTATTTAGAACACACCCTATAGGAAGAGAATGGTGTTTCAAAATGCACCATCCAAAACACAAAAGGTTTTAGTGTGCATAAAGCCTTACAGAGACTTAGGATCAGACAGACAGACCTCGATAAAGCATGCCAAGTTGGCAGTTTCCTTGAGTCCTCATTGTGAGAAAAGAGGTGTCTTTTTGTCGATTTTAACTGCATTGATGTTTCTTTTTAACTATGGAATGGTGTGAGCTGCTGTGGAGCCTGGGATATCAAGCAGGTACCAAGAGCAGTAAAGATCAGGAGAACTTTCTCAGAGTCTGTTTTAAGGATAATCTCCAAGGAAATAGCCTTTTATGCTCATGCTGCACTGAGAAGCGCTCTTTTTTCTGAAAGAAAAATATGCATTGATAGTTTCAGCTTCTATTGTAGTTAGAAATTCTGTTCCTAGTTTGAAATTGTGAAAATGGAAGAATCGGTGTGTTTTATAGATATTTTTCTTTTGGTTCATACTGTAACTCTTATTGGATATTTCTAGTGTAAAAATCTGTCATTAGTTTTGCTACACATTTCCCCTGACCACAGTTGCTCTCTGGTCTTGTTTGAAAGAATCCCTGGTAGATGCTGCTATTTCTGCATGGTTCTAAGCAGCCGATGAGCCTGTTGAGAGTACAGAGCATTTGTAAAATGGGAAGGAAACAGAGAATGGAGACATTTAAAAGATGGACTAGATAGCCTGGGAAAGGGAGCAAGCTTGGTACGGAAATGAGGTACCTGTATTGCTAGATACAGCATCAAAGAATTGAAAAATGGAGGAAGTTTAATATGAAGATAGGGTTTCAGAAAAAAAACCCTGAAAGCTTGCATTGCAGGGACTGGTAATTTTTAATTACTTAAGAAAGCATGAGAAGTCTCTGAAACAAGCAAGAATTCCATGGTAATTACAGTAACTTCTTTCATGCTGCAATGCATCTTTGTCTTTCAGTGTTTAGAAAATGAAGTTTAAAGAAAGCCATTATTTTATGTTTGTTTGGTTTGGGTTTTTTTTGTTTGGGGGGGGGGTGCTTTGTTTACAATGCTGTTATGTAATTATAAGGAAAAAATATAGACAAATGAAATTAATCCCTCAAAACTCCCAGCTCAAAGTCTGCACTGGAAAGTGAAAGAATACAATAAAGGAATAAATTTATGCATCTCGGAAGTAAGGTGCCTGTCATCTGGGGATTTCAGTAAGGAGCTAGCATTACAAATTGGCAAGGCAAGAGTTTCATTTACCAACTAAATAAGATACGGTCATAAAAATCCATGTTTTAAAGACCAGGGTGTGAAACTTCAACTCAGATATTGCTTTCCATCTCAACATATGGATGTGAAAGCTGGAAATCCAACAAAGGTACAGACATCTAAATGCCTTTGAAAGCAAATGCCTTAGAAAAATACTATGTATTAAATGGAATGAATTTATAACAGATGCCAAGATTCATTAGACAGCTCAAAAACCCCTTGGCTCTAAAGTTATCCAGAAAAGAAGATGGAATTATCATCTGGAACATATGTTAAGAATGAAGCCAGAGCATCTGTCATGGAAAGCATGCCACTGGGCAGCTGGAGGAGCACACAAAAAGCACCGAGAGAGTCTCTCCATCGAACAACACCAAAGGTAAAAAGGTTGTGGGACATCGCACTGGATGTGCAAGGAGTGGTTCGGAGCAGACAAAAACTGCACAGAGCTTTTTGGCTTTTTGTGGGTTTTTTTTCAGTATGTGTAAACTGAAGAGTTTTAGGTTGCTTTCTCTTAGTATTGCAGATAGCAAGGAGTGATTGAAAGCTGAAGGTCAGAAGTAAAAAGTACAGATTAAATACGGTATTTAATTATAAGGTATTTTAGTTTATTTTAGAATTTGTGTGTAATTTCAGCCCTGAAAAGAGAAAGAAGATGGTGTAATTAAATAAACCTTCAGATGCATTCCCACTGATTAGCTTAATGTATAATACAGCATTAAGGATTATTTCAATAAAAATCCAGGCTTATTTTATCCAAGTAACCTAGAGTTGATGACACTACTATGGATTACCTTTTCTCTGAGAGCACTTGCTCTTATGTTTTTCTATTTTTTTCACTTCGCAGGAGTTCTGGAATTTCCAAACCAGCATCTCTCTGCAATACAGTGTCTTTTAACTTGCCCTAGTATGAGCCTAATGTTACGAAGGTTTGTGTTGGAAACAGCAGAATTTTAATTTTATAAAAGACTTCTAGTTGAAATGGAAGCTTTCAAATCTGTTACCTCAATCTGTCTCTTGATCGTGTGTTATGCAAAACATTTTATTAAAATATAACATTCCCAACAAAGTTTGTCCAAAGTAAGTATTCAGTTATGTCTTAGACTTGGTAAAGAGAATTGGTCTGTGTTCTTATTTTCCCCTTGCGATATTCAGGGAGAAAAAAATCTCCCAAACAGGGGTGTGTGTTATGGCTTTTTTGTTTCCTTGATTTTTTGGAGGGTGGGATTTTTTGGTTTTTTGTTTTTGTTAATTTGGGTTGTTTGTTTTTTTCCCCCCCTCACTGAATCATCTCACTGAGTCCCAGCCTAACACGTGGGAATGAATGTATCGTGTGAGAAGTTTGAACAACTCATTCACCTTCTAGATGCATCCTTATGATTCTAAGCAGTGAACTAAGACTGTTAGTTCCACTTAGCAGGGTAACGAGTTTAGGCAAAATGAGTAACTCCACAAGCATTTCCAAGGTTTATTGATATCTGCAGCTTTTCTGCTTCTTCCTCTTACAGTGTGATGAGTGTTACAGTGATTATTGCTTAATGTCTCATAGAGGAGAGGAAAGCTTTCAAACACGATTCAGCTGCACTTACAGGCTCAATGTTCAGGAAACAAGTTTTATTTTTCTTTTAAAATATTTACAGACAGTGTTTTTGTCCCATTTTCACATTTGATGTTGATGGAGCTCCGCTCAGATGCCTTCCTCCCATGCACTGGAGGTAAGGCATCTAGCTATAGTCTGTCCTGCAGAGCCTGCATGGGCACGATTTTCTACTTCGACAGATTCTGCACCTGATTTATCGTGTAATTAGGTCCAGTTAGGATTGCAGTTAAAACTAACAAATTTTGTCAGAGGTTGTACATTCCGTCAAATTCAGAGCAGATTTCAGTTATGTTACATGAAAAAATTAATCCAGCACACTCCTGAATATCTCTTCTCCTTTTGTTTCCATGGCCGTTTGCTCTTTTGTGTGCATAGCAACTGAGATTTCTGTGCATCCAGTTTGCAATAAAGTACTTTTAGTAGTATTGAAGGCAAGCTTAGAAATCATGTCTCTGGAAATAAAAGAAGTGAGAAGACACTGTGTAATATACTATTTCAAGTTATATGTTGCCTAGCGGTTTGAAATGCGGTTGTCCTGTGCTCACTGCTAAAGATTTTTGCTCAAGAGTGCATAACAATAAAAAATCTTCAAGAGCTAAAAATACAGGATTACTGCATTCTTTGACCTGTGGTCAGAGAGTTGGCAGGAGTCGCCCTGTATTGTTTGTTCAAGGTTTGTTTGAAGAGAACAATTATAGGATGATCATTAAAAATATTGACATATTTTTCAGGAGCAGAGGATTAAAAACACATCTTTAAGAAGAGGGTTTTTAAGTATTAAGTTGGATTGCATTAAACAAAATAGGAACAAAAAGAAAACATTGTTTAAATCTTAATTTGAATTCCAGTTATTGAGGAAGTGGTTGTTTATTGAAATTGTGTATATTTCTGTGCATTTTCCTTGCTTGTTTTGATACAATTTACTACAAAATCTAGTTTAACAGAAACTTGATCCCTTAAGAAAGATAGACAACCCCTCCATGTAGATCTCCAGTAAGATAAGAGGAATCCTCAGTGGATTTTTGTCAAAGACTGAATGAAGACTTCATCCCCTCATTTTGATGCAGAGTCAAAATCAATCTAGACATACAGGGTAATAGTAAGGACTGAGAGAGTTTGCCAGGTTGATAGCCTTGAATGAGTGATTCTCTGGTATTGAACTCTGCTTTGCACAGATGAGAGTATGTGGGTTCCCACAGTACAGCTCTGCTGAGTTTTTGCCAGATTTTTTACTAAATTAGTTCTGTAATAAAACTGGAATGTTTCAGTCTTTGTCTTTCTGCTGTGTAGGGTCAGCACGCCTGCGTTGTTTTGTCCTTGTCCCTGACTCAACTTTCTTCCTTTCATAGCTGGTTTGAGATGTTGTTTTGGGAATTGCCTGTGAAGAAGGACTGGCATTTCCCTCCACTTTCCCTTTGGATGTACTGCTGAGTGTAGTCACTCCTGCTCCTCCCAGAAACTGTTTAAAGCAAAACAAAATTTCCCCATCCAGACACACTTCTCTTAAAACCTGGGCGATCTTTACTTTTATGATGTTTATAATGTTTGATAACATGACTGTTATCGATGTTGTACCTATGATGACAAAAGAGTTCTTCCTGTGTATAAAACCTGTTTATTGAACAAATGGAGAGTTGCAGTGCAGATACTCTTAATAACATAATGGGGAAGTGTGTCACTTTCTCATTGACCTCACTAAGCTGGGAGAGTAGTACAGTTGTCCTTACGTTGTAAACTGCCTACTAAAATAACTAGATAAGTGCAAAAATACTGGTCTGTGTTTCCAACAAAGCTGCCAATTGAGATTATGTATTGATACATTTTTATTTGACTTAAAAATGTAATAATGGAAGAAGTTTTGAGTGTTAAAATTGTGTGTCCCCCATTTTGATGTGGACTCAAAAGTAAAATAAGTCCATGCATGATGTTTGTCTAGGGTGTTCTTGAAAGCTTCAGTGACTTTTGGATACACAGTTTTTCTGCAACTTAACAAACTTTATTTGGACCAACTTTCTAACAATATGTAGTCTAAATTTCCCTGCTGATCGTTTTTTGTACTGCCATCTGTAGATGTGAAGCACAATTAATCACTGTCCTCCTTATGAGACTCGCATATTTTAAGATTATTATATTCCGCCTTCCTCTTACTCCCTGCCATATTCTCTGTTCTAGGATAAGCCTAGTTATTTTTAGTGTACTTCAAACTTGGTATTTTTTTAAAAACAACAAAAAAAAGCCCTATACAGTCTTGTTCTCTCAGGACATTTACCAATTTAGTGGCCCCCCGCCTTAATTTGTTAATGCTCAAAATTTGTAAATGCTGCTATTTCAGAGCTTTTATCTTTGCCTGATATAAAGAATAAATTCTTATTTTAGTTCTTTTTTCCTCGATTTGCATACAAAGTCTTTGTTAATATGTAGCATAATGATATTTATCTCTTATGTTATTTGTCTTTTTTGTAACATCATTGCTCTGCTTGTTCTTCACAGATTTTTCTAAGACAATCAAATTTCTAAATCTGGACTATCGTAAAGAATTCTTGCTGTCTCGGCATCTCCATACGAGACTGACTTGTAACTGGATGATAAATTTTTTTTACCTTTAGAATGTTTATCTTGCTCTTTATTATTCTCTATCTGATTTGCTGAGAGCATCCATACTCCAAAGGTGTTTTATTAAGATATACTAATCTGTTCTGTGGTGGTTTTATTTTTTGTTGGCAAATAGCTTTTTTTTTATTATACCCAAATAAATGATCTCTTCAGTGTGCCTGTGACAGTCAGCTCACCGATCAGCTAAAAACAGAATTCAAAGAAATGAGAAATGGAGAATTATTCATCCTTCCATCCGTTAATATGTTAGGGGAAAAAAAAATAATCGGAGGCTTTTAATGAGTGGTGACATCAGAGTGGTTGAGGATATTTTGATTGTTCTGGGAAGCTGGATGAATAGTATTCAAATACTTTTTTTAATCTGTTGATTTCCATCAACTGTCGTAGTGTTATTATAATCTTATCTTTTATTAACACATCCTATTACATTTAAATTTGCCCCTGACTTTTTTGTGCTAAGGATTTTTAGTTTGTTTGCTTTAGTGTATGTATTATAAAGAAATCCGGAAATAGTATTTGACTGTTTGTGGGGTTTTTAATATTTTAATATTTATTTTGAGTCTTTTAGTAATTGTTAGTCTTCTCTGAAGAGACAGAGGACCTTTAAAAATCAAAATAATGTATTTTTGTGATGTTTTACTCACTGAGAAAATAAAAAAATATTTGCTTATGTAAAGCTTACTGATTTCACCTGAGGAAAATAAGTATAGTGATATTCTGAATTGTCACAGGTGGTGAAGGCACCCTGAGCAATGATCTACAAAATCTTTGGCCAGTGATCACCGCGGAAATCTTGCTTTGATAAAAGATTAGATGGTCTTTACTTGTGACCCCCTACTATCCGTTGTGTGAGGATTACAAAGTCTCTTTAAAAGTGAGTCTGTACTTAGGTGGGATGGTTATTTCAGTGCATTTGCTTCTGTCTGAGAAGTTTGCTTTCAGGTTTGTGCTGGTGCTAATTTTAAAGAGCAAATACATATTCCAGGGTTGTTTGGTTGGGTTTTGGGTTTTTTTGTGGGGATGTGTGTGGGTATTCTTTTTTGGTTTTTGTTTTGTTTTGGTTTTTTTTGTTTGTTTTTTCTTTTTTCTTCCTCTGGCCTTCCCTTTCCACATTTATTTGCAAAAAAAGGGCTCTCTGCTGTAATAGACTTGGGAGTGGGGTTGATGATCCAGCAGAGCTTTCCTGGTACTGTGGTCTCCTTGGCTGTTCCTTTTGTTACCAGCCAGTTGTAAGTGTGATTATAAAGGAAATAAACTTCTGAAGCGCTTCCCTCCTTCCCTTTCCCTTGCCTCTAGCAAAATAGACTCAGTTTGTCCGTGTTCCTAAGCAGTGGCGTGCGAAGTTTCCTGTGTGTGCCCTGACCATTCAGCAGACACACCTTCCTTTCTTGGGAAACTTGCAGGCAGTCTTCTCACTGACATCTCTGCCAGACACCTCGGATTTTAGAGCTCGGGCAAGGTAATTCCTGGGAGAGCAGTCACACGTGACTGGCTGCTGTAGCACAGGAGTTCACCTTGCTCCATTTAGCAGCCAGCGACAGACCGACCGTAGCACCTGAGGCTACCGAAGAGGAGATAATCTTCTTACAACCCAGAACAAATCCCTCGGTGGAGGAGGATTCCTCCAGGTTCTGCCCTATTAAAAGGTGGGGATTTCCTGCAATGAGTAGGCTTTGCTCTGACAAGACACCTACATTAGCAGGAATTTGCGCAGCAGTTGAGATCTAAATGTGGACATGTGCAGAGGGTTTTTTTTTTTAAAAAAAAAACGGTTTTCCCCATAAAGCAGTAATTCTTGACACTAAGTTCACAGCTTCAGCCTTTAGGTACCTACAGAAATGTTTGGGATCCCAGCCCCCAAGCCAGTTCAGTCAGGTTTAACTTGCTGAACACAGGTGCCCTAATATGTGGGTGCCTAGGAATGTGTAGCCAACAGTAAACTCTGTTTCTGATAGATATTTGTTCTGATTTCCCTTCTTGCTCCTACCAGTCCCAGCCCCCAGCTTTGCCTGATCTCCATCATCTGGGACTTCAGACAGGATACATTGGTAAGCATGTACTTTTGAGGGCTTGGATTATTTTGGAGATGGCAAGTGCCGTGTAATGCTAAACTGGAGATGTGAAACTTGGTATGGTTTTCCTGGGAAGTTACTGTACATTCCCATGTGGATTTCTACTTAAATTCAGTACACTCTGTCTTCTCCTGATACAGTTTTTGTGGTAGCATGGGATTTCACACTCCTTTTGTAGCTTTAGACTCACATTCCCTACTTATTAAGCAAATTGGGTGTTTTAATGTGGTGCTACAAGTGCTCATTAAAGCTATTTTTCCAACAGCTGATCATTATTTCTCCCTTTTTTGATTTTTTTAAATTTCCTTTTTTTAAAAAAATTTGAGAAAGCTAGCCAGCAGAGATTTTATTTCGTTTGTTCTGTGTAAAGTAGTAATTTCCTTTTCCATTCTTTGTTCTTACAGCCCTTAAACGCTTAGAAATTTGTTTTCAGTTGCGGCAAGTGGCCTAAAAAAGTTTTTGTCTGTTTTATTCTTACCTATGGATGTAGCTGGATGCTTTGTTTATAGTGCCAGACACAATAAGGACTCCATAATCAGCTAAATCATGCTTTTCCAAATGAGTCAAGTGTTTTGGGAGTGTGAATCAGCTTTGAGACCTACTCCTTAATTTTGAAGTCACTTGTCTGAGAAGCAGGGAACACAGCAATAGGAAAAGCAGGACTGCAAACTTGGCTGATAATGTATTTTTAAATTTTCATAAACTTACTTCAAAATCAAATTGTTTTTACTGGATATGAGTGTCCAGTGGCCCAGTTGGCATGGTTTTCAGCAATCTGGATGATACTTCTCTTTAATGTGTGGTTTGACTGCATGTTGCATAAATGACTTTCCTGGATGAAAAAACCTTACGTGAATAGTCTTTTTGCAGTTTAACATTGTAGATTTTTTCTACAGAACATAAGCACTGATATATAAAGCACCACTGAAGTGGTGTAAAATGGTGATACTGGAGAAATTTTGAATCCTGACCTAATTCACTTTAACTTTGTGGTAGCAAATCTTGCCTTTTCTGCTTTTAGAACTCATTTGGATGGACACAATTTCTTCAGAAAACATATACAAGAAGAGCTGCCTTTTTTATTCCCTTCTATAAAGTAATGTTTGCTTAATGGTATATGAGGATTGTGTTTGTGAATTAGTACACTTGCACAAAGTACAAATTGGAAATTAATTATATTTTCAAATATTCAGTTGTTTTATCATATCCAAAAGGTTCTTTGTGGTTTGGTACAAATGTCTGCACTATGAATATAATCCTTGTATGGAGAAATATTTTCATAGTTACCCTGTAGTACCTTAATTTTTTGCTTCGTTGCCATTAGATTTGGAAGACTTGAAACCTGGCCGAAGTGTGATGATAGACACAGATAGGAGGTAAAATGCTTACGATTCTAGTTGTCAATGTCTGGGGTGGGGAGGAAGGAGCTGGGTAAAGACCTGTGAGTAAAATCATTTCCATTCACATCAGAAGTGCAAATTTTGACTTGTACTGCATTAAGGCAGTGTAAGGGAAACTGATAATAACTAGTAAATATTTAATATATCTGTAATGATAAAAAAATTGCTAGTGAATACATTAAAAAAGTTCATTATTGAGCCTCAGATATTGAAATGAGGTTTCCAAGACCAGACAGAAAATATGTTTAAATACCTGAGAGCTCCTGTAGAAATTTGTAGTATGGTTATATGTGAAACTGTGAGCATATCTGAACACTTTACATGTACAGAGAAAGACTGCATAGATAAAAGTACCAAAGCCTGTAGTAGTAGAATCAAACTCTGTAATGTTACTCTAGAATGTAATTGAGTGCTTATGTTCCACGGGAGGGTTTGCCTGCGAAGGTCTCTGATGTCTGTGCCGAGCCCTGTTGAGATGGATTTGAATCGCTGCCAGTGCATTTCTCTGGCGTGTTACAGCCTTACTCCTTACGGTGGTAATTTCTCCTTAAAATTATAGATTTCCAGCTAATACGGCACTGCATTTTAAATACACATACTTTTGGAATTTGAGGGTGAAAAATGATAGCAGAACACCAAAGAAAGGCCTGGACCTTGCAAACGAGCACATGCTCTGCCTTCCGACTTCTCCTGGTTTCCTTGGGGCTTCTTATGGATGCCTCCTGCCTGTGGCTGGTGCATCTCATGGACAGAAGAGCCATGTAGATCGCTGCGTCTCAGCAGAGTTTTGCTTGAATTCAGCCCTCGTGACCTGTGCAGGTGGCTGCTCAGGGAGCTTTAGAATGAGATAAGTGTGATGGATCAGGCATAGCTACTGTTTTTATCAGTCTTCTGCTGTTATTCTGCCCAAAATCTTTGTTAGTAATGCATTTTGTGTTCTCTCTCTCTCTTTTTCTCCCTTCTCTCTCTAGTCGCCAGGATGTTGAAACATCAATACCAGAATTTTACACCCCTAAGGGTAGGGCTCCCTGTTTTTCTGAAGATACTGCTCCCCTGCTGGATGTATTAACTTTTTGTGGAGTCTGTGATGTTTGCATCTTGGAATGTCTCTAACTATTCAGGTGCCTGAATGAAGAGTTAGGGTCTGCCCTCAAATAATATAGAATTATGCTTACATAGCTCACTCACAAAATTACGAGGTTAATGTCATTTTTCATTTGCATGATTTCTTTAATGTTAAAAATGGAAAAGTATTTTTAAGTCTACTTTTCACATAATTGCAAACTCATAGAATACAGACAAAATCATATAATGTTCTTAAAGATGTGAAGAGGACAATTTATTCTTTACTTAGATCTGTGAAGGAATCTCACAGTATATTGGTGGTGTGTTTTCCAGAAATACTGTTACGCTAATTCAACCCACCTTGAGAGCTGGTGATAAAAATCTTGATGCGAAACACACTTTCACAGCAGAAGAGTGCAGGTGCAAAACGGAAAAGCAAGCATTTTTTCAAGTGGCATTGATTGTTTTCTCCGCAATATGTAGGAACACCAGAATATTTTTAGATGAAAAAGATTAAAAAATTATCCATTGCATTTGTGATAGCCTATATGTTTGGGTTAGTTATTTATCATTTGCAATATCCATAAAGCTATCTTAAGCATCCTAATTAGGTTTCAGCTTTTCAGAGGGAGGCTGGGAGGCTCTTGTGCAGTTGTGGCGCGGTGGCGGGGTGTGTGCAGCACAGCTGCTTTCTGATGTCAGTCGCTATTTCAATGACACGAAAGTGGGAGAGGAAGAGCGTGAAAAAGGCAGACAGTTTTTAAGAAAAAAAAGTGTCATCAGTAAGCAAATTATTTTTGCCTGTGTTGTTTTGATTAGGATATGAACTAACAAATAAAGTCTGATTGCTACAAAAGAAATTACATCTGGAGAGTTTAACTGGGGCACTTTCAGAAACTTTTTGGTGAAATGTGTCTTTTTTTGCCCCCGTGCTGGGAAAAATCTGGATTGTCTTTGGCAAAAATCCTGGTAATACACATAATTCACCTGGCCTGCAAGCAGAGCAAAATCCTTTCCTCTCGGTGCTCTCCGTCTGTTTGGATTTCAGTTTGAGCTGTGTTCAGGGATGCTGGAAGAATGATGGCTTTCCTGTGGAAAAGGGGAGTAGCTACACGGTTCCGTGTGTGAGGTGCTCGGTAGTTGATGAGCAGGGTGAACATTCCTGGGTTTGTTTCCTCCCTCTGTAGGCATCCTTTTGCTATGCTGATAATGGTATGGTATCCTCGGGGTTTTTCTTTGGGTTTTCTTGAATTTTGTAGGGTTGAAAGAAACACAGAAAATTTCTACTTATCTTTGATCTCAAAGATCTTCGTTTCCAGTGTGAGGTGAAAATTGTTTCTTGAAACTGTTTCTAAGGATGGGCTGACAGTTTCCTTTCAGATACATCCACCCTGGCACATGGGTTTTGTGGGAGGGCAGGAAAGGTGAATACGTGGGCATTTGTAGTGACGGAACTTTCTGGATTTGTTTGTTGTTCTCTTTTCCAAAGAAAATCAGGGAATTGTGAAAACTTCAGAGGGGCTGCACATATTAACAAAGTGGTTAATTAAAATTTTGAAATAGGTCTTTGGCCACTAAAAATCTGGACAATGTTTATTAATGGTTGTCATAAGATCACTGATTTAGAAGTGTAAAGATTGTTGCTTGAGAATACCAAATAAAATTTTGTGCTGCCATTAAAAATGTGGTTTGCATACTGACTTTGGTTTGTTTATTCATACACTTAGAGCAGTCTGAATCACAGTTGGTTTTCTGTGGCTTTTTATCGCACCTCTTCCCTCAAAAAAAGGGAACTAGATGATGATGGTAAACATTAAAATTTGCTTTTAAAAAATATATAGATATTACTAGCACACATCATTTCACTTATTTGAAAAATAAGTTTGTTAAGAGGATATATATATATATATTTATGTAGCACAGCTATTTCTCTGTTATCTTCAAAGCACTCTTAAGGAAATAATACATGCCTTTGTAAGGATTTCTTTTGAAGACAGGTATGATTTCTATCTGAGTGTCATCTCCTGCTTCAGAACATTCCTAAGGAGATGTGAATCAACATCTGCCCGGTTCAGGACAGGAAGCAGCTTTTCTGTCTTTAGACCTGTGTTCAAGTGTTTGGAGCCTGGTTATTGGAAAAAATACTGTGAACTCAGTTTTATATTTCAAGTAGAAACACACATAGGTGCATGGTTTTCATACCAGACGTTTTTCTTTTATATGGGAAACTTCATTTGCTATGTGAAACATGTAGGATGAATGCTTAAAAATTAGTAGTCTGCTTATGTTAAAGCACTGCCTGCAGATGGTCCAGTTAGTTTGGCTTTCTGTGTTGAGGACAGTTACCCTCAAATCAGACATAGAAAAACTACTTGGAATTATAATGTGGGATTGAGTGAGTTAAGGGGTGGGTGATATTAAAGGTTTGCTGCTTTTAGCAAGCTTGTCTAGACAGTATTTTTTTTTTCTTATAATTTTTAACTATGGTTTTTAAAATTTTATTTATAGTACAGCTGTAGTCAGGAATTTTCACCCATGAATTTTTCTTTTTTGTGTTGAAAGCGTTTTCAATATTTACTTTAAAATCAATTTTCTGGTCTCATATTGCCCCTGTATGTTTGATGCTATAGAAATTACGTTTGGATATGATCGTGCTGTACTATAATTGGGTCATGATATTTTGTATACCAAACTATACAGTAGCAGATTTAACTAGAAATACTGCATAGTGACACATTGTACTTTAAAAATATAAACATGTGTAGAGAAAAGTAGCAGATGATAGAATTAAAGTTCAGCATCCTTTCCCTCCTTCCCCCTCTCAAGTTTTTTTCTTGATAGAAATAACAAGGATTTTTTTCTTTTCTTCTTTCTTTCCCCTTTCCCTTTCCCTTTTCCTACGACCTTTGAATTAGTTTAAATTAGTTATGGTATCATTGCACACGGAGTTAGAGTTTGTTAAATTCAATTACTTTTTAAAAATTTCTTGTCTGTAATTTAAAAAGGGTGGGTTCATCTTAAGTTTTGGCTTAACTTTTATAATTGGTTAGTAAAACCTGTAGACAATCACAGGAATTACTTAGCCATCTTCAGAACTGTTGGAAAATGTATTCCATTTTAGTGTTTCCTTATTTGTGTTCATGCATGTATGTGCATGGTTAAATTTACATTCTCATAACAAAGGATAGTTTTGACAGCAGATGAAGTGATAGGAACCTTCCTCTGAGTTTGGAGGAGAAAGTAATAAATTATTGAATTATTTGGTGTACTGTTTGTGGTGACATGTGATGTCATGCTACCTTAAGAAAAAGTTGGTCGAAACATTATTGTTTTACCTTTTTTATTGAAAGTGTTGATTGTTCATTGAACCTTTAGTTGTTAATTCTGTGCAAAATTAATAGCTTTGTAGTGTTGTTCCTCAAGGAACTCTAAATACAAGCCTTCAGCAGTGATGTAACCTCTTTCTCTTCAAACGTTTGATGACTTTGCAATGAAATTCAAATTTTCTTCTATACTGGTGTGCCTAGTACTTTTAAAGAATTGAGGAAGTATGGACTGTAAAATTAATTTGGTTTTTATTATTTTTTGTTGATATCAAAACTGAAACTTCAGCGTGTTCTGTGATAAAAACATTTAGAATGTTGATCTGCCTGTATTAAAAGAACTTTATTATTTCTTCCATAGGTAATGATTTACTGGGTAATTTTTTAGACTTAAGAAGTTTTTGGAATAAATGTTGCAAATTTTTCTCTGGCTATCACAACAAAATAAATCAGATTTATGAATGACATCTACCAAGACTATTATGGTTTGTTGTGAAGTAGGCTTGACCTTGTAGTTTACACTCCAAACCTGGCAGTTTAGTGGGTACTGTTGGCTTAGGTTATATAAAATTGCTTTTTGATGCCGTATCCTTGCAACTTCCCCCTTATATTTTATGGAATATAAGGAAAATATGGGAATGACTCAATTCTCATCATGCCCATGTCAAGCTTAAACATAATTCTCACTGTTTTTTTCTGACCTGAGATGACAGCTGGAAGGTGAGCTCTTCTGTGTTGATTCAGTATATTCACATCAGCACAGATTCCTGATCTGCTCCAGTTCTTTATTGCAAATGGATCACACCATGTGATTTTTTTGTTGGAATTCATTCTCTTCAGGTTATTCCTCCTAATTAATGTAACTGGTATTTTAGTGTTGCTGATGTATCCATTCTTTGCTGTATAAAGATTCTCTTCGTAGCATTTTTGTACTTGAAAAAGTAATATTGATTTAAAATAAATGGTCTTTTTTATTAATAACCACATATGCAAAAAAAAGGAACATCTGCCTTCCAAATGTTATTCAATGATTGTAATTAAAAGGTTAAATAAAAGCTGAGGCAAGCTTTGAATTTTGAAGCATTTGCAACAGCTAGTAATCTGACTTACTGCAGACATTTTTGTCAAAGTTGAAAAAGTTAGAGCTAATTAATTTCTTGGGAGACATATGATGAAATTGTAGGTGTGATAACATATTTGAGTAACATATGGTCGTTATGGGGCACCTTTCTAATGACTGAGCACCAAGTTAAATATAGAATTTCCATTTTTTCACTTCTTCTATTAGTGGTTCTTTGTTACTACAATTTAAACTCGTCTTATTTTCTGTTGTGCATGAAGTAGGATTCGTTATATGTTTGTCAGTAATTTAAAAAATATTGCCACCACAGTGCTGCACCTTGGTGAAATTCACTGAGGCGGACAGTTCATCTGTGACAGCCTTTTGATTTTGATAGCATTAATTGTGATTATGTACATTTTGACCTGTACTTTATAAATTGAAACTTGCCACAGAATGTTTAGATGCCTGTCCTCAAAGTAGGAGTGTAAAATATTTTTGAGAGATTGGTAGAAATTGCGTGTTGCTCCCCCTATATGTAATATATTGAAATTTATTTTAATCAGCTATTGTAATACATTATGTCATAAAAAGGAGGACAGAGGTATTTTTGGAACCCTTTCTCATTCCATCTACATAGCCCTAATAAACTGTGTGATGTTTCTTGAGAGGCAGTTCTGCTGTTCCTTAGGAGGCTGTAAATAAAGATTGTAATAGAGTAAACAAATGCTGCAGTTTGTAATTAAAGTAATCAGAAGCTTTACCTAGTTTTAAGTTTCATTTATCTATTATAATAATCTAGAGCAAATTTCAAGCTGTATTAGTTTTGTGTCAGCAAGAGGAATGAGAAATCCAGTATGTATCTAGTGATGATGTCACATGAACGAGGAAGGAAATAAAAATGTTTCAGGAGAAAATGAGGAACAAAATGGAAGGAGAAAGGTGGGGTGGTTTTTGGGTGGGGATGGAGAAAGTAGTGGATGCATGAGAAAGCTGCTGTTTGTGGTGGGGGAAGATAAAGGATGCATGTTGATGGAGGCTAAGTGGGAATTGTATTCCGAGTTGAATAAGAATTTTTTTGCAAGTCATGTTTTTTTCTGTATTTCAGTATCAACTGAAATGCAAGCTGTGGATTGGCTTATTTTTTTCTTTTTTAGTGAAAATGACGGTTAATTTGGTTCTAAAGGAGCTCCGTTGCTCATGAATTTTGCCTTGCTGGAGAGGATGCTGGATTATCACAGCATCTGACTTCATAGTAGCTGCGGCTTCCCGTTTTGAAGCTCTGTCATCCAGCCTTTACTGTGGCTACAGGGTGAAGAAGGCGTGGAAGGGATTGTAGCTATTCCTAGGAGCATGGTAGCGATGAGTACTTGAATGCGGCCATCGATTTCTTACAGGAGAGTGAAAAAACTGGGCTGATGCTTAGAGAAAGACAGAGAAAATCTCACACTGCTTGGAAGGAGCGAATGGGGGGTTGTGTCTTGGTGTCTGTGGTATGAGTGGAGAGGAAAACAGCCTGAGGAAGATAAGACTTCCTCAGTGCTGTGGGAGTGCCCTGCTCACGCAGCCAAGGCGTCCAGCAGCGTGCACAATGTCGTTTGGACATTCTTTCTTACAGTGATTACATTTCTCTTTTCTTTTAGGTAATTTTTGTAAAAAGGAAGCTTTAATATGTTTCTTGCTGCGTGGAGTTTTTGACTAACTAAAATTAACTTTGTGAATAAGTTCCTCTTTCAGTAGCAGAAAGTGGTTGAGTACCTATTGGCAGTACAGGTAGAGTGATCTGGGTGGGGAGGCAGGCTTAATGTTCATTAAGTTCACACTTCATGTTCAATTCTGATAAGCCTGATGTGCTGTATACATGACACAATTGTGTATTTTTATTTTAGCTGTTTCCTACAGGTGACATTTGTATGTTTTTATTTTAGCCTGTTTGCCTACAAGTAGGTGTGCATAATTATGGCGTGCTCGCATCTGAAATCATCAATATTATACTTCCAATGCTTAAATTGTGGGGCCAGATGTGATGAGATCGGGGCTTTAGCTATTCACGTATTTCATTATTTATTGTTAAAAATCACTGGAGCCCAGAACGGAGTACTGATCAGGGCAGAGGGTGTATGTTAAAAATCTAATTAAAAAAAAAAAAACATCTTGTGGCACATGATGAACTCTCACATCTAAGCATTTTTGGATGCTTTCATAGCCATCTGTAGAGGAAGGATCATTGATTATGCATCAGCCAGATAAAAGAGATCATTCTGATACATTTCTTTCTTCACCACATATCATTTTACTGCAAAATACTGTGGTATATTGATTGAATGATAAAACCAGTTTTTTAAATGGATGGCAATAAAAGCATACCGTATAAAGGACACAATTATATGCTACAGTGAAAGGTTGAGTTTCTCTTAGTGGTTTCTGATAGCTGTATAAATCATAGGAGGAAGGAAAATCTTGATGAATTAAATTTAAAATGAGTCACCGTCAGACCACTCCCCCCCCACTATTGGTGAGCTTTTCTTCTGAGTTGAAACACAGTAAAAATAATAGTGACAAAACACTTTTCTACTTAAAACTTTGAATGTTCCGTTCAGCATTATTTAGTCTTAAGTTATGAAACTAACAATTAAAAAAAGAGGTGTACAAATCTGTTTGTTACGATAGACAAATTTGCCTTCTGCATTTGTTAAGGAAGGTAAAGTGTCTTTTATGGAGAATGTACTTGACGCCAGATAGGTTCTATAACATGCAGAATGAGCACCAGTTTATGAAGAGACATGAAAGAAAGATCTTCATGGTTTCATATGGGAGACTGATTTAATGTAGAATAAATTCCTGTTCTGTTGCTGATCACTTTGTTAGAGGTGTTAGATCACAGCATAAGCTTAATTTGCCTAATATGAGCCCCATAATGTTGTTTTTTTAAAAGGAATTCAGAAAAGCAGAAAACAAGAAAGCGTTATTATTAGTTTGTTTGTTTTCTCTTTGAAACAGTCTTTCAGCTTTGAGTACTGAAATAATTCCAAGCACTGAAATGTTAAAATATCACATTTGGCATATGACATTTCTTATTGAGGAGCAGACCCGTGTTTATAATTATTCTGTGGTTTGGGGTTTTTCTTGGGGCTGGGGGTGAAATATGAACCATTTGCAAGTTTTGTTTTCGTTGTCAAAAATAGGAATTTTTTGTTCCAACGCTTTATTACCTGTTGGAAAAATATGCAATTGCAGAATATATGTAAGGGAAATTGTTTTCTTTTTAGGTTTCCCTCAGCAGTCCAACACTGTGAAAGATGTACTCATGTACTTTTTATTATATATGAGCTGGGACAACTTCTCTCACTTTACACTTCTCAGTTTTGAGTTTGGGGGTTTTCCTTCTGTTGTTGTTGTGTTGTTGTTGTTGGTTTTGGTTTTTTTTAATGGGGTGTTGTTTGTCTTTTTGGTTTTTTTTCTCTGGGGAGATCTCTAGATACAGAAATGCAAGAAAAAATACAGTATGCCAACAATTATTCTTTGAAATAAAAAGATGAATTAAAATATAGGTAAATAATCGTGTAACGTGGAAAATCCATTGTCAAATGTATACACGTTGAATTAAGACTATATTTAATATGCATACACAGTAAACTTTCTAATAAGTAACTATGTGTCAAGGTCCTTAAATTCAGTGTATCTGCTGGAGAATTTTAATAGACATTAGACATTATGAAGCAAAGTTGAGACCAACCCTTAAATAAAGAATAAAGGAAATACTGAGTAGCTTCTTGCTTAGTGACAAGACCAGAGTTCCCATGCTAATGTGCATGTATCTGAAATTAAGCCTGTGTAGTCAGCTTTAGTTCTGGCATCTTTTAAACTTTTTGAATACTTTACTTGGTAAATAACTGGTCATCCTTTTAAAGGAATTTGCTTTGGATGTGACTTCCTATTTAGAAGCCAACTGGAAAGTAATTGTATCACGAGGAGTTGTATTATCACTCGGTTTGGGTTAGAATGGACATTTACACTTGAAACATGGAACTGGTGGCTGTAACAAGCCCTTATCTGCCCTTTCCTTCAGGATTCATATTCTCTCCTTTCTGTTGTCCTGCTACTATTCATTTGCATGTACGCAGTCCAAATCTGGCCCTCCTCTTTCTCTGGATCTTCTCAGAACACTATGAGTCCCTGCTGTTGCTCCAGCTCATTTTTGTGACAATTTCGAATTTCTCTCAACTTCTAAATGTTTTAGCCATCCGAGTACTCACTCTGGCCAGCTTGTTCTTCTTATCACCTGCTGCCCCATTGCCTCATTCAGAATTCTGCAGTGCATTTGTCCTGGTGTGAATTATTCCATGTGGACTGCTTCCTTCATCTCTCTACTACCCAGACATCATTAAAGGTAATACTTGGGAGTGCATGGAAGAGCCCCTCTGCGCTCATTCTGCTGCAGAAATCTGATTGTCAGGAGGAGCAATTGCAGGAAATAACAATCAGTCTCTACATCAGGGGAGAGAAAGTGGCCTGTGTAACACGGCTTTGGAGAACTGGGCTGCCAGGCTCAACAAGTCTTATCGTAGCAGAGGTGGAGTGTATATATATCTATATATATATATATAAAATTAATATTAATAACATCTGAATGGCTCTACCTACAGACATCTCTGACATCCAGTGAATCCTCTGCTAAACAGCAAGTTCCAGGTTAAATTTCAAAGCCTAGTTATTAGAGATTTTTGACAAAAGATTTATTGTAAGGTCTTTATACATTCGCATGACCCTATACGTTCCCCTAATTCCTTGAGAAATAACTGACTTAACTTGCTTCAACTTGTATTCAACTTCAGATAAATCAGTGGAAAACTACGCGTAGGTAATGTGGGAATTGGCTCAGACTGCTGAGGTTACTGTTCAAGCAGCTGGTGTCAGCCATGCTTCTGTGTGCTCCTTCATGCTTTGAATGTGGGGATGCTGCCCTTTAACAATCTCAGATTTTGTTCCAGAGATTGATAACTGTTACACTGTGAAGGAGGAAGGTAAAGAGGTTGAACAACCTTGACATATTCTTCTCTGAAAAGCGCAAGGTAATTTAAAGGAATTGATTTACATGGTAAGGAAAGGTTTCAAAATAGAGACTTATAATTTAAGTGCATATAATCTGAATATGAATATTCCGTTTATTTGACTAAAACATAGTAGGTAAATCAATACAGAGCTCAAACAGCTTTTAAAATGTCAATTTTAAGTGTGTTTTAGAGTATCTGTAAAGTACATGCATACATATAATTATTTATTTATTAAGAATGAAATTGCCTGAATTTTGATAAATCAAAGACTTAAAATTGTTTAACAGGTGTAATTTTTGAAAATTATTTCTAATATTAATTGTGCAAAGAAAATGGGTAGTGCTGACTTCTTGGATGCCACAGAAGTCCAGACTTGTTGGTCTGCCAAAATAACATATGTCTGGTGTGACAGTGTAGGTAATCGGCACACAGGGGAGGGGTATGTCCAGCATCTTGTTCAGCACGCTGGAAGTCTGCAGTCCAGATGACCAGAGAATGATGTTGACAGTAGATGACACTTGGGTATTTTCTTTGCACAGCTGGTAAGAAAAGAGTTTGTACTCTTGGTCTTTGATGTCTGGCAAGGCTCTCTAGGTATGTGGTGGTAGAGTTGTTACTTCCTTTTCACAACTGGTTCTCTTAATGTAAGAAGTCTGTAAGGGTGTGAAGTTAAAAAATAAAATCAGGCTAATGGGTTTGGAAGATGTCTTGAAGTGCTTGTGTATACTTGCCGAATGTGCTTAGTAGGGAGGTATCATTTAGCATGGCTGTTTAAGCACTTTACTTCCAGTGGAACTTTACTTCTTCTCAAAAGTGAGTTTTGTCGCCTGACCTTCCAATCATTCTTCTTGTATGTGGGCTTTTTTTTTTTTTTTTAAATTTGCTAAAAATCTTTTGTCCCTCGATTCTCACTTTTCCTCTGCAAATACTTGTTTAGATGCATAACATGACAAAATTTGACATTCATATACTGAATTTTCTAATATCTGTCTAAATGCTCAGTTTTCTTCCTTTTCTGTTACTCTCCTGAGCCTGTACTCATTCAAAGTCAAGATGATCAATGTCCTGCTTTTGTGGGGCTGGTCCCTGATTATCAGGGAGTTTCTCAAATAATGCTGCCCCTTTTTTATGAAGATGAAGTTGAGAATGGTGAAAATGGAACAAGACCTAAAAATCTAGAAGGGAAATTATATTAATAACTGTAACTGTGCTCCTAGTTGTGTATAAAGAAGATAAGAGTTGTACTGGAATTCTATGGGTAGAGAATTACTCATCAATAAAATGAAACTGCAGAGGTTCTTTTTGAATACTAAAAGTACTGAGAGTTTTCTACCCCCACCCAATATGTATATTTTGCAAGTATAGTCTTGTATTGGTCAGATACTGAAATCCGTATCATTTCTAGATTGCACTTTATATCCTGTGTACCAGAGTGTTTCTCGGTCTCTTTGTAACTCTCCACTTGATACAACGAACACAGGACTTGAGCAGCTGATGTAATTTGGAAATCGCGTTTTGAAGTGAATGTGGCTTAAGAGTGGCCAGCTCTTGCTGAAACTGTGTGAGAGGGCTAAGATTCACACAAAGAAAATTACTTTTCTTCTCTCCATCCAGACTTGAAATAAACAGTACTCATGGTTACAGCACTTGTGCCCACAAGTTAAAATGCTCTAATTCTATTTTTTGCGAGACTTGGCCTCTGTTTCCAAGGGTTTATAGTTCCACCTGTAGACAGAGACCAGGATTTGAGAAAGAATCTCTCAAACATTTTGATGCTGAATAGAAGACCCCTGCCTAGAAGTATCATTCATGAGAAGCCATTAGAAGCAAACAGAACCCATTTAACAATACCCATCTCCAAAGTAGATGTCATGACAGCGCCAGTCCTGGAACGCTCACCCGGGAGCTGACTATTGACTTGGTTTGGTTTTATCTACACAGGTGACCTGTTCTCCTGCAAGTTGACAACAAACTAAGAATAGCACCAGAGGTTACTCAAACAGCTAACATTTGATGCTAGAGAAGAGTGAAGGAAAAAAAGGGAAAGGTGTTAAGCTCTTCTGCAGTTCTTCACAGCCGGCTTTCCTCTTTACTAGCCAGGACAATTTTGTGTCATCAGCAGCTTTGGTTTGCCATCCCTTACTTTCATTTACTGATCATCTCTGGTATATTGGACCCAAGGATAGGCCACTGAAGGTTTCCACTGATGACCTTGATTTTCATTGTGAAAACTGACCACTTACTCTGCCTTTTTATACCTGCTTTCTGACCGTTTAAAATGTATTTATTTTTATTGTGAAGGTCATCCCTTTCGTCCGGTGGAGACTGAAGATTTTTAGGTTAAGGATATTATTCAATGTTGTTTGGAAACCTAGGCAGTCTATATAAATTGGAATTTTTTCTGGTGTAAATGCTTACTAACTCTTAAAAAAGAAACCTCAGATTTCCGAGATGTTATTTCTTTTTACAGAGGCTGTTGTTTTGACAGTTTTTCCAAGCTTATTTGTCTGCCCACTAATTTTGTTCTTGAGAGTAGTTTATACTAATTTGCTCAATTCAGATGTCAAGTTTTTTGTTTTTCAGTTTTTCTGGATCTCGTTTGGAACACAAATTACAATTTCTTTAAGCCATATTAATATTGGAAGAGTGTAGAGGAAATCAGAATGGCTCGGGAAACTTGCCTAGGTAACACTTCTTGAATTACCAACGCACCTAAACAAATGCAAAGGTAGACCATCCTTTGTCAAGTACCAAAGGTTAGAAAGGATAGTCGAGAAAGTGAAGGATATTTGCTTTGAAGGAGAGCTGTTTCCTTTTACACTGCTTAACTCATTTGTCTTTTAGCAGGAAAAGACTTGACAAAGCGCTTGGTGCGATTTCTTGTATTAACATGTAAACGTAAAGAAGTTTATAGGCAGGATTTTCCGGCACAGCCACTTGGGTGAAAATCCTCAAAAACATGATCAAACTTGTTTATCTATAGTAATTAAAATCCTTTTAAAGTCAGAGTTGTCTGAAGAGGAGGCAGTGAATGTACACATATGGGCTGCTGTGGAAAGGTCAGAAGTTATCAGAAAGGAGTGGTCATGATCAGTATCAGACATTTATGGAATTTCTTGTCAAGGCATGTAAGAAGTTCTCATCTGATCTCAAAATCACAAAGTTGTTCAGCATGCTGAAACACATCTTCGGTCAATCTTTGTTTCTCAGAACTTTTCATTTTTTCCCCTTGTCATATGCAAAGTTTTTAGCAAAAGATAGGGAATGGGATTCAGTTGTGAACCCAAATTTGAGGTGACTTTTGTGCTCATACATGTGATGTCTATTGTGTCAAGGATAATCTCTTTCTTTACAATTGCTTCTCATAGATTTCATGAAGTGGACTTCTTCACATTGGAAGAAAATGTTGCACAGTGGCTTTTAATGTTGCAGAAAATTGTTCTACGAAGTCTCTTTACATTTCAAGGCTTGAATGAGCTTGGGGGTTTGTTTTAGAGGCAATTCTTTAAATGTTGAAAGAACAGTAGCTTTGTATTTACACAAAGTGAGTAAAAGGAGATTGAAATATAAGATCAGGCCTAGAAATAAAATTACAGGATGACAAAGACTAGAGAAGAACTGAGGGAGAAAAAAAGGAGTTGGAGAAAATGTATTTTGTTTCTTAGTTCCTAAAAAGGTGAATCCAGACGAAATTGCCTAGATAAGGTGGCTTACTTATTTAATTTATATTCCACATAGCAAACTGCTGCTCTGCTGTGCTCAATATATAAGTATTCGTCAGAATAGGTATCCCAAATATATAAAAATCTGTTTGTTTGTTTTTTTTCCCAAAGTAAAATGTGCTTTAACAGTGAGACTTTGTCAAACCTGCGTGGCCTCTTTGTATTTCAGACATCAGCTGATACTCTGCTGGTCGACATCCTTTTGAAATTATGTGTTCCAACTGCTGCTGCGTAGTGCTGAGCACAATGATTTTGTCTGTTAGCGGATGTGGATGTTGTGGCCATGTATTCAGAGGGTTGTAAGTGATGTCAGTATGTAGGATTGTTCCTCCTATGACTACTGTGATGCTGCCTGGATACTGGGAGAGAAGACAAAAGAGAGAAATCAAAGTAAGCAGTTAGTTTCACAATGTTATTTTTCTTAACAGTTTTCACTCAATAGATAGCTGTTACTGATGCTCACCAATAATCAGGAGGCTGATAAGATAAATTGGTAGCGCGGTTCTGGTCTAACGCAAAAGCTGCAACGCTTTGAAAATTCCCTTTTCTGAAAACCGTGGGGAATTCACCCCAGGACAAGAGCACTGGGGAGCTGATTACCTGAAATTGTGGAGGAAGCTTTGAATTTCTTCTTCAAGGAGTTCGTCTTCCAGTGCTGTCAGTCGGTGGTTTGTCCACCGGCTGAGAACCTGAAGGTGTGTGTTGCTGTGGAAGGGGTATCAGCCATGTACCTTTCAGCAGTACTGTAAGCATGGCTGAAGACTTTGAATACTTGGAGTAGCAGATTGGTGCAAGTTTTATTTATTTATTTATTTTCCCTCATAAACTTGCTCCTGCTTTTTTCAAGGTTGTGAAATTCATCAGATAAAGGGTTATTTTTCCATGGTCGTACAAGGCCGCCTTGATCATTTTGGAAGGTCATAATACTTATTTGGGGCAGAGAATGCCTCAATTTTATGTAATGGAAATTTGATATTTTGGCCCTGAGGCGCTGTTTATGTTAATGTTGATGCAATTTCAATTACTGTTCTGCGAGATCTGAAGGTTTTTTTACAACACCGACTTAAGAAGCATTTTGCTCAGCACTTAATTAAGAGGGAAGACTTCCACAAGACCTCAACAGCCTGTGAATGTGGAAGAGTGAACAGAAGTTGAAGATGTGTCGTAAAAAAGCTAGAAGCTTCAGAGAGGAGCTCACTGATAGGAGACATGCATGCAGTGTTTTGTAGACATCTGTGGCAGAAGTACTGGAATCCTGAGTTAAAAGCTGAGAGAAAGATTTGAGAATATTTTGTCTAAGTTTTGTGTAGGGATATACCTATGCAATTCGTTTTCTCTCATGAGATGTACATTTTGAGATATGAGGAAAATTAAGATATTATAATGAAGGAGATGGACTGAAAAAAAATACAAGATATGCTTGATTAAGTTCTTTCTGTATAAAGAAATCTCTATAACCTAGTTCTCATTTCAGTATTTTTAATGCAACTTTAAATATACATCTATATATTTATAAATATCACAGAGAATTTTGTTTTATCAATTACGTAAGTGTTACTCCATACCAGTTCTCCCTCTTGCTCACAGTAACGTTCAGAATGAATGAATTACTGTAGGTAAAATAAAGGAAAAATGCAACCTCCTCCTCAAGATCATATGCCAAAAATATATCACAGTAGGTTCTTAATGTAGCTGTACAAGGAAGAGTTTGCAAGTTCAAACACATATTAGCAGCCTTTCTCAGTGGGAGATCTAGCCTTAGTTTCAGCGAAACTGTTCCTTTAAATGTCTTTTTAATTTGTGGTATTATCTGACAAGTTAATGACCAATTTTGCTTTTTTTTTTTCCAATAATTTTTGAACTCTAATGTCTAAAATTAAAATGCCTTGTAAAAATCAATAGCTGCACTCCAATTTTTCTTCATCTTATCTCTGCAATGTATGTTAATATCCAGTAATGTGGGTTCCCACTAAGCCTTCATGAAAAGGATAAAGTAATACCCCGTGCAAAATTTAGTTGTCTTCATCATCCTGGAAAGCAAGGTATCATTTCCTTTGGGGGTTAATTAAAGATGCTCATGTGTAAAAATTCTGTGTTTAAACTGCAATTTCCCATGAGAAGAACTGAAGCTTAAAATGCCAATTACAATGGAGAAAGGTGGTAAAACTGGGAATGTAAATGATAGTTTATTAGATTAGAAAATTATCTCAGCTCATAGTTTTTAGCTAAATATTTACAAAAATTCTGGCATTCACAGTAGAGCTCATAAGACAAAGTAAGATTTCACTGTTTACATGAAAAGCAATAGGAGGAAAATAACATCTTGTGTAGCTACCAGATAATTGTCTCTGCCTCCAAAAGAAGAAACTATGTGAAAGAATGGAAAGGATGTTCCTCCTGCCTTGTAACTCCTGATAGTGATAAATTAGATATCCATTTCTATCTTAAAAGATCTCTTGAAAGTGTCAAAAGAAAAGTATTTCAGGGTGTTTATAACAAATCCAGACAGACCTGATTTTGAGTGCATTTTGGCCAGCTACACTGTTTCTCATGATTTGCAACAAAAAAATATAAGCTTTGAGTATAGGATATAGGGCTTGTTTGAATGGGGACTCCCAGGAAAGCTGGAGAGTCAAATAATATAGACCCTGTACAGTAGAGTCAGTATGCTTATGCCAAACTGGAATTATTTTATATTTCACGATGAATTTTTGTTAATCTCGTTAATTGAATTTTGGATATCAAAGAGCCACAGAATTGTTAGGGTTGGAAGGGACCTCTGGAGATCATCCAGTCCAACCCCCCTACCCAAGGCAGGGTCACATAGAGCAGGTTGCACAGGAACATGCCCAGGTGGGTTTTGAATATCTCCAGACAGGGAGATTTCACCACCTCCCTGTGCAGACTGTTGGAGTGCTCTGCCACCCTAAGTGGAAACAAGTTCTTCCTTGTGATGAGTTGGAATTTCTTGTGTTTTGGTTTATGGCCATTGCTCCTCATCCTGTCGCTGGGCACCACTGAAAAGCATCTGGCACCAACCTCTTGACACCCACCCTTGAGATATTTATATGCATTAATGAGATCCTTCTCAGGCTTTTCTTCTCCAGACTGAACAGGCCCAGCTCCCTCAGTCGCTCCTCAAGAGAGATGCTCTAGACCCCACATGGTCTTTGTGGCCTCCACTGGACCCTCTCCAGTAGCTCCTTGTCTTTCTTGAACTCTGGAGCCCAGAACTGGACACAGCATTCCAGATGTGGCCTCACCAGGCCGAGTAGAGGGGCAGGATCATCTCCCTCGACCTGCTGGCCACACTGCTCCTGATGCACCCCAGGATATTATCTGATTGACTTCAAAGTACAAGTAGTTTACTACCTGTCCGCTAGGAGGTTGAATTTCACTGGTGAGGCAGGGAGTGAAAGTAAAACCTGAAAGCAAACCGAAGTAAGACATGAATATTTTTCTTTCTGCTTTAAATAAAATGCAATGACAATTGTACATGAAAAGCTCTTTGCCCAGTGTGACACTTAAAGCAAAGGACCATGTTGTTGGCTGTGTTTCTTAGTCTCTTAAGCTCACAAAAGTCGCCCAGACAGCTTGCTGACCTCAGATGGACCTTTAAGTCTCTGACTTGTCAGACAAGAAGGGCAGCACTCTTAATTGGCATTCAGATCACAGGCAGGCACTGGGCTCAGCGCATAGCCAAGTACTGCTTTAGGATTTAGACAAAGCCACTCTGGCAAAACATCCCAGTTGTCAGGGTAGCTGGCTGTTTCCTAAAGAACTGTTACATAATGGAGAGACTGAGAAAAGCTTTAGGATGCAAATTTTTTTTAAAGTAAAAATTAAAAAAAAAAAGGGAAAAAAGAAAGTGGCGGTAATTTGTGAAAAGAAACATCCCCCCTCTCCTCGGATGATCTCATTCATTGTTTCTTCCTTCTGTTTAACTTCTCAGGGTCATAAATGTAGTTTGCTGTTTAAAACTGTAGTGATGTCACTCCAAAGGTATTTTGTGGAAGTGGGGAAGGGAATTATCTGAAAGTATTTGGGAATCAACACTTAGAGATTTATTGGCCTTACTAGAGGTCAGCTATTTGCATTTCTTCTTCTTTGTGCTTAGTGTAATGTAAACTGGGAATTCAGCTATAGAGTGAATGTTTACATTTGAGACATCCCGTGGAACAGAAGCGAACGTTGTGTTTATTGCTACAGCTGCCTTCTCGAGTGAAATCGTGATCTAAAGTCTCGCTGGTCCCAGGCCAGATTTCCAACCTGCCCCCTGTGCTGATCCCCTACACAGTGCCAGGGTTTGACACTCCCTGGTACTGTTTCTCCCTGCAGCCTCCAGCATGACATCAGCCCCAAGCGCTGCTCCCAAAGCCACTCACAGCCCCTGCCCGTGCTGGGAACGGGATAGAAGGGGAGGAACTGCTTTGCGCTGCCTCGGGGCTGTGACAGCGAGCACCACAAAGGCGGCTTAAGAAGAGTTGCTGTGCTGTGGTTAGAGTGGTGCAGGGCACTCTGATCTCCATCACAATATGCTTGCTCTGCCAAGCCATGGGTGTTTTGGTGTAAGAAAATTTCGTAAGGTCCACCTTAGATGTAAATGTATTACAGTGTTTTATTTATAACGTGGCCCTGTTTAACAAACTGTTTTTGAAAGTGTACTTATTTAAAATATTTGTGCAAGTAGTGCTCTCTTTGTTAAACAACAAACCAGTTGATTGGAGTACTGTCACCCAATCCGCTGAAGAAGGATTTCAGAGACTATGTATGTTTTCTGTAAGCTTATGATCTTGTTTGTTTTGGAGATTTTTTTTTTTTCCAGGAAATGAGGAGGAATGTCAAGTATGGAGGCAGCCAGAGAACACAACTTGCAGCACATGTTCCTGTAGGGAGAGTGTATTCTTTCTAGAAGCTTGGTCTGTGAGGAGGGATGCTGTTAGGTGTTTGAGGGGTCTTTACAGAAACACTTAAATGTCACTAACTTAATTTCTTACCAAGACACTAAATTACATTTTCCAGCTGGTCTGTAAGCAACACTTTCCCCATTGCAACAAATAATTAAAAGGAGTGAAAGACAATGAAAGATCCATTTGGAAAGTCTGAACTATTGATAATATAGTTAACAGTATCAATAACCATGCCCAAAACATGTAGCCATAACCTGTATCTCCTACAACTATGAAGCCATGCCAAAGTAGCCTGCCACAATTCCTGTTCTTTGGGTTGTGTTTCATTGGTTTGTTGGTGCCCTGCCTCATGGACAGGGTAGTTCACTGGTCCCGGTTGCCAGGGCTGTATGAACAGTTACTGCTTTAGTGGTCACCCTCGTGCAAGCTTTGGTGCTCTGGAGTGTTTGATTTGAACACCGTGTTGTCCACGCCAGGTTGTTTCTGGCAGCCTTTTTAGTTGCTCCTTTGTTCACTGCTAGTTATTTCTGAAGTGGGGGGGTCTGACTGCTCCCACTAGCTAGGCCTCCTAGCTTGCTCTGACACCCAGACTGGGAGCTGCAGCTTCTCTGTTGCTTTGCATCTGCTATGGTAGCAGCCCTAAAATGTTTGATTTGTGCAATGGGCAGTCGTGTATACAGCCTGTATGGAGCCCTTGCCGCAAAAGGGGGACTTTCTGAAAAGAGGTTTTCCTTTTCTTGCCAACAATTAAATTCTTACCTCGTTAAAACTTTTGGCTAAAGTTTAGCCAACAAAGCTTACAGGCTACGACTGTGGGCTACATTACTTCATTTGGAGAATGTTGACCACTGTTAGATTCCTCATGCTTTCTTCAGCGTACTGATAAATACCATAATTTCTCCGGCATTGTAAGTTAGTTCTCTTAAACAGGGAGACTTCAAAATAATATGAAAATAGACACAAGGGCCGTGTAGTATGTTATGTTGGCTCGTGCTAGTCATCTTTTCATTCCTGATGGATGGTAGCTAACAAATTACTCAGAGAATCCTGAAAGGAAGGACCGATTGTCCCCTTCAGATTTCACCCTGCTTGCTTACCTGGGCTTTTGGAAAGAGCAGCTGGTTCTCCCTGCGGTTCCTCAGTCTTCCTGAGGAAATCCAGCAGTCGGATCTGACCTTCTCAGATCTAATGCATGTGTAACCACAATATACTGTTTTGCAGGAAGAATATAATCTTGAAACAGTAGTCTGGTATGAGACTTGTTAGGAATGTTAGCTAAGAACTTCAGCTTGATCCAAAAATATCGGTCCTTTTCATCTGCCCAGCTCTGTTTCTAGGAGGATCTCACCTTTCATAAGAATGCATGCAAAAAATGAAAAATCTGGATGCAGCATTCATGGAAAAGGTTTTTTTAAGAGAAGAAAGTAATAAAACAGTAAATTGGAGATAACTGTAAAGCTATAAGGCTCAGAATGATCTCCTGTAAAAATTATGTTTCTTTCTTCTCTGGAATCCATGTCTGACTATTATTTTTATTTTATTTTTCTTTGACTGATGCACTTAAAGCTAGCAATTTCAAAGCATTTTTTAGAATATTGCCATATTGATCTCATATACATGCTGAAATTTATGTCCTGTATTAAAGTAAATGTAAACATAAGCACAGATTTTTCAGGATGCTGATTGTAAAGCTTTAATACTTTTAACAAATAATGTACATTTCTTTACAAATGCTGATAGTGACTTCTGTTATATACTCTTCTTTAGGTCTCATAACTTTTACTTGAAACACAGAAACACTACATACTTGTGTATGTAAATGGGAAACCAGACTCTAACCTCCTCCTTATGTTGGAATTCAATACACTATTTCTCCTAATTAGTTGCCTTTGAGTCTCACAAAGAGTCTTAAATAAACAAACAGAAAGCGGATGTGTCTGCGTGTAACTTTGTGTGGTGATATGAATGAGTAGCGAACACCCTTATAGCTGTATTTTCTATTTAGCATACAGTTACTAGACAATAACACAGCGGAACCATATTTGTGTATCTGCTTGGAGCTGTTGGAGCATTTCACAGCTGTTTGTTCCCCTCTTCCAACCTCTTCATGTGGTGACAGTAGAAGTTACTGTTCCCATCAGAAATTCTGTAACAAATTACTAACTCTTAGCATGTTTTACTACAAAATCAGAAGATTTCACTTAAGCTATTACATATCAGTTCATGTGATGAGATGGAGAGATTGTGATACATGAAATTAGCTAAGGTAATGTCCATCTCTCCCTAGAAGGGCGAAGAATTGACCTTTGCATGTGCATTTCAGCTACATCTTCTGGTGTGGCAGCAGTGTTCATCTAAGCAAGCAGTGTTGGTTTAGGGAATTCAACTGGCACGAAAGAGATACCCCTTACCAAAACCAAGTCTAACTCCTTTGACTTGACTGCAGGTTGGATGAATGGTGGTGTTGATGATATGCAGCATTTGCATTTTTTCAGTGGCTGAGTGCTACTGTATTGTGAAATTTGATTTTGGATTATTAGGCAGTGAGAGCTAGGAACACAAATCACAAAGATGACCAGTACAAGACAATGTTAGAGCTGTTGGTGTACACGAAAAGCTTAAAGTAGCTGAATCTTGTGTTTCTTCATATTTGGATATACAACCTGTCTATACAGTCATCCTTTTTTTTGTTTTTATAACTCACCAGATTTTTCTGTTTGTTAAGAAAGAAGCAGCAGAGAAAACAAATTGTTTGTGTCACTGTGGGGATTGCTTGTACAATGGAAATTGTTGGGTTCACTGTGTAAATCTTTGCAATAAGAGCTGATGGAGTAAATGAGAGCGCCTCTTGGTTTGCTAGCCTCTGGGCTTCACAAAGGATGCGGTCTCTGGAAGAAGCCCAAAAATTAGCTTTTCCTGGAATTTTCTAGAGAATGCTTCCTGCTTTTTTTTTTTGTTTGTTTTTGAGATTTTCTAGTATTACAACTTTTTATTAATCTTTTTGGTCATTCTTTTGGCCTCTTAGGGAATGATTTCTATGATATCAGTGTGTATTGCTTGGCTGGCCCAACACAACTGAAGAATTTGTATAATTTCCAGCTGAGTTGGTGGGAAGAAAGTAATAGCAGTTAAAAATATATAGAGCTCTCTTAATCACCCAGTGTGGATGTCCAAAACCCCAAAAGTCTTCTGTTCCAGATGGAAAAAATCTTAAAAGGACCTCAGGTACATTTTAATGTTGGTAAAGGATGTCAAGTAAACTAGTCAACAGTAGACTGTCTCCAGGTCTTGGAAAGGTGCTGTGTTGCAGATTTTCTTATACCGATCATAGATTTTCCTGCCTGTTTCACCAAAGGTAAAGGAGCCTCTTTCTTTCTGTTGCCTGTCCTTCTTTTAGTACGGTGTATTTGTCATCTGTAGCCCTTCCTCCCAGTAATGTTCTTACTCCCTGAGAAGTCCTAGTCTTAGCTTGTTAAGCTTTTCATTTGTGGGCAAAAAAAGTCTCTCAGCAGGTGCTGAATATGAAATGATTCAGTTCAGTGGTTAAAATCTGGCAAATTATAAGGTAGGAGAGTTGGATTTTAGCTATCTGTAGGTGGCATTGCCAGACGTATGAAGTTAGCACCTTAGGGTTTGCCTTTGGAGAAGGCCGCTAGACTTGTTCGTCTTGGACTCGCTAAGAAATGCATCGCTGCGGTGAAGCATTTGGAACTGCTGAAAACTAAGCTGTGTAGATGCCACGAAAGGCTGAGATAGACTAGAAGAATGCTTGAATACATAATATTAATAAAATTTAAAAAGAGGTAGAGGTGCTTTGTAAGTATTTTGTATTCATTAAACAGAAGGAAGCATGCGCACTCTGACCAAAACACTTACTTGGAACATATTAGAATGAGTAGCTGTCTACAGGCAAGAATTTTCACCACCCATCGTTTGATAGGGCTAGAAGTAAAATACTTGTTATTAAAAATAAATCTTGTATGTTCCTAGGGATATTTCTGTGAAAAAGGGAAATCCTGAACATTGAAGGTTTACTATTTTTATGGTGTTATTTCGGCAATTGTCCTCATTTTCCTATTCATGATGAGCGTTAGATGAACGACCTGACAATTGTAGGCCTGTTAAGTTATTTAATGCCAACATCATCTCTTAACTGGTGGCACTTTAATGGTAAGTATGAACTTAGCATGCGAGTTCTGAACGGAGAGGATAGCAGATTTTAAGCAGGAGGCTAGAACCTTAGCTTCACTTTGGTTTACAGATTGCAACCAACACAATACTGAACAGGTATAGGAAAAAACCCCACCAAAGTGTAGGAAAACAGCTAATTATAGTAATTGCAGCTGGTTTCAAAGTACTTCTAACAGTTTGTGCATAATGCTTACTTGAAAGCATCAAATGGGCGCTAGTTGTGAAATAGAACACCTGTTTGTTGTTGAGCATGTGTTTATGCAGATGATTTTTGTTGTCAAAGCACCTTGATGTAGAGTAGTCCTGTTTACATTTACATTCTCCCCAAAGGATTAACAGTGTTCTCTCAATAAATTTACAGTCTATTCTCCTCTCAAAGGCTGCTGTTTGGAGGGTGGTGTGAACAAGGCAACAAGTGCTTGCTAATCACTTGAATATACATAATTAGCGACAGTCTGGTGCACTGGAGTCTTTGTACAGCCACAGCAATACTGATTGGCAGCAGCAGATAACAATAGTCGTGGCAAGGTGGTATTTGTTGAATATTTGAAGGTGTTTTTCTTTTATATTTGCAGTAGGCATTTTGAGTTAATTACACCATTATTCTGGAACACACTTACTATGTTATTTTAATGTCAGAGTTAAAGATCAGTCATGTGGCCTGTTGCACACAAAGGAATAAGACCTCTGGTAAATCCTTTACTTCTTTTGAGACTAAGATGGATTCTTTTTTTCTTCCTTCATAATTTTATGAGACTAAGATGGATTCCATTTTTTTTCCTTCTTAATTTTGTATAACCCAAAGTCAAACTGGAAAGTATGACTAAAAATTTGGGAGATGAATGTATGTGATTGTATTCAGCAGGGATTAGTTTTAGAACTGGCTCTCTGACAGGTTCAGTACTTTGGAAAACAAACACAAAATCATTGATGATAAAATTTATGGGTGACATAGACAGTAATTAATAAATAACACTGGGAAAATTATTTGGATTTCTCTTCATGTTTGTTATGTTCAAACAAAATGTGTTTTAATATGGCAAAATGCTTAACATCCATTTAACTAAAGAGAGAATACTACAACAAGTAGACTATGAACATCTAGAAAATCAGATGAGTCACCGTGTATTTGGCAAGGTTAATTTGTATGAAACTCGTCAAATTTCCTCTTATTGACAAGGTAGTGGTCTTTGTGTATAGCTTAGAGACTTTGAATGGTGTATCTTGGATTTATTCAGGTTGTTGATATTCTGTGAATCACATTTTCATAAGGAAAAAAGGATTCATACATTAGATGAAACAACTGTGAGGTTTGTTTCTAAGAGCAAAACTGTTAGAAGACTGTGCTCAGTAATTATTAAAGGTTTCATATCAAAATAGAAGTAAATATGGAGCAGAATTTTGTTAGGCTGCTTCCTGACTTCTGCCTAAGCAGTACTTTCATTGATATGGTGAGTAATGGCAAAGAAAATGGTTATTAATATTTTGAGGTGTCTCCAGAATGAAAAGGACTGCAGGTGTGCTGGAGGATGGGATTAGAATTCTGAATGGTGTTGCTAATGTGGAGACCTGGTTTGTGTGAGGAGCTGGAAGCTGTTCACGGGGAGCAAGTTTGACATGTACTCTGGAATGATCTAGAAAAAAGTTAATGGAGAATGAGTGGCTAGGTAAGAAGCTCTTCAGAAAAAAGTCCAGTAGGTACCATAGATGACAAACTGGACATTAATTATATCTTGCTATTGTGAAGAAGGCAAACACTATAAACAGTAATGGAACCTGTAAGATGCATCTTTCAGTTCCATTGAGCACTTAAGGTCGTAGCTGGACAAATGCATCCATTTCTGGGTGCTGCAGTTCAAGATTATAAAGACTATTATACAGAGCTCAGCAGTGAGAGAGATCAACAATTTAGGGACCTAGGAGTATAGGCTGGAAGAATTGCAATTACTGAGGCTAAATAAGAAAAGAGAAGTGATAATGTGATGTGTTCTTCATGTGCACACAGAGAGAAGAAATTGTGGTTTTAAATTGTTGCAATGCAGTTTGATTTACAAACCAGGAAACCTTTTTTGAAGTGAGCATCCCATGAGGAACAGCCAACTGAGTTGTACCAATGGCCCATCTAGCTCAGCATCCTGTCTGCTGCATTGGCAGAGGATGTGCTCTTTAGAGAGAGCTTGCAAGTTTGGCCCTTTTCTTGCTTCTCATTCTCCTTGCACTTTCCTGGTGTCCAGAACTGTTGCATTGGTAACGTCAGATGGCATTATCTATGGGCGTGTTTCACCAAGGGCCCTAACTACTGCACGGTGATATTTGGTGAGCAGCAGTTCTGCACTTACCTCCTGCCTTCACGATTTTGTAAACTTCAGCCTTGTCCTCTCCAAACTGAAGAGCTCCTGTCTTTTCATCCTCTCTTAGAAAAGGTGGCTGTTCCGATGCCTCGATCATTGTGGTTTCCTTTCTTTGTGATTTCTCATAATTCCTCTACATTCTTCTTGAGACTTGGAGACAAGACTGGGCAAGGTAATGAAGATTTAGGCACAGCACTGTTTTCTGTATCAGCAAAATGACATCCTTTCTCTTGTTCTCAGTATCCTCTCTGACATGCCCAACATTTTGTCAGGTGTTTTTGGCTGTTGTTGACATGAACTTACAGTTTCATGGAGCTGTCAGTGATGAATCCAGGACTCAACTAAGGTATAATTTATGATTCTAAAGTAAACATTGTTAGGCATAGTTTGTATTATTTTTTCCTAGCTACATTACCTCACATTTATGTACCCGATGTTCATTTTTCATCTTTGCCCGCTCAATTTTGTGAGATCAGATCCTTCTGTTCTCCTGTGCCAGAGATGTGGCATTTGACTGTTGGCTGCAGTGTAGTATCATCTGTAAGCTGTGAGATGTCACAGATCACACCGCTGTCCAGGTCACTGAGGAAGATGTCATATGAAAATTATGCCAGCCTTGATTGCTGGGAGACCTTCTGACTCTCTCTTACTTATGCTGACATATTTTATCATCTTTCATTTTCCTCCGCATTTAGGCAGCTTTTCGTGCTTCATACTGGTGTTTTCCCTATAATCACCTTTTAACTTTTCCGTTAAGACATCCAAGTGGACCTTGGCAGGTGGCAAGGGGGGGAGGGCTAGGAAGAGAGAATTACTTTTTTTTCTTTCTTCGTTATGGCAGCCATTTTTTCTGACCTCAGTGTTTTCATTAGTATTCTGACTGTTTGTAACCTCCTTTGAGCTAGTTCTTTGCCTTTTTAATAACTATTTATGTTATTTTTACCTATATTTTTCTGTTAATGATGAATATTTGCGTATCAGATTTAATTGGGCAGCTTTCTTCCACCCCAGTGCTAAACCCACTCGTGAAGCTGGGAGAGGGAGAATCTTGCACTTGAAAAGTCATATTGTTTTAAAAACAATTTAATAATAGCTACAAGTAATAATGAAGTAGTTTTTGTTCTGTTTACAGATTCAGGGGGATCTGTGGACTGCTTTGGAAGAGTCAACAAAAGGTTACTGAGAAAAAACTGACCAACTTGTCCAGGGTGTAAGCACTGGGCACAGCACTTCTTTTGATGTTTAGGACGCTATGTTTCTGCTGAAAAATGTCAGCGTTCCATGAACTGAAAAAATTTGAAACCTATTGTGTGAAATAAAATGTTTGGGTTCTTAAATGCTTGTAATTCTTGATAGTTCTTAGTCAAGTAATGCAGAAAACGGTTTCCTTGAAGCTTTTCAAGATGCAGAGTAAGAATACAGAGAAGTAAATTAGCATAGGGAATGGGAATCATGGTTCCATTCCAGTTTCTCTTTTAATATTTAATATTTAAATGAATATTTACATCCCAGAGAGAAGAAAATAAAGAAGAAAAATGATAATATTTTCAGCACTGGAGAGAATGCCTTTAGAACATGAGATTCTGAGAGCCTGTGTGGTTATGGAGGAATATGGGATTGCCTTGCCATGAGAAAGAGCCTTGGTGCAGAAATGTGAAGGAGTTCTTGAATGTAGCAGCTTAAAGAGTAATGGAGCTCTGTGACTGAAGGTTGAATCCGGTTGTATTCAGAACCAAAATGAGGATGATTAAGAGAAAGATTGAGAAATACTAAGGAGAATATTTTGATCCCGTCATGACAGCGTGCATTTTGGAAGAGAAGCATTTAAAAAACCAAATAGATTTTGCCTGCATAATGGGAGAAAATTCTGTCACCTGTCTGTTTTTGAAGAGTCCATACTGAACTGATGAGATGTTCCTGTTCATCTTAAAATATATGATGCCATGAATAAAAATCATAAAATGCCCTATACAGATTTGCACATGAGATACTCAGATTAGCACTGAAATGTAAATTTGGTGAGAATTTGTCCAAGACTTGCTCAGAGTGTTATTTAAATGAAACAGTAAAAATCCAGTTGCTCTTTGCTGAAGTCCCTCCTGACATGCTGTTTGAGAAACACTGCATGAGTATTAAAAGATAAAATTATTGTAGTTTCTGTTGTGTTTCATAGTCTTTCTTAGCTAGGTACTGCTTTTTCCACCAGTTTGGCACTTTCCTACTCAGCATCATGGAAAGTTAGAGTTCTCTTATTGAATATGGAGTGTCTGCATACCTCCTTTGCTGTGTTTTTTTGTTTTCTCATTGTATTGTTAAGCCCATTAAGTCCTTACATTTTTCTAAGTGAAGGTACTGATTCATGGTAATTAAGTAATTTCTAAATATTGTTTTGACATGTTAAGTAAATGGAGTTCTTTAAAGTCACTGTAAAGGCACTTTTCGTAGTGTGCTTTGTGTTCTTGGATTCAGAATACTACTGTTGTCTTTGTGGTGCCACAATTACAGATGTAGGGAGCTAAAGGTGCTGTGTAAGTCACTATTAATTTTTTCCTTAAGTGAAAGCAGGAGCGTTTCTATTTTCGCACTTTCACCTAAGGAGCAGACTTGCATGAAAGATGAAACGGGGCAGCAGGACCATCCTTTTACAAAGAGAGGGGCAACAAGAAGCTCTTTGTGTCTGCTTGGGTGCTTGTACAATCAACAGTAGATACCCATAGCAGCCCTCCCACTTGTTACTCACGTAGCCAGGTCCTTTAGACAGATGTCCAGCCACTGTGTCATGGAGAGAGGGAAGTTTTGAAAACAGTATCTAAAGGATGTATTAATTTTTATATCGAATGAGATCAAATGGTACACTGCTAATGAAGGGGGAGGTTCAGGTAGACACTGCCTGGATCACAGACCCCTTGATACCTTGTGATGAATTCAGAAAGAATAGGATTTGCCAGCTGATGGGGTCAGTTATCTGATCTTGCAGAGGGCTGTCTTATTTCTGCCTTGCCCCCTTCCACCCCCTCTCTTTTTTTTTAACCTATTGGGCTAGTGAGCTGCACAAGTGGCAAATCAGGCAGTGAAGACCGCTGGGCAGCAGGGCTTGAAGGAGGAGGAGGAGGAAATGTTTCTTCTCAGCTGGATCAGCTGAGGTGCTGTCACAGGGGGGAGTAGAAGGCTTAGACAAACTTCATTAGAGAAGCCCTTTCTTTGAGGCTGAGGTGCAGGCAGAACTCCCTTGTGTTTTTAAACTCCTTCACAGAAAGGGGTTTAAATGAAGGCAAATCCTTCCTTAGCCTCAGATATGGTCAGCAGTTTAAATGTAAGGAATTATAGAGGTGTGATTAAATCACTTAATCCTGCAGGTTTTAATGATGGCAAATATTATAAAAGATGAGTTATTTGTTACAACAAATGAACAGCTAGAAGATCTTAATCAGAATTACTACACAGTATAAAAGCTAAAAAATACTAGTCAACTATAGTATAATGTAAATGGTGTAGTGCTCTATATTAAAGCAATTGTGTTAAAGCAATTATATTAAAACTAGCAATAGAAACATTAAGTAGAGGTTTTGATGTATCTCACCACACTCCAGTCATGAGTACTTCTTTCTCTTTCCCTCAGTCCCTGGGAAATAACTGTAGAGAGGCATCCCAAATTCCACAGGAGAAACTCCAAGAAAAGGATGTGGAAGAATCTAACTTGTATGGAAGTAGACTGGACTTCTATAGCGTAAAGAGGTTGACCTGCCAGTCATAGGCCTCCAGGTCAGTTTAGCAGCTTATCTGTCAAGTCTTACTTCAAAGGGGCAGATGTGTGTTTGAAGCTGGTAAGCCAGGCCAGCCTTTTAGCATATTCAACACCAAAAAATACCACTATGGCACCACCAGTAGCTCCCCACAGAGAGCTTGCATTGCTTTGTCTTCTGACCAGATTCCAGGCCAAGCAGATCAGCTTTTTCAGGGCAAAGCATCCTGCTACAGATCTCGTGAAACATTTCATCTGGAATACACTGAGGGGCTTTGTTGAAACTAGGGGAGTCTGAAAAAACAGGTTTGTTTCAGAATCTTGTAGAGGGCTGGAGTTTTTCTGTAGCTTACTGATCATTGATCTCTTGATGTCCCCTTCTTCTGCCCCTTACAGAAATGATAAGTACATTAGAGAATGGCCAGATCTCTGGGAAATGTTTCTCCCCTTAATCATGGATTGTGTGAAGAGAGGTTACTGTCTGTAAATGAATAATCATGTAATGAACTTTCAGTCATTCCCTATCAAAATTTTATCTGCTGTTACAAGACCAAGCTGTCACTGAAAACTCAATATTCTTAAATATTAAGACTAAATATGCCTAATATACCTAAACTAAATGAAATTTAACTGAATTGAACTGTAGACATCCAGAAGAAAAGCTTCTGTTAAAACCGTCTCAGCGGTGCTGCTGGTGCTTGGTGTTCTTGTGTGCGCACTCGGTAAGCAGAAATGTGGAAGACTCTTAGAGGAGATGAAAAATTTGTGTCACTTCTCCCTGATGTGGAACCTGTATTCCCTGGTGAACGTCAGCATGGAAAAATGCATCAGCATCATAACGGGCGCTCATCTGCAGCACGACCCCCGGAAGACAAAGCAGCGTTTTACCTCTCGGGATTAACAAACATGTGGCAGCTTTAGTGGTGCTGTTTGGTAGTCAGGTGATAGACTGGCCATATGTCCTCATACCTCATTCTGGCATGAGATTTTTTTTCCCCCCCCGTCTTTGAAATTTGAAATAAAAGCATAGCTTTATTCGGTTGTCATTTGTTCCAGTTCTTATGTCACAGACATGAAATTCTAAAAGATCTTTTAAGAAGTTCTTTACCCAAGTTTTTCTCACTCTAAGTCTTTATTGGAAAGGCTTCTTTGTTTGGTTATTCTTACTGGGGACACACAGAAATTGTTATAGAGTGTAGATGACTTGCATCATAAGAAGCTTAAGCATCTAGTTAGGCTCTAAATAGGAAGATGAATGTTTAAGAGTTCTTTGGACACCTACACAGCTCAAATCCCTTCCCATAGAACAGCTTGGTCCTTTTGACAGTGCCATGTTCCCAAATAGCATAGGGGAAAAAGAGAGGAGGACAAGGGTTTTTTCAGGCAATTAAAACTTGCATCCAGGTGATTAAGAGTCCCCCTCTCTGTCTCTGGGGTTTGGACCAGTCATGTGAGGATTTGACATAAGAAAAATAGTTGTTTAGTAGTGTTTTGCAATGGGGAGAAATGGAAGATATTACTGGCTTTGAAGTATCATGAAGTTAAAATATTTAATTTAAAAATAACTGCAAGCTTGGAGAAATTGTTTTTTCTGACTTGTAGTACTTTATCACTGGCATTTTAGTACTCTGAGGAGATAATTTGTAGTTCATTTTAAGCAAATTAGAAAATATGAGTGTTATGTCAGTGTAATGAAAACATCATTATTAAAGGCTGAAGGAAGCCTAAAGTATGGATTTCCCCTCAGTCTTACATAAGTTTTTATATCCATTACAGATCAGATCCTTGTATTTCAGCTATTTAGATTTTACCTGATTTGTTACTTTACAAGAGAGTTTCAGCCATGATTCTTAAGGAATTCTTTAATCCGTTAAAATAAAAACGAAACTCACAACTACCTCTAATAAATGCTTTGATTAAAATGGACATTTCTGAACCTTCTACAGACAATACCTGCTCAGATGTGACAGCATTTGTGACATCACCAGTACAGACTTTCACAAGGATTTTCAAGTCAGTGTTGTAAGTTTCCATTTCGTTTTTGCTAATTAGAGAATTGTGCTGTTTATTTTCTAGAGGAAAAAAAGTCACTAAAAGCGTATCAAATTTGTTTACTTAATTCAATAGAAATGCAAATATATTTTTTTGAAAATTACAGTTCCTTATTGGTCCCTATTATTTTGGTGTCACAAATGTTAAATATTTGGTGCCAGTTAATTATTGTATGTATAATCAGAATTTCAGAAAAGCCAGATGTAGGAGGAGATTATCAGTGTTTTCTCATGTATGAAATTTCACTTCTGCATTGAATAAACTAATTGTAGAGTTTGCTGGGATCTAGTTAAGGTCATCCTGCAAGTTGTTAGACTGTTTTGGAGGCTAAGTCATTGAGCATTTTTCAGTAGATTAGGAAGAAATTGTATGCTAATAGCAGAGAAACCACAGGATATGTATCTGTTAGTGAAAAAAAGAGTAACAAACTTCATCCTGAGCTTGGTGAGATAAATTTATATGTCTTATCCGGGTCAGTCATCTTTCAGTTCCATCTTGTGGCTGGAATTTGGGGGTCATATTTTATAGCTGTGCTTTAAAAGTTTCTAAAATAACTGAAAATGATGCAGAAATTTTGTGCTAGTAAAATGGCAGGACTGAAAATTTTGCATTTTTGCTTCTCAGTCAAGCTTTTTTTTAATTAAGAGGCTGGAAAAACTTGAAGCAAAAGACTTTTAATACCTCATTTGCCTGAATATTTATTGCAATCGTAATATAATAAAATCGTGCAAGATAAATTAATGTAAAACATGTATATTAGAATTGAACTGTATTATAGTTCTTATGTGGGGGTTATGAGCTGTCTTATTAAATTTAAGGCAGTGAAGGCTTTTAGAAATATGTAGAATTCTGAGGTTATCAGTGAGTTGGGTTTTTTTTTTTTTTTAGCTTCTTCTACTTTAATTTTAATCTGTAAATTTAAGAAAATACTTTACTGACCAAGTTATTCTTATCTTCTTAGCACTGCTGTTAGGATAGGACATATTTCACAGCCAACTCAAAATTTCAGTTTATATTAGGATCTCTAAATTGCTAAGATTTTGTAATATTATTAAATTGTAATAACTATTTCACATGTAGAAGTATGTATTTCTAGCTTGTCAAATTGTGCATTTTCAGTGTTTTTTCAGTTATTCGTCGGAGTACAGAGATTTGTATCGTTTACATATTTTTGATCGATAATTTCTGTGTATGTGTGTAGAGTAAATGACAGAGTGTATTCTGACGCATGTCAGGATGTAATTTGGTTGTATAGAACGTGCAATTGTTATTAGGGAAATTCTTGGCTTAATAGTTTGTCAGAACCATTGTGGCATCATTGCTTAGAGATGCAGTTGATCTTAGAAACTTGAGTCACTTGAACCTGATTTTCTAGCTTGACTGGAAAACAAGAATTGCACTCACAAGGCAGAGCAGCAGTCTGATTAATTAGTAGTTAATCTTGCCTAAATTCATGCTGATGCCCCTTCTCCTTTGCATCTTTCTTGCCCCCAGCCAATTACTCCCATCTTTCCTGTGTGCTGACACTAGCTGTACAGTGACGTGAAATTGTTTTGATCTGGTCAAAACCTCTTTTCTTGGGGTGTGCTTTTTTCGGACCTGTCTCAGCTGTGTGGGTGCCAGTGGAGTGGGACAGGGGATGCACTGCATGCTTCCTTCGCAGCTGGTCCTCACCTTCCCAAACGGGCTGCCCTGGGACTATTATTGCTCTTGTATTTGAGGTGAACCAAAGTGGCCAAGGACTGGGACTTTCATGCACCATCAATACTTCCTGGCTAGTACCAGACTTATGCTAGAACAAAAGAAGCATAGCAATTAAAGGAAGAACATGCCTATGTTGAATGTTTGCTCCAATTTCCTGATGGTGAGATTTTCATTTTTTACGAAAAAGCGCCCACACAAGTTTGGAAATGTGTCACAGCATTCAAGGAGAGGCTGGCTTTTTGTAAAGGTGCTGGTAGGACTGGGTGCTGAATTGGTGGGAGAGTGGCTGCATTGCCATGGTGCAAACCACTAGTTTCATGGTGAATTTATAGCATTCATCTGGGACTGTGGATACAGACTGTTTGAAAATCTTTTCCTGAACTCTTCTGAAAATGTGTTCCTGTGAAATGACTGATACCCTGCTATTGGCCATTTGTGTTGTTAAACCCTTTTGTCGTAGTTCTTCCTTTGAAAGTGAAGCCTAATCCAGTCTTTCTCTCCTCACTCTGCTTTTCTCTAACTCTGGTTATTTCTGTGTGTGTGTGTATTTTGTCTCAGAAGCTCTTTTGTTGTCTTGTCATTTTTTAAAAATGTAGTTATTGAAACTGTAATTTATTTGTTTACCTTGGAATAATATCTACAGTGTTTGTAAAATTCTGTAACTTTACAAATGAGAATATTTTCCTTTCTTCTCAGTATTGCATACTTAAACAAGGGTTATACTAATTGTTCTTTAGTGGTTAATGTAAAACTAAACAATGTGTGAGCATTTCAGGTTATTTCTGTAACTGTTTATTAATTCAAGTAATTCTTCACTGTATTTCATCTGGTGTTTCTCAGCTCACTGGCATAGTGTTGCCACTCTGAAATTCTTCACATTCTTAATAAACTCAAATAGTTTTACTGTTTTGCAGTACATGCAGTGGTAACCCTAGATCATTGTATATATTGACTGAAAGTGTTCCTAACAGAGAACTGTAGAGCTTCATGGATTGAAAGCTGGAAATTTGACTATGTAATCCTATTTTGATCTCCTCCTTTTACCCCATTTCCTTTCTCTATTCTGTTCCACCACATGGATTTTTTCATTCACACAATTAGTTTCTCTAAACTTATTAAAAGCTTTTCTTAAAAGATGAAATAAATTGTGTCAGTCTCCATCCATTTTATTTTCTTGACATTCTTAAAGATAGCCCATATGATGGGCATGATTTTTCTACTCAAAAGCAGTGTTGCCTTGTTTATCTTATGTCAGTTAGTGTTATTTAAGTGTGTGATTAAAACCAGAATTTTAAGCAGTTTTCTTTGATTGCCATCCAGCCAAGTGACTTGAAATTTTCAAGGCTTTTTTTAAACTTTTTTTTTGTTTTTGTTTTGTTTGTTTTTTTCTTGGGGGTGTGGGGTGTAATTCTCCATTTAGAATCCTTCAGTCGAACTGTTATCAGTGAAGGATAGCTGTTTTCTGCCTGTAGTTTTCACCTCACTTAAAATTTCTTGGTAACCCTGCATGTATTCTGCCTAGTTCTGGGACACTTTAGTACTTAACGCTCCGCTCCAGTGCCTCCTTTTTGATCTAGAGTGACCGAAAGTATTTTTCTCTTACCTGAAGTAGATTCTGTTGCTGTCTTCTGAGGTAAAAACCAATAGAAGGAAACTGTTCTGCTTCTTTGCAAGTGTATTATGCTCAGCTGCAGACTTCATTTTGTGTCTGGTTAATTTTTCACCAAATTTCCATCTCTTAATCTGTTTGAGTTTTGTATTTCCCTTGCTTGGAAGTTTACTACATCTTATTTTCTGAAAGCAGCACTTTAAGATTTATTAATTTTGCCATTTCGCTACAGTCTGTCTTTATGTAAAGAAACCTACATTTTCCCAGCTCCACTCAACTGGTTCCTTGTCTTGTCTGATTCCATGATGATTTGGTTTTAAGAACAGGGTGAAAAGCTGGAAGTATGTGCTAAAGAACAAGCAGATTCTAAGGGCTGGATGGTATACTTTCCAAATTTTGCAGCTCCTTATGAATTAAACGTTTGGTTTATTAGCAAAAATATTGCAAAGGACGATCCGGGAAGAAAATGGGGGTGGAGGTGAGGGAGTGGATTTGAAGTCTTTGTCTCCCTCCCGTGCCCTGTGTTGAAGTTCAGTTTCACCTTTAATTTACTGAGTAGTTCCTGTCGCAAATATGATGGAACTGCAATATTTTGTGGTTACTCTTTAATGGTTCTTGAATTAATTCCTCTATACTGCATGGATGAGAAAAAAAATACTTCCTGCTCATGTGTTTTAGAGCCAACAGTATCAAGGAGTATTAGTGTCAATAAATTACTTCTCTGAACTTTATTATGTGTGTTATTTAGCCAGTTTGAGAGAAATAAAAAAAAAAAATCCTTGAAGTGGACACTATTTAAATTCGAGGGCATGGGATTTTCTGCAATTAATTGGATTGCTATGGTAGGCCAATATATTAAGCTCAGGCAGTTTTGCTGCTAATTACACACAACTTCTCTGGAGTATCGGATATTCAGATCCATTTTATGAATATGGTAGGGAGAATAACAACTGTAAAACAAAGCACTGTGCATGTAAGTGACTGTTAGCGTGTATTTCAGAAGGGATAAATGCTCACCATATGGTACAATTACTGTGTCCAAGTTTTCAAATTAGCTTCTCTCATCCTCCTTATTACTGTCTTTAAAAAGAGAGGAAAAAAACCCAACATGATTTATCTACTCTGCAGCAGAACTCTTGACGCAAAACAGCAGCCCAGTTCTGTCCAGTTTTTTTTTCCTAGCATAATAGAGGCTGTCGGACTTTTTTATACTAATTACTGTGTGAGCCTCAGATGAACCCCCTTCAATTCACAGGGCTTTGTTAAGGGAGGAGCTGTCAATGTGTCTGCCCGTTTGCAGCTGTGCTGTGGCTTTAGCTTGCTTAACATTATGCTGCTTTTTAGANGAAAGGGTTTTTTTTTTTTTTTTTTTTTTTTTTTTTATTAAGGCAAAGCAGCCTTGTAGCGAAATGGTTTAAGCAGCTGCATTGTGGGGAAGCACAAAGAAGTTATTATTGTGTCTGTTTAGGGGGGTCGGATGGAGGGGGGAGATATTCGGCTGCTGTTGATGCCGATTGTTGACTTGCCATCTGCCAGATAGGGAGAAGAAAAAAATGACAGCTCCAGCAGGGTGTTCAAGAGGTTGTTTGGAGAGACGCATAAACATGTGCAGATGTCGAACTGAATAATGGCAAGAACTTGAGACGGTTTATGATGCTGCTGTTGTGTGTGCATATACAGAATGAATGTATGTGGAGATTTGGTTAGGAGGAGGGTACATATTAATTATCATTGTCCCCCACCGCCTCCTTTACTTCTGTTAATTAGTTCAGGAGTTTAATATCTTCCCTCCCTCCGTTGTTTATTCCTAAAAAGAGCCTTTTCTTGTAGTAGGGAAGAAAACTTTTGATTTCTCCATGTGGTGAGCTTTAAAAAAAAAAACCCAAAGCAACAACCTAACCAATTTGGTACTCGTGGACGTAGAAAGAGTAATGTAGTTATTTCAGTCTCAGACATTTGGGGGACAGGTGCTTTACAAGTTCTTACATAGCTTTGTCTGTCTGCCGCAAGACTGGTACGTTGCATACCCCTACTTCTGCATCCTGAGCTTTTCTTATGCAGAAAGTGCCAATTGGTGATTGTCCAGTATTACAGAGTATGCTAGGGGTTAGAATGAGATTAGCAACTAATTTTCTCTTTTGCTTGATCTTATTTTCAGCTCTTTCTCTGAAGGCAAGGAGCTGGTCAGGCATAACTTATATTTTCCTGTTTGACAGTTGCACGTAAAATAAATTTGGATCGCTCCCTAGGAATATAGTTTTCTTTCTTTCGCTAAAATCCTTTCTTATTTCTTGTTCAGTGATTATGGTGAGTTTCCAGGATACTGTGAAAGAAATGTGAGAAAGGATACAAGCATAGAGGGAAATGAAGTTAGCCCAGAAAGGCTAAATGAAAGCGTTGTTATACAGGTGATCTCTTACTTTGAAGATAAAAATGGAAACTTTAAAATAATGAATTTTCTTCTCTAACGTTACGTGACATTTAACATTCAGATATCTGTATTGAACTGAAAAACGGAAAATGAAACAGTGGTTGAGGTGCATTGTGGATGTGGATTGCAGACATATCTTCATGTTATCAGTATGTATCGGGGTTTTTTGGTCAGTTGCAGCATGACTTAAATTTTATTGAAATGAACCTGACCAGTGCTTCCCGCCAAGCCCTTACCAAAAGTGAAGGAACTCCTTTTTTTTTTGCGTCTTCCATCTTAAGTCTAATAAGCATCTCTAGGTTATAGATAACAGTAACTACTGATGGGAGCATTTGAGGCGCCCTTCTGTCATCGCTGTGGCAGAGTGGGAGATGTCAGTTTCGGATTATGTCAGTTTTAACTGAAAATTCAGGTGTGGCTGCCTCCTGCCTGAGTACTGATTTCTGCATCTGAGCCTAGACAGAGGTCACCAGCACTGCAAACGCAGACTTGCTTTTTGCCTGTTAGTTGGGTCGTTGGTTCTTCTGCCCAGAATTGTGGTGTTTTATATGTTCCATCACTGCTGGTGTGAAGCTCAGCTACTCTGGGTAGTGCTGCAAGGCTGCGTATCATGAAGCATTTCCTGCAACCAGAGAGATCTCCTGATGTGTGCAGCAGTAATGGGGTGCTCCAGCTCAAGCACTTTGAGGAATGCTTGGGCTTATCTCGTACTGATTCTTTGCAAATGATGCAGGCTAAGCGACAAAGTGAAAAGGTTGACTTCGGTGGTGTGCCTTGAGGGAGAAGCTTAGGTGAATGGTGTTGGTGCTGGCTCTTTAGCACCTAGCAAGGTTTGAGGCTAGGAGCACACCTAGTGACAAGGAGAAAGTTCAGAGGAGCTATTTTAAAATTATTGCAATGTGCCAGTGTTAAAAGTGAGACAGTTTGCTTTGTGAAAGCATGCTAGCGAGTGTGCCAGTTTTAAGGGGGGAAAAGTCATGTAATTTTTGACAACGCACGTATCTGTTAAAGAAACTCAGCTGAATGATAATGCTATTGTCAAACTCACCATATTCTTTTGCAAACAATGGGAAGTTTGAAATTTCTTGTGTAAACAAGTGTTAGCTGTTTTACAAAATGCTGTAAGTAGATAATATTAAGAAGATGTTTAATTCAACTTGGCCACATGTAAAAAGCATTTATATTTTAATAATCTGATTTAATGCATTTGTACCAAGTACGTGAATTTAAATTGTTGATGCTGTAACTGACTGTCTTATTCACTGTAATTTATAGATTAGTATTTGTATACTTGTCCCACTCTTAAAATATTTTCAAAACCTGAAAAAGATCCTTTGGTCTACTAGCACTTGATAAAAGCAAAAGAAAAGGAAGTAATATTTTTTCTGTTATGCAAAGTACCACTTGATGCTGATAGTGCTATATAAAAAATATATAAATATTTAAAAGTACTGAGAACATTAAGGTTTTAGCTATAAAAAAATACGTGAAACAATATTTAAAATGCTTTTTTGCTTTTACACAAATACAGCTTAACACTATTAAAAAATAAAAAACGGCTCTGAAAAGCAGCTAAATAGTGTAGCATTTTTGGGCTTTTATCCTATATTGCCTTGTGCAAGAGAGAAATTTAGAAAATGTGAGCAGCGTTCCTAAATGTTTCCAGAAAACAGACCTTAGTTTTCCATTCCTGAATAGCAAGCATATTTAGAAAATATTGATCACCTTTGTTGCTCAGAGATGCTGATGCAATAGAGGACTCTGTTATTCCAGACAGCATGTGCTAATAGCAACTGCTATTTAATTTATTTATTGTTCTAATTCTTATCCTTCAAGAATGAAGGGGAAGTGAGAGTGATGTTGAAACTGGCAAGTTTTTCTTCCTGCTGGCTCAAAATGGGCATGCTAAAGGTCAATTCTCAATTTGTCAGGATGTCAGCTAACTCAGTATTTCTGGTATGATTTTTTAAAAGGACAAAATTGCATGCATATGAAAATGAACATTTATTTTCGATCCGTTGCCAGAAGACACCAGTAATTTTGAGTGGATATTGTAGATGTCCAATTTCAAAACTGCATTTATGTGTGAATAATGGTATGTCTGTCTCTCTGTTATTGAATACTTTCCTCTAGATTTTTTTGCATGTTTTAGAGAAAAGATTATTAATGCAACAGGAAATCGTTGAATAAAAAGCAGGAGCTGAAGTGCTGCTGCATTTGTACAAGATAGGACAATGACTCACTCCACCAGTCATCATGACAAAGCCATGGTGGCTGGCGATTTGAACCCTAGAACCCTGGAATACTTTGCAGGGTTGCATTCACAACCTGGGGGGAAGAAAACCCCACAGTAAGAGCAGGGAAAAATCTTTCCACTGGAGAGATTGGTCCTCCCCATCACTTTAGGTACAGAGGTGCACCTGAAACCACGGAGAACTGCTCCGTGTCCTCTCCCTGCCTGCCGACTGCACCTCTGCTCGGGCGGAATCTGCTTTACTGGTAGGAGCCCTTCTCTTTGGTCACTACTTAGTACTGCTTCAGGAACAAAGAATCTGCTGTTTGCCAGCTCTTCAGTGCATCTGGGCTGGCATGGAGGACAGAGGGTTGTCCCTGCTTTCCTCCCCCCTTGCTCAGCTGAGGCACTTCTGGAGCCCATACCCGAGGCTGCTCGCTGCCTTCTGCAGGATATTAACATCTGTGGGGGTTTCGCTGGCTTCTGGCCTCCTACCTCTAAATGGCTGGACATAAATTGACCAGTCTTCTGTCTGAGCTGGATCATTGAGATTTGGTGGACACTGGAAGGCACTTGAACTTTCTCACCTAAACTTTGCAATTTGCAGGAAACTTAATGGAAGCCTAGCTGTGGTATAAGCCAATGCCCACGTGTGGCATGAAATGTTTCCTATTTCTCAGCTGGGATTAGAAAAATTCATTTGTCTAATGCAAGTACAGATGTGCTCAAAATGTCATTCAGCATTACTGGGAACTGTGGGAAAACAGTTAGTATAAATAAATAATCACTGTCTCGCAGTGGAGGAGAGAATCAGAAAGTGGTAGTTCCAAATTCTGCTTTTCTGTGAACTGCCAGCAAATACTTATGAGAGGGCATCTAATAAAAATACCTTTTAAAATGCTAAGGCATGTTAGAAAAAATCACAGTTTCATTTAAATTTTTACTGTGCAATAAGATTTTGTAAAATACTCTGCATAATATGTGATTACACACTTACATTAGACTGAAGGACATAAATTATGAGGATAGGTATACTTTTTACTTATCTTAAACATTTTTTTTACGGTAGCTTTGAACTGTGCTGCAAATTTCTTACAATGAAATTAAAAGTACGTAAATATTCTGACAGAAGTGCTTTGCATTTACTTAGTGTCTACTGACTTAATCAAATAGTCTGCTGATGCTTCCAATCGTGTGTTAGGTAACACTGCCCTCAGAGGGCCAAGGTAAGGAAATTCAATCTCAAAACCACTGGCATTATTTCTGATAATTTTATTTGACCTGACATTAATTACAGTTGTTTCTTTTAAAGAAAAATTGCATATAGTTGTGTGATTTACTTTTTTTACAATGTTGCTTAATGCTCTTAGATAAATTCAGTTTTTTCCCCCCTCTATTTATTAAATGTTATTGTAGGGAGTTTGAGCTAACAAAAGTGCCTTGAAAAGAGGATAAAAAAAGAAGGGGAGACAATGTTTGTGTATTATTTCTATTAAATCCATTTGAGTAAATTGATGAAACAGACAAGAAGCAGAATTTGGTGTGTTCTCTTTTTGGAGGGTTTTTTTCCCCTTTTTTTCCCCCCTTAAATCTCACTTATGTCTGTGTGGCAGCTGTTGCTTCTTTTAAGGAAGCAAGTTTTTGAACTCAGGTTTCTGTTGCTTATCAGCACTGTATATTAAAGACATTTCCTTCACACCTCTGAAACCATTTACATATTGAAAAATGTAGATGTTTCGCAAAAGTGTTTTTTAAAGAATACATTTAAAAATAATAAGATTAATTTAAAACTACCGATTAATTTTTCAATAATTGCTAAATTTCTATACGCTTAAGGATTACAAATGGTGAGACTAACAATAGCAACTGCCGAATCTGAGGTGAAATACATGTTTGAAGAGAGAGTTTGAGTTGTGAGGTAAAGTAAAAAAAATTACAAACTTCTGAATGATACATTTGCCTAACACGGATTTTTTTTTTACTACTCATATGATTTCTTAGAAAGCTCTCCTTTCTGAAGCTTCTCAACAGCATGAAAACTACCAACGTTGCATCACTGGAATCAACATATTTTGTGAAATGTCCTGAAGGCAGGTTTCTTGTTACTGGGCTGTCAAAGGCAAAAAAGAAAAATCATTAAGGCTGCAGTACAGAGGCAAATAAAGAGGCAGCCGCGAGGGTCATGTTCTAAACAAACCTTCATTAAGCACTCTTTGTTACTGTTGTTAGCCAGTGTATTATTAAATACAACGTTAATTAAAGAGTTGCATGTTACGAGGGTGCTTTTTGCATGAAGATCAGATTAAATTTTCATGTGCTTCACGAATATACTGCTGTCTTACTTGATCTTTTGGGTGTACTCTCTCAGTAGTTATTAAGAAAAGCAGACCCCCAACAACATAAAATTTGTATTTTGTGGGTATGTATTAATTGTCCGTATGGATCAGCGAGATGCATATTCTAGTGCCACTTTCCTCAAGTAGCTTAAAAAACTTTGCCTAGAATTGAAATGATGTAGGAATTACTTGGCTTTCTTTGCTCCAGTGGTTGCAATTAGAGACCTCTTCTTACTGTCTAATAAACAGATCCTAAAAGAATGTGGTTTTCAACTTAGAAGGGTGTAAATTTAGGCAAAATAATAATTTAACTTACATTAACTCAGCAGGAAGCAGGGTACAAACCGATTACTGCTCTATGGCAGATCCACTGCTTTTTTAAACACTGCAGCTCCATTTTATTAAATTGTCAGGATATCCTGTGGTTTGGTTAGCCTGCCTGGACTTCTCCTCTCTCATAGAATTACTTTTCACTTGAATTAATAAATTTCACATGTAAATTTCCTCTAGTTTACTCGCGTTGAGGTATTCAATAAACATACATTCCAAATATCTTTAAAGTGATTTAATATTGGTAACCCTGGGAAATAAACTTTTTTTTTTAAAATGTAGGGCTGTGCAAGTGTTTTTTTCATTTCAAATACTCTGCTTTGCTTCAGCATTTTTTGTATGGAGAATTTCTTTCAAGGCAAATCAATAAGCACATGTATGAAGAAGTATGGACTAAAATGTTTTTCTATCTTTAGGCAGATTATGTAAAAGGAATGCAGTTACGAGAGAGCACCTAGAGTGCGTCTTGAGAGCCCTTAAACCACTTGAGCAGCTAAGTGAACAGATACCACAATTTAGTCTTCAAAAGTGTTCACCCATTTCATAATTAAATTACAAAATAAATATAGGGCAGATGATAAATGTTCACATATAGGCTTTGGAGAGGAATTGGAGTATTAGTTTTTCAAGACAAAACCAGGGTTTGGGTGTGTGCATGTTGGTATAGATGTTTTGAAGAAGTCTGACCATGATTCATGTTGGGAAACCACTTGGGAGAAACATTCTTCAAAGAAATATGTCTGTGAAAGAAATATATGGATCCTTATGAAGCCATAGTGTTTTAAAATTGCTTTTAAATGGCTTTTTCTGTGTCTGGCTACAATTTGCCGAGCAAAGACAGAGGTACAGCTGTGCTCATAGGTAAACTGGTACTTATCTGTCCTGTGATTAGCTTTTATCCAAAGTTGCTAACTCTCTTCAGAGGAGCTTGGAAGTGCTGTTCTACTCTTCTAATGGTTCTTTTCTGCATAACTCAGCAGGTGATTAAAAATCTGTCCAGTTTTCTGATTTAGAGACTCTGTGTTTGGCTGCTACTGGCTACTCACTCTAAAGTGTTGTCCTAAGCGGTGAAGAGGGAATAAGCCATCAGAGGAGTGTGTGCTGGGTCTCTAAGGCCACCTGTTAGAATGGTCACCTTTTCCACCAGGTTTCCTTCTGGAGAGTGTGTGTAAGCAAACAAGGACTTCCATTCTTTCCTGAGTGACTGTTAAGTGTACTTATCTTATCAGCCCTGAGTCTTAGAGCAGAGTCTGCTCATCTCCCTCTCCAGTTTATTCCTCGCAGAAAGGAGGACTCTCTTTGAAACCTGAGCCCTTGGATGGCCGACCTGCTTTAGGCATGTTGGTATAGTCTCCATCCTCTCCTTGAATTCTTCAGGAGGTTTAGGTGCCTTCCTTCTAGATAAGACTAAGATCTTGATAGATTGCAAACCCAGTAACAGGCACTTTCTCTCCTAACAGTCACCTACTCTTACAATGAAATGAGATCTAGTTTATTAGAAAAATACTGAAGATTCTCTTTATCATCTCTTTAAGAAAGCAACTAAGATGTTAATATTTTTTAAAACTTATATTAGATGATCTGATACGTAAGGTTTTGTTTTGGCTTCAACTGTTGAGTCCATGCAGATTTCAGCAAATTTGTTGCAGGGCACATTTTAAATATTTTTAAAATATGACTCATACCTTTACTTAGGCCTATGATTATTTCATTTTCAAGTATTCAGCAAACTTAATTTATTGCTTTTCACGTAATGCTGATATAGTTTTTCATTGTTGTTGGTATTAAAGTTACGCATTTGTTTTCCCACACTGCACTCGTGTTTCTTCTTCAACTTACAAAGTATCTTGTACCTGTTTGTTTTGGTTTGGTTTTTATTGCGTGCTTTCATGGTAACTGGGATTTCCTGTTGTGACACGAGCTCAGACAGGCAGCATCAGTAGGGATGTTCCCAGCCAAACTACAACCGGAGGCCTGAGATAAAGCTCTGCATCAATACAAATGTAACTAGTGCCTCTAGAATATCTGCTCTATTCATTTAGTGGTCAAATTAAGCCACACTTGGACTTTTCCAATTCTTTCTACCTATGTGAAAATGTCTACATAACAAAGTCAAGCAAGTACCCTGCTATGTAGAGGCAGGACTAAATAGGAAGAGTTCTGCTGTGTAAGCCAGCTTGAATAGCTCAGTGTTAATTTTTCTCCTCTTTCCTGTCCTCCATCTTGTATTCCCTACTCTCCTTCTCTGCTTAAATACATGTTGGAAATTGGACACGTTATTGGCTGCAGTTGGATTTGACCTGGGTATTGTCAAAATCCTTACAAGCTGCGCTCAAGTTTATCAAGGCCACATCAGCAATTCCCATGTTGAACGTCAGTGACAATTAGTTGATTGCTGTGATGGAAAGGTGAAGGTGCAGTTAATGAATTTTTAGATTACGCTTTAATGAAGTAATCTCCACGGTAGGGGATGTAAACTTCTTTCTGACTTTTGAATGGCCTAAAAGCTACGTAACTACAGCTAACAGGGCAGTGAGGTGGTAAAGGGCACTGCCAGGCTGGGGCTTAGCCCAGGACCAGTGCAGCCCCTGGGATGGTTCGTTCTGAGCATTTCGCAAATGGTGAGAAGTCCTAAGTTCCTCGTTGGAAATATTGCATTGTTAATGCACTTTTTTTCTGAAAATGTTCACTTGTATAATGATGAAACTGTGACTTTAAATAAAGTTTTAGTAATAGTCATTATTTGCTCTGCAGAATTTATGGAAATCAAAGATGAGGGATGTTGGGCAAACCCAAACTAACGTGTACTGAATTGAGTAATTGCACTCTAAAGATGACATTGTTGCTGAGATTCTGGTGTGGCATTGTATTGAGGAACTTTTTCACCCTTAATAGCAAACAAGTGGCATTAATTAAGGGGTTGTGTGTTCTGTGTGTTTCTGATCCTAAATTCCTCATAGACTGCAGAATCTTTTGCTCAGGCTGGGGTAGGGAGAAGGTGGCATGGTAGGTTTATTGGTGGACTTGACTCTTAGAAGGTAATTGGCTTCTACTTTTTCTTGCTTATTCTTTTTCCTTTCCGTTATATTTTTAAAGTATATTTTGTGGGAGTTTTTCCATTACCCCCCATTTTCCTTGTATTTGCTTAGTGTATGTTTTGAGGGAATTAATCACTTTTGCTTTGGCTCAGCAGGGTAGATGTTCTACTTTGTAGTAGTTTAGATTTCATTCATATTAAAAGTCAAGCTGTAGAGTTTTGGGTTTTTTTTTCCTGAAAAATAATTTGAATTGTTTATGGTGTAAGCACGTAGGATATTTGAACAGTATAGTATGATAAAATGTAGAATTATACAATATTAGTGTACCATACTTGTAGCTTCTTATTCCAGAGGCATCGCTGTACAGTCCAGGCTTACCATTGCAATTCAATTTTCCCTTCTTTGGGATGGAATTAGGGTTTTCTCTATAAATTGACAACATCTGAGAAGATTTTGGTATAATTAATGTTTGATACTGATAATATGATATGGTTTTTAATATTCAAGTTTGGGGTTTTTCATACAGTGCTAATGAACTTTTTTTTTCTTCTCCTTTAGGAGAATATATAAAAAACTGGCGGCCAAGATACTTCCTGCTAAAGACAGATGGCTCTTTCATAGGCTATAAGGAGAAGCCCCAGGATGTGGATCTGCCATATCCACTCAACAACTTTTCAGTGGCAAGTATGTATTTCCAGTATTTATTATTCTCTCAGCATATTGACAGATTATCTGCTACATATTTCTTCGTGTATAATTCAGAATTTATTGGTAACACTGCAAGTTTAATGCCATGTGCCATACTAATGCACCACTAATCTTACATCCAGCTCTACAAGATGTATTTACGGGAGCATGGAAGAGCCATGCGTTGGTTTTGGAATGTGTTTTGGAAGTCTAAGTTCTCATTTTTCGTGTGTGTGTTTGAAGTGTCTGTAAATAACAAGGACGTTTGACAAATGATTGCCGTAAGAAGAAAATTCCTGGAAAGATTACCTTTATTCAGATCGCTGACCTCTTCTCTGTTTTTCAGTAGTATCTCTGAATTCACTTGAAAACTCAAATTAATTAGAAAATTATCTAGACTGTCAAATGACACAAAATCATGCTAAGTTATTTTTCTCTTGGATAATCAGGTAATCAGCTCTCCAGCCTGGTTAATGAGTAATTTCAAGCAATCAGACAATTTGCATATATTAACGAAGCTACAAAGTGTGTATCTGTTGGATAAAGTGAAGATTGCGTGTTTTCCAAGAATGTTTCTAAAAGACAGATTTGTAGGGTTTTTGATCTGTCAGAGTGAGATTGGTGAGTGTTTCTGAGCACTCCAGAAAATGTAAGTGTTTGAGGAGCAAAATTAAGGGGGCAAAAAATCTGGGTGTGAGTTGCAAATATCACAGCTAGAAACTTGCAGAGGAACACTAGGGAATTTACCCCGTGTCTTTCAAAATTGTATTAGTGGGCTGCAATACAATAAGTGGCAATGTTTAGTTTTGCAGAGGAGTATAGGAGCCACAAGAGTATTTGTACTTAGGGAAAGGGTTCCCTTCATCTTCATTGCTGAAGATGGAACAAATGCTACTGAGACCGAATTTTCCTATTTTCTTGATAAATTTGTACTTGAGAGTGACTCAGTCTTTATGTATACAAAGTAATTTGTCTATTTTATTTGGTAAGAAAATAATCTTGTGCTCCAAGCCCATGTCTCATCTCACAGCTAGAAGACAAAAACTTTGCCAATTCTGATTGCAATAGAAAATGATACTGATTGTGCAAACCTTCTAATAGTATTAGAGGCTCATTTTGCCTTGTTGGTATTCAGCATAAAAGCAGTGATGTCTTTTAAGTCGTTCATATGAGTAGGAATTGACTAAATCATAGGCCATTATTCATTCCTTAGTTATTGCTCTGCATGTTCTTACTTTTTTTAGCAGGTAGTATTTTTCTAGATACTTTTTCCCCAGTTTGCAGCAGAAAGACAATTTCTAGAAACACAGTGGGCTTCTTTGTCCTGCTTTACCATGTTCTTCGTTGCATATTCTGTCTTCCCTTGCTGCAGCAGCTAGAAGGGCGATCCCCATGGTAGTTCTGCTAAGCAAAGAAACACATAATTAGTAATTAATTCCAGTGTGTTGGTGCTGGTTTTGGTGGGTTTTTTTTTGGTACCCAGAGGTTCTGTTATGTAATTCTGATATTAGAATGCTGTCCCTGAACTTTGCCTTGATGGAAATTGAAAGATTTCACATTGTTTTCCAAAATGACACCATCACCACCCCCACCACCCCCCACCAAAAAAAAAAAAATCCTTTCTGCAACTAGCAAGTCCCATAGGTCTGATTCTTAGGCTGTGTAAGCTAAAGGAACAAGTGTGCGATATTAATTGAAAAAATACAGTTTTGATAAGCAAGATGACTTTTTCTGGTTTTCTGACAGGAAAAGGCGTAATTTTATCAGAAATGTTGGCTGATCCGTGCAAGAATAGGGTGATGTATCACTCATCAAAAGAATTTCATGAAATTAAGTGGAGTGCCTGTGTAAAATTCACAGGATGAAAAGCAAACCAGGGTGGTATTACACTCTAAATTGCGAGGGACTGTAAGTTTTTTGTCAGCTCTTTTAGCTGTCTGAAGATGAGATCATCAGTAGGGCAAATAAACAAACAAAATTGCTATATGAATGAATCACATCTCATGGGAAGTACCTGGTAAATGTCAAGAACTGGTCTCACAGCCTCTGATCCAAGAGTTCCTGAGCTGCTGCAGTAGGTTTGCGGCCACAAGCAGCGCAACATATTTTTCCTGTAATAGTGAAGTACGTTTTTCATAAATTACTAGCCAGGCAGATGGAGTGTGAGATCACTGTTAATACCATCTTGATTAGGTTGGCAGGGACTTAAAGATATGTCTTTACAGTCCTATCTTCATGTAATCTTTGTAGCTATCTGTAAAGTGAGAGTGTGGTCTCAGTCTACTTTTTGCTCTCCAAATGATAGACATCTTTGGCTCTTGCTTGCAATTTGTTATTTAAGCAGAAAAGGCCAAGGCTGTGGTATTATTTTTGTAGTACTGTTGGAGTTAAACACTGGAAAGTTTGCTCCGTTCTACTTTGTATGATACTTGTTGTGTAGTTTAAAACTTTTATAAGCAACTCTGTCAAGCTAGTTACTTCCATCGTATAGATATTTTCCCACCAGTGTCCCCTGCCTTCCACTCCTGTGACATCAGGCATAGTATCATTTCCCCTAGGGTGGCTTCCCGATTCCTTCCAAGATAACTTTAAACTTCCACACCTCAGCATTTCTCTTTCCCTGGTCTTCTGCTGTCTGTGAACTCCATTGGGAATGACAAGAAGGCTGGAGAGAACGAAGTTATTTTACATGCTGCTAAAAGTGCTTCCAGTGATAGATATGTCTTTGCTAATAGAGCCTTTCTCATTGAGGGGTGTTTTGTCATAGAATGGCCATCAGAGGCCATCCCTTTTCCTTAGGGTGTTTTGGGAGGAAATGTGGGGGGAAGGCGTTTGGAAGTGTGTGTGTAAACAGGTAGACTTTACTTAGAGAGAGAGAGAGAGAGAGAGAGAGAGAGAGAGAGAGACTGAGGCAGCACACACGTGCTTCAGTCCATTGCCGGCCACCCAAAATGCAGGAGAGCTATGTGGGCCTGAAATGGAGATAAGGGATCTCTCTTCCTTGGAGCACTGGAGGTGAAACACAGTTGAGTGAAAGGTATGACAGAGTGGGGCTGGGTGGAGCTGAGCCCTGGGGAAGGACACAGGCTGGCCTTAGGTGTCCTGAATGGACTTTACCCCCTTGTGGCCACTACTCTCCCAACTTTGGGTGCCCAGGGAAGGCAGCCATGGGCACCCTGCACTGCATCTTGGAGCTGCTGCAAGGTTGCAGGGTGAGCAAATCAGCCAGATTTGGTGACACTGAATAGTGTGTAGGAATCACTGGTTCCTCTCCTGTGGAGCCAGCTTATTTTACACCTAACAGAACCACCTTCTTTTAAATGGGAGTTGTGAGAGCTGTGTGTTTGAAGCAGGCTGTTAGTCCCGTAATGCTCGTGCCCTGACACTGAGACTCACAAAAAGCTGTGCCGTGGTATCTTACCGTGCACTTGAAGATAAATGAAGGCGGTGTAATTACATGGGTGGGAAGTTCATTGTGAAAACTTAAAACCGGGTGATACTGGTTTTCAGGGGTAAATTCAGAGGTGTGAGCTTACTGGAATTGTCTGGTTCAAAATCAGTTCAGCTCTTTTCAGGTAGAGAGGAGCAGTTGCAAGTAATCAAACTGCTGTAGCTTGTACAGAGACTCTTGATTGACTGAGTCACGGTAACTGAGTGGGTGTGCATTCCTAGCCCACTTCAACTGCAAAATAAAATATGTTAATTTAAATTGCTTTTGCTTAGGCATTTATGCAGTCAGAACCAGTTTAAAAATAATTTTGGATTCAGTTGGTATGACTTCTCTGTACAGGCAAAGGCCTGATAAAAATGTCCTGTCTTTTAAAACTCCATTATGCTTTTTTGAGAACAAAACCAGTAATCTGGGTAACAGGATGTATTTCCTCAGTGCCGCTCCCCACCCCCTCAAATAAAACCCATCGTGGCCTTATAATGCTGTTTTCAACTGGTCCACTGTTGTGTAAGTGGAATAAACGCTGCTTTATGTAAACCACTTAGGTCTTTGATTGTCATCATTGTTTGGGGAAGCAGAGTGGGGAAGAATTCTACTTCGGTTCTACTTAAGGAAGATTTGTGACTTCACTGATTAAAAAAACCCCCAACTTCTCACATGCGCAGTGAGTGTGTAGGTAATCACACAGCACATTTGGGATGAAGTATCTCTAAGAATTGGCCCTTTGCCTTCATTTTGATCTTTACATGGGGAATAATTGGGAAGAGCTGTATCCCTTCACAGTATCCTTTGAGCTTTGGCCAAAAATGATGTCACCTGGAACTTTTTTCCTGTCTTGAAAGATAGTGCTTTCTAAGCACTCTGGTACAGCTACTCTTTTGCTTGTCTTTAAAAAGAAAAAGCAATTTTAGTTATTATGAGAAGGTAACCTTTTATAAACTTTATTTTATTTTTATTTTCTTTGCAGAAGTGATTGTCAAGAACCTTGGCTATTCTAAATGGAGAATCTGTGCTCCTTTTTCCTAGTCTTAACTTTTCAGTGTGCCCGAGCTGAGGTTTTATTATTTTTGGGATTTAAAAATCTTCAAAACAGGAAAATTGAAAGGTTTTCGGGGAACAATGTTAGGGCTTAAAGAATTCTGAAGACATTCTTTAAAGAAATGGGTAGGAAAATATGTATGTCTGTTTTAAGTGAGAATAATTTATATATCAAAATACTTTGGCATTAGACATGACCTTGTGTGCAACTCCAAAAATAACTTTCCAATGAGATTTAAGTCCATTGTAAAAAATTTGTTACAATACTGGATTGCACGAACCCAGAGATAAGATATAACTGTACTTGTAATTACAGTGTGAATTCGATTCCAAAGTAGTAGTAGTAGAATTGAATTAGTAATGTTCATTCAATATTGAAAATAGTTGTGGAGAGAAAAAGTCAATGTATGTGTCATATACTGCATTTGCAAATACATCTATGGAAATTCAAACTCCAGTCTAATGTGTATAGGAAATATTTCCATCTGCGTTGAATGGAGGAATGTTTGGGAGGCTTTAAAATTGCTTTATGAGGGGTTTCTAGGTGGTATAGTTGGTATTCCGTCCTTGGACTCAGAAGTTCATACCCAGGCCTGAAAGTTTTTATGCTGCTGTGATATACCCAGTTGCTTAAATAAAATTGGGGTGTTTGCGTGAAAGACGGAGCAGGACGTACAATTTTACTGTCTTCCATGAAAACAACGTAAAGCCCGGGCAAAACCCATGCCGAAATCTCCTATTTCCGTTCTCCCTCTTTGCATGAAGGGGCAAATGGGAAACTAGTTGTAATGACAGGAGGACACGGATGCTACTTTGGTACTTTTTGAAGTATTGGAAATAAAAGACTTTGCAGCATGATGAAGTGCATTAAGTTTGATCTTGTGCAGCTTCAAGGAATATAATTAAGGTTTTTTTTTTGTCATATATGTTGTAATATTATCAAAGCACATATAAGTACTTGTCATGAGCCAAGCCCCACAGAAGTGGGATTTTTACCCATACAGAACAAAAAGTCAGTCCCTGCTCCAAAATACTAAAATTCCAAATATAAAACAAGTGACAGCAGATGGATGCAAACAGATGGGGGGAGTATGAGAAAACAATGAGACAGTATTAGCCTGTAGTACAGGCAGTGGTCTCAGCACATCAACAACTAATCCATTGTCAAGGTTAGATTTTTACTCTCATCTCCCTTTTCTTCCTCCCTCCTTCCCTCCCTCCTGTTTTTTAAGGCATGGTGAAAGGAGAGTTTTAAGGAGGATTTTAAAGAGAACTAGTATGACAAACAGAGGGAAATTAAAAATGCTTTGGAGAGCTGGTGATGAAATTGTAACAGTAAAGGGATGGGGTGGCATTTTGATACTGAATAAAAAATGATAACAAGGATGAGGGTAGGCTGTGGGGACAGACCATGTTGAAAAGCTACCTATATTTGATGTGATAGAGCTGGGTAAGAAATGGGAAATGCCAAGAAAAGAGTGATATGATCAAGGCGACAATGGACAAAAACAATCTGTTATGAACAGTTTTGGGAACAGCATTTTTAGGGTAAACCTGTCTTTGTTTGGATCAAAGAAGAGATATTAAATTGTTCACATAAGTCTCTGTGTGACCAAACTTAATTTTAGGGTGATACTCCCCATAGATCAGATGTAGTAAGAAAGAACAAAGCCTTTTGGAATGCCTCAGAGAAGTAGATTTCCCATAGGGAGTGGGTAAACAAGTGGGAGAATCAAAAAGGGACCAAGCTAAGGGTGTGTGTATAGGTACACACATATGTTTGTTCCCATATGTAAAATTCGTGGATTTTCATGTGTATATGAGCAAAAATATGTATATCTGTCTCTGTGTTATGAAAATGGTGTATTAGTTCTGCCAGTTGTCTACTACTTGCCTAACAAAAAAGGTCATCAGAGAAATGTGGCTTTGGAGTACAGCAACAACAGAAAAAGGTATTTGTAAGGAGTGTGTTCATTAAACTTTGATATGGGAAAGAAAAATTAGATTAGCAATTAAATAGGCAAAGGTTGGGACGAGAATGTTTATTTTGTAAAGGAAAGACCAAGGGAAAAATAAGAAATCAAGGTTAAATTATTATGCAAATAGATAGATACATAGATATAGATCTGTGTAGAGACAACACTCTCCCTATATGTTTAAAAGTGCATACATTATAAATAATGCAAGCAGTGGCTTGATAGTATTTTTTGGATATAATTCGATAATCCCGGGAAGTTATCCTCTGTGCTAAAACTCAGTCTGTATTGTCTGTATTAGAAATAATTTCTCAGATATGCAACCTTCTGTTCATTTTTTTAGTACAATTTTTTATGGCTGCTTGAATGTTTAGTATTCTTGTCTAGCCATATCAACACATTCTGCTGAAGTTGAAACCTTTCATATATGAAATAACAAAATGGTATTAGTGTTCTATTTTTTTTTTTTATGCTGAATGACTGCATTTAGGAAAAGAATGCTGGTGATTATACGGTTAAAGTTATAGAATTCAAACTTTAAACTTTTTAATAAAATCTGAACAGATGATCTGTGCTTTTTTTTTTTTTTTTTTTTTTTTGGAACTGGCAGGTTTCAGGCCCTCTAATTGGCTTCCCAGCTTTGCAGAGTAATTACAGCTTCAAGCAAACTTTGTCATCTGTGGTTCAGAATGGTGTAAAGTAAACAGAACGTTTTGAAATACAGTTTGTAGTTAGAGTTGCTCAGGAGAGTTTAACTAGCATAACTACTTAATTTAGACAGTAGCAGTTATTTGAAAAAGATAGTGTAACATTTTAGAATTGTCAGGTTGGTTGTCGATATGGAGACAAAAGTTAACCTCTGGTATGTACCTGACTTCATTTTGTTTTGTTTTTTGAAAGGAGAATTTCAGTAATTGAGAAACAGCCATTGCATTTCTTTATACTGTTTAAATTTAATTTTTTTTCCCCACTTTTTGTATACGTCCAAAAATGGCCAAAGGAGTGCTATGCACTTGTTGGAACAGAGTTGTCATTCTCTGTTACTGGTTTTGCATTTTGCTGCTTTGAACAAGTGTTCTCCCCCAAGGTTTTTCCTCCCCTCTAATATTAAAGGCAAAATTCTCATGACCGATGTTTCATCCCAGAAAGACAGAAAGCTTTAGGAATAAAATGTGTAATTCCAAGTTGTAGATGGCTAGCATACAAGAACACAAAGTTGAGTCTGTCTGTTTACTGGCTTACTCATCTTTTTGAATGATAATTTAGACTTCCAACTGTTTTGAGTTGAGATTCAGTCCTTTAATTACATATGTTTATGTATAGTAGCAAACTTGAAGACATTATGGTAGAATGTTCTCTACTCTTGGTAATGACCCAACTATCACTCGAGCATTCGGAGCCAGCTCTCAGTAGCCAGTTTCACTCTTTCTTCTGTGCTTTTGTATTTTCCAAACTATTCACTCTGTCTCAAACTACTATGGTTTTTCCACTAATTAGTAGAAAAATATTTTGGTAATTAGCAGTAACTGTGTATTACAGCACTTATTCATCTTAATAGATTTTTTTTTCCCCCCTAGTAGTAGGTGAAAGATATTCACGGAGTTTTTATTCGTGTTGCAGTCATGGCAGGAATACTGTTTATCCCATACATTTGTATACAGCAGCACATGAAACATGTGGGGCTACTAAATATCAGCAGACTTCAGTTATTTTTATCTACCCGGGAAGAATGGGTAGTACACCTCTTTTGGGAATACACTGGTCCTCCGCTTCTTTCTGAAACCCTTTTTGCTTCATGAAGGACGGATATGAATATATTGAATTTTAACCTTCCACGAGGAAATCAAGTCTTTAGCCACTTGTAACAGAATATTACCAAAGCTAATTAAGTTTTGCTAAATTTTATTTTCTGGTAATTTCGTCCAGTGATAGTGAAATGGCATTTTTGGGGGTTATTTGTCTGGAGGTTTTTTTTATTTTTTCAGAACCATTTTCAATTCTTAAGGTGTTTTTTATTACCTTTAGTTGATTTAATCATCTGTAATGAAAACTCAGAATAAATGTCTTTTTTTGTAGCTGCAAAGCTTAGTATATGCATCCATATGTTTTGTTCTCGTTAATAATGTGCATAATCGCTTTGAGGACTGACTGAAAAAATGTAATGTAAGTAGTGTATTAGATGCAGATTTACCTAATGTACGTACCAATATATATATTTATTAAACTTTTTATAGTATATTTTTTATATATATATAGGTGAAGACCATATTACACATAGCATTTGGACATAAGCAGGTATAATTCTATTAATTCCATTTTTTCCATACGTGAGTTGGAAAACATAAATAATGCAATTTAAATGTGTGCATATTTGTATATATTTGCAAAGAGAAAATAGATGATGGAATTCAAAATCGTCAGTTCCATCACAGGCGCTGGAGAGGATGTGCTTTTTGATTGGTACAGATTTTTCTGCGGGTTTCTCTCTGTACCTTTTTTCCTTCAGATTGTCCTAACACAGTCACCTCACTTTTCTCCCTGGCAGCTTTTTTCACCTTCCTTCCTCTAAACTAGGTACTCTAGCTGTACTCTAGCTATCCCCATGCTTTTCTTTCTCACACAGGTTCCAGTCTTTTTCCTGTCCTATTTCCACTTTTCTCCCTTTATTCCCTAGTCTTTTGTTCCTAACAGCTCTCCTGTAAACATCTTGCTGTATGCCATCTTTCTACATGGGATTTTGCCTCAATGAGGTGGTTTCTTTTTCGTACTGTCTGAGGAAGAGGGTAAGGCATTATGAATATAAGTGAAATGCTTTCAATTTAGCATGTGGAGAGGCAGGAGATAGCTGTAGCCTCTGGATTATACTCAATGCATAGATTTTCAATGATTTTATGCTTTAGTAATTGTTATTGTAATTTTTTACCCTCCTCCCACTGCACTCTTATCCCTCCCACATGTAGTGTGGCCAGATGCCTTACATTTTCACAGGAATACTAAAAGGATATCAAAGGTCTTGATTTGCCAAGTTTTAAGTCTCATCTCCAAAAAGCAGCATTTTCCAGCAGTGTGCAGCTTTAGGCAGACACCCAGTAAAGAAAATTTCAGCCTACATGATTGAAGTGTGATAGGATTAAAGATGAGAGGATGGTTTTGTCAGGAGTAAGATGAGATAATCTTAGAGCAGACAATGCTTCTAGTCTCTTCTGTTAGGAAGGTGGCCCCACACGTTCCTTGGAACTACAGCTGAGGAGGTTAAAAAAAAAAAAAAGCCTGTTAACCCTACCTCCACTGTCACCGTGATCATAGTTGGACTTCCACCATACCCCTGAAGACAGGGGTTTCTTTGATCTCATAAGTAATTCCACCCAGCTACAACCCTGGTTAGGTACCCTAGGCAGCTCTACTTCATCGTGCTTCTGTCCTCCTTGTTTCTCTTCCAGCTTTTGTGTTAAATTCCCTCTTCCTGTGTCCATCCTGCTGTAGATCTTTCTTCTACACATTGAGCATGGCTCTCATTCCACCCAAAACCTAGCAGAGTGTGTGTAAGCAACCAGGGTGTTGAGAGAAAGTACTGTTTCTCTTTTTTAATGAAATGTTTGTTAAAAGGAATGTCATCTCCTTGACAAGTGAGCAGTCTGACTTACATAATAATTTATAGATGTATAGGGAAGATATAAATTTGTTCATCAAGGAGTGCACATGTGCATAGGACAACATGAACTCCTCTTTTGTTTCTCATACCTGTGTCTGTCAAGCTTCTGAGGTGTTCTGCTAAGCTGCAGGAAAGAATACTATCGATAGACATACCCACTTCCACTCTTCTTTGTTTTTTCAAATTAAAAAATCGCAGTGGATGATAGTTGAGGTTCCAGGATCCTGAATTCGCGAAGAGAAAATATGTCAAGCCAAAATAATTTACTTCTGTGAAAGAAAAGCATGCCTTGTTAAGTGGTACATGTCATATGACTTTTGTAAAGCGTTGACATTAACTGGAATAAAGAATAGTAAGCCACATAAGTAAAAGGTGTGGGTCAACTGGTAGGTGGTAGCTATATCAAAAAGAAGTTGCAGCAGATTGTAGGTGAACAGGAATTCATTTGCCATATCATTATTGATTGATTTGTGAACCTGATGAATCATTTTAGCTCACATGCACACATTTGATCTGGATCAGCTTTGAACAAGTGATAATATTCCAGACATGAGATGTGATGGTTTGTGTCTACGTTGTGGTAGCTGCAGGAAAACAAGTAACACTTTTGACAGAGTAACCTTAGCTTCTCAAAAATGTTTAAATATATTTGCATGAATAAGGAGTTCTAGTTTGTCAGAGTTTTTCAGCTGTGATGCTTAGTGCAGTATCCCACATTGTAGAACTAATACACAGCAACATCGAACCATTGCCTGAATCGCCAGTGTTGTGGTCTCGCAACAAAGGAGTAATAGGTGGTCTGTAGTATATCTAGAATTGTGGAACAAGGAAGATCTTGGATCTGAAAGCACAACTGGTGAGGACAGATTGATTGAACTGACTTAGAGAAGACTGAAGAGAGATAAAACAGTGTTCAAATGTCTAAAAGGGACAGCTGCTGAAAAGATGAAGTAATTTAGTCAAAAGGATGAGAAACAGTATGCTGAAATTATAGGAACAGTTGCATTAAATCCTAGGAAAAATCTTCAAGCTATAAAAATAATTAATTTCTTTCTAGTTGGATAGAATAGTTTGCTTACAGGGGTTTTGAAATTAGTACTTTTTGGGGGATTTTAGGAGGAGTGTAGAGAAATACTTATGAGAAATAGCATAGTCAGACCTGATTCTGCCCTAGGGCACAAAGAATATTAGATGATTTCCTGGGGCAGCCCCACTGGGGGATGTGTGTGGGGTTGTTCTATATTTAATAATCAGACTAATTTCAACATCTGAATTTTCTTAGTTAGGGTATTTTACAGTAAATCTTACCCTGAAGTGACAGTACTATCAGTAATTGTGACATAGTTACCATTGAAGGGAAAATGTCAAATTCCTCCTGCTGGGTGCAGATGGAAAAATATGCCAGTGGCTACTGCTGTTTCCTTGGCACGCTATAGCAATCCAGGATCTAATACTCTTCTTACCCTCATAACACAGACCGAGTTGACAAATGGAGATGGCACTCTTTATATGGACAACAATACAAGTTTCATCAATTCCTCTGACTGCTTTCTTCACCTTACGATTATTACCTGCTACCTTTTGTTCAAGCCCGTGGCCGTATTGCTGTTCTGTATTTCCTTGTGTGCTGGATCGATCCTGAATGGGGATCATAAGCTGAATGTATTTTCGTTAAGTAATTTTATTTGCTCTTCACCCATTAACTGGCAATGTATAAAAAAGGCAATGTCATGTATTTCTCTAGAATGTCAGCTAATGAAAACAGAGCGACCAAAGCCGAACACGTTCATTATCAGATGTCTTCAGTGGACCACTGTCATAGAGAGGACGTTCCACGTAGACACTCCAGAGGAACGGTGAGGGTTTTACTCTTGTTTTCCTTTTTGTGATCCTTGCACAGAAGCCTCAGCAGAGTCTCTGCTGGGCCAGCACAGCAATCAGCACTTGGAACTGTGACATTCTGAGCACATGTGAGCAGTTAGTTAAAGATTTTTAAGTCAGCTTCTTAAAAATATTATCTGAGCTCGTAACTAGTGTAAGAGTTGCCTGCGAGTAGGTGGGATAAGTGTGTTCAAATAAGCCAAAACTATGTCATGAAATGTCTCTGAAGTGTTAAATTTTGAACATCCAAAGCCTGGATTGAAATATTTCCAGCCTTGCTGTCTTACTCCTCCTAATGTGCTCCTTTCTTTCGGCACAGAAAGCAGCATGCTTATTATAATTTATTTTATGTTGGCTTATTAGTTTTTCTCGTTTCAGTAAACATTCACAAACTCTTAAGAATTAACTTTTTTAATGCACCAAAAACTTTTTTAATGCATGTAGGAGATATGGGATAACGCACTCAAATTTTCCATACTCTTTGTCTACGATTGGATGCACTGAATCTTCCCACTGTGGACATCTGTCCTTTTGAGACTAGTCCTATGATCTGGCTATTATTTTTTGTATCAGTAAATAACCAACAACTTTGCTTTTTATGTTGTTTCAGTTAGAGGGTTTTTTTTATTCTACCTTGGTACTGTGTCTCCGCCCTGTCTTTCTTCTGTGCAGTGTGGTACCTCGCGCTGCATTCAGCAGTGAATGCCACGATAATATCCCATATCCCTTGCTGGCTGAGCAAAAGGCAGCAGGTACCGTGCTTGGTGTGGGGCTGTGGCCTGCCCGAGGGCAGCCTGGTGTGTCTGTGCTGCTCAGCTGGCCCTGCTTGTCCCTCCACAGAAAGCATCACCTGGGCCTGCCCCTCAGTGCAGCCGCAGGTTTTTAGGGTGCTTGTAGGAATTCAGTTGTCTTTGAGGGCCTTTTTTGAGGGAACGTTGAGAAAAAGCCTGTAAGTTGAGTTTTAAGAGGAGGCAGACAAAGAGTTGAACACGTGATATGATTTAAGAAATCTTTTTTTTTTTTTTGCTGTGGAAATGTCTTGAAGGGAGGGGGAATACCAAAAAGTGTCTTAAAATAGCAAGTGATTATGAGATAGTATTGCATAAGAGATGACATCCTATGCTCTCAGGTGTATTATACCTGGAACAAGTGTTTTCAAGTTTCCACTAGTGAAATACTTAGAGAATCAGAAACTGCTGATTCTTGAAATTGCCCATATAGTGTGATCCTTTCTGGTCAACTTTACCACCTTTAACAAAACACAGAATTTGGAAGGAAATTGAAGTGATTAATTATTATGAGTCTTCTGCTGGGTAACATGAGAATTGAACATTGAAGCAATCTAGCATGTGAAAAACCTTATGAACTACGTAATGTGTTTTATGAGTTTCTAACAGAGATGTTGGCTTGTTCATGATAGAGAAGAATGGACAGAAGCAATCCAGGCTGTAGCAGACAGACTTCAGAGGCAAGAAGAGGAGAGGATGAACTGTAGTCCAACTTCTCAGATAGACAATATAGGAGAAGAAGAGATGGATGCTTCAACAACCCATCATAAAAGAAAGGTAATGACCTTAAAAAATAACTGACAGGGCTCATATGTAAATAACTTTTGTAGAATGGTCTAGTTGGGTAAAGCAATATGCAGGGAATAGTATTTCAACATAAATTTCAGCGTATTACAAGCATCACAGTATTTATTTGTTTTATTTCAATAAAGCTGAACTGCTCTAGTTTTGTTTATTTGTTATGCTATCTGATATGGCGCTTCTGAAAAACAAAGTTCAACCATTCGGGCACATACTAGCATTCTGCTTATTGTTTGACTATTATTTCATCCTTTTGTTTGTTTACTATTTTAGAAGTATGGTAATAAAATATTTTCTTATACAAGTACATTTGCCCCTTTTCTCATGTAAATAATACCCAGTACAAATTAGGTAATTTGCATGAGAAAAGCTAGCAGGATCTGGCTTTTAATGACCTTGTTTTTTGCTAACTTGGGAAGTAAGTTTGCTTTAGTTGCCAATGAAGTAAGAGAAAACAGCATTTTATTTTTCTGCAGTTCTTTACAGCCTTTGGTGTAAGTAGGAACAAGTGCATTGTTGGCTATAACATACTTGTGGTTGCATCTCCAGAGTCAACAGGTTAAACACAACTAAGAGCATGTTTTAAAGACCTGATGCCACTCAAAGTTTGCTTATGTGTCTCCATTTTGTCCTGTACGGACTTCTCTTGAAGAATGGAGCATTCAGAGCGATGTCTCTCATTTACAGAGTTGACAAGACTCAAGAAATGCACTGAAATTGCGTGAAAAATAATAACCTGTTTGCACAGGACTGGCTTCACTATTTCTAGCTAGAGGTGAAGCCTGTAGAAAACTAAGTAGAAGTCTGCTGACGGAGCAAAACGGTCTTATAGCTCACGTACTGAATGCCTTTGAGTGATGAACAATGCAAGGAATGGTGAACACTTCTCTGTTTACTAATAGAGCGTGTTTTGTATGTTGCACTACATAAAGTAAGAATCAGAAAAATCAGGGCTGATAACTATACCCTTAAGAATGTAACAAAGGTGTGACAGGTAACTTTAGTTCTATCATGTCCTAATTTTTGAGAACTTGAATTTGCAGTCCAAACAGAGTTCTTTTATGCAGTTTAATTGTGTGCAAATTTCTAACCTTTGTCTGCTATAGAAAAAGGTAAAATCAGTTATATAGAGCTGTAACAATACTCTGAACATCTGTTGTCAAGCTGACATTGAACTTTTAGCCTGGTGGCATGGATATTTAATGACTGTGCTCCAGGGTAAAATATGATCAGTGGCAGCAAGACAGAGGCAGTGTTTAAGATGTGTCAGCCTTGTGAGAAGCAGTGTGATTATGTGGAAGGGATTTGGGTTTGCTCTATTAAAGATCTGAGCGCTGTTCCAAGCCTGTGTATCCTCTTAGTGGAGTACGAAACCGCTGCATAACAACACTCATTTTCAAGGTGTCAAAGTTAATGCTGCCTGATACAAATAGTTCATCTGGAAGGTGCTCTCCTTGTTCACAGTGCAGTGTGTTTTCCCATCCAACAAAAGGAGTTTTGGGAGCAGGAGGAGGAGGATCCGTTTTGTTTCTGTCTTGCCACTTGTGCTTTAAGAAATGCTGAAATAATATGCTGGGACAGTGTATGGGCAGTGCTACAGAATATTTAATGGCTTTGGCAACAAGCCAAAAGCAAAATCTACAAAAACAAAGGTGAAATGAAAAATGGTGATATTCAACACCTAATAAAAAGAGCAGAATAACAAAACTAGGGAAAAAAAAGATAAATAAAAATATAATAAAGTAAAAAAATTAAAAATATAGTAAAAACAATAGAGCCAAAACTCAGAATCCTACTATCCCACTACAGATTTCTAACTGTTGGAAGACTTTAGTGAAAGGCGCTCAGAAGATTTTGGAATAAAAAATATTATTAAGTGACCATTATGACGGGGAGTTGCCACTGCCTTCATCTTAATTGAAATTGTGAAAAATAGTATTTTTAAAACTGTTTCTGTTTTGTAGAAATGTTTCTGAAAAGCTGTTGTTTAGGCTTTCATAGTTGTTAATGTAATGAGAACCATTTCACTTAAAATGACTTAATGCATTTTTATTGCTTTTTTTTGCATTGGATTTCTTTCCTTTCAGGGATTTTTACACAATGTGTCCTTTTTTGACAAAAGCTTGTTTTGTCACCTGATTTTACATCTAAGCCTCGTGAATTTTGCTTGTGCATGCACCAGATGGTATACATATGAGTAGAAGAGCATAATCAGATTAAGAAACAAGACAGAGAGGAGTTGGGCCTGTTCTTCTCTGAAAAGGTAGCGAGAAGAAAACAGCCTTTAGGATGTAAACTTGATTTGAATAGACACGACAGCTATGTCCCTGGTTAGATTAGCTGGAAGAACCAGAAGCACCTCTTCTTTTTCCCATTTTTTTCAAAATGGTGTCAACGTGCAATTTAAGTTTTACACATCACCAAAATTTGTAATACTAGAAATTCTTAGCTGTACTATTGCTTCTTAGCAGAGTTTTTCCCTGAGGAAGTCAGATGAAAACTCCATGTGGTATAATCACTGTGCACATCAGGAATTTAAAAAAAAAAGTTAGTTTCTTTGGTAGGAATTTTCAACACCTGTGTTAGGGTGTATTCTTTTGGACAGATTATGCATAGGGGATGGTGTGTTTAGATGGCCAACAGATACTGCCATAGGGGTGTAAAAAGGTTTTATAGAAGGCTGAACATCATAATGGTTTTTTTTTGGTTAGTGTAGTCTCCTGTGGCTTCATTGCTTTTTCTTTGTTTACAAATCTGATTTGCAGGTTGCAGGACAAATAAAGAACAGATTTTTCTGAGGAAACCTAAAAGTAATGTAACGAAAAAAAAGATTCAAAACTTGGAGTACAGTAGGAATGAAAACCTAGGGAAAATCATGAAGGAGAAAGAATCCAGTCTTATGGGAGCCTCCAAACTTGCTTACCAGCTTCCTTCAGGTTTAGGAAGTATTTCCATTTTTCCACCAGTTTTCAGTACACCCCTAGCTATGGCATCTGTGTTTTTATCTCCCAAGGTCTTGTGTTCTTTGGCAGACTTTTTGAGTTACCCTGCACTGCGTATCATCTCTAAGCCTTCTGCTAAGCTTCTAAGGAATGAGAGCATCAGGAGACTTTATTCTTAGAACTAACACTACCGCCATAATGTGCTGTTCAGCCATGGCTCAAAATCTTGCAAACCTCTTACCTTTCTCTTATAAATATACATATATTTTTAACTTGTTTTCACTGAGCTTGCATCTAGATTCATGACTGTTTTGCTGAACATTATGTAAGCAAATTTTGGGCAAATCAGTCTTTCAATTTGTCTGGCTTGCTGCCCTTAGCATCAAATCCATGTCTGTGATCAGTTGAGCCAAGATCCTCCTTCTATGTATGGGCAAAGGGCAGCTTTTCTGACCTGGTTTTATTCAGACTCTGACGGTCCCTCTCTAATTCCAGTGTCTTAGAGAAAATCAGAAGTGCGGGAGAAGTTACTCCTTTGAGGCTGCTTGCGATCCCATAAATTTGTGACTGTTAGAAGTGATAAGTTGTTACAGTCACTAGCTCGGTATTTTTTATCAATAAAGCTGTCAGCCACTCTTTGTCAGGGAACACGATGGTTTATGACTGAAGGATTCTGCCCTGAATTACTCATCTTCTGCCTGAATTGTGTTTTGAATGCATTTTTAATTTTTCATGGTTTTTTTGTCAATATTCACTGCTTTTGCTCAACGGCTGTTGTTTTCTGCTTGATGGTTGTCATAGAACTATCGAGTGGATAACCTGACTTTCCAAAGTACTGAACGTGGTAGCTGAGAAGTTTTAGTTGTTTGAATTGGATCACAGTTTATATACTACCTCGTGCACTGCGAGTTATCACACATTGTACTAGTTTTTGGAAAAGTTGACTCTTTAAGGATTTGTCTGGTAACAAACTTTAACTTTACACTCAGTTGTGTAAAGTGGGTAAAATCTATACCAAGCCTTTGACATCTGTTACCCATATTTCTTGCTGGGATAAACGCAGTTTAGTTCCTCCTGATGTGAGGTGGTTTGGGCAGCAAAACAAGATCTGTCACTGCAAAAGGTCCATGTGAGCATCAAGGTTAGTTTGCTTAGAAGCTACCAATCAACAATTACATGGGAAAAAGATTTAATTCCTCCCAATATAGCCAGAAAATTGATACATGGGAAGCATCTTCTCCTTAATAAAGCTTTGAAACACCCAGGTATCCAGGTGTTAAATAGAGTGTTGAAGACCTTTTGCGGCTTTGAAGTTGCAGGTTGAACACTTATAAGCTAAGGAATTGCACATTAATGTGGTTGATGGAACTTCAGTTCTACCTCTTACGTGAGCAGATTGCAAACTGACTCTGAGTGGACAATTGCATAAATTACTTTCACAGTTTGTTGACAGCAAATTCAGATCCATAGTAATGGTATCGTGCACTTGAGCTTAAAGGAGTAAATAATTTCAGAAGGAAATTTTGCCCTTTATTCTTTTGCACAAGCGAATATATTTTGCTGCCACCGTTTGTGATTGCACGCCAGGGATATGCCCAATACCTCTACACCTGGAATGTGTGTGAAATATGTAGGCAGTGTTAAGAGGTATTTCTGGTAGAGATATGGAAAGTACTAATTCCGTCGTGGAAAATACAAGTAGGAGTTTATCCAGAACAGCAGTATTCATCAAAACTGGCTGAGGCCACAACTAGGGATAGAAAGAGACACTAGGAAGATGAAGGATAAGAGATGATCTTTTTCTCTCACAAAACAGGATGAAGTATATTTAACTTAGCAAAACTGAGAGTCCGAGTATAATTACTCTTTAAAAATGTTTTGAGGTATACTTTTCACAAAGGAAGAAGGGTCATTGATACTGTGGGACAATACTAAACAAGAATAGGTGAGTGTATTTTCTTTCAGAATTTTTAACTGCTTTTCTCCAGGCTCCTGGGTTGCAGCACCTCAAAACTCGACGGTTTTGTGGTGCTGCAAGCAAGCCAGTAACACAGCGCAGTGAAAGATGTGCTGTAGAAGCACACAGTGGTTGGCCAAGTAAATTCTGCTGTCAGTTCAAGGCAACTCTGTGCAGTCACTGCACTGTCAGTATTGTTCTGTTTTTTCTCTACATCCTCATCTTTGCATCTAATGCATAGACCATGGAGTTGATGCTTCTGAACTGGCAGTGAAATGAACTAGTAAAACTTAAGATGATTATCGACTCAAACTTTGGGCTCAGGAAAGTAGCTATGCTGCTTTGGGAGCTGAGATCATCTGGTCATATTCTTACCATGTATGACACTCCAGCTGAGCTGATAAACCTACTAGACTCGATTTGTCTGTTGATGGAACCAGCTCTTGGATGTACTGTGTTTAACCTGCAAAACTAGGGTAGTAATAGAGTCACATGAAAGATGAAAAACTGCCACCTCCTCCTTTTCAGAGCCAGATTGATTAATATAAATACCATGTAATTGTAATCTGTACTGAAATTTTAAAAAGTCTGCCTGTAATGCAAAGGCTGCTGTGGAGTCTTACAGGACAGTATTTCAGTGAGGATCGTGTATGTTCCAAAAAAGCCATCAGTGCAGTGGTTGGTGTTATGGAAAACCTACTGATAAGCCATGTTTGTGTGTCCCTGGTAATGCAGGAGTTGATGAACTTAGATGTGGAGCATTCTTGAAATGCTGATACAGGCTAAGGCTTTGTTCTGTGTGTGCTTTGTAAAAATAAAAGTGTGAGCAGTTGGCTTTAGAGAATTATGATAATACTACTGAATGATTTATCCTGGTGGTTTAATGATAGCCATTAGCTGCCTTCTTTGCCACGGTCTACAGTAGCAAGACCAGTGTTGTCTGGGTACTCAGCTCCCCCCGACCTGGAAGACAGGGGAGGGGAACAGAATGAAACCCCCATAATCCAAGGGGAAATGTTCAGTGATCTGATCCGTGCTGTAATGTGTCCAGAGAGGGGCAACGGA
>VZTA01023075.1:30055-49541 GCA_013398855.1 Mohoua ochrocephala | reverse complement strand
TTCTATCCAAAATTTTCAGACACTGCAATGAAATAATTAATTGAACCACCTTAGACTACTTTTGAGGCTTTTTTGGGAGATTGGATTGGTGTTTGTTCTATATATACATCTATATACACACAGACTAATTTATTAGTTATGGCATAAGAAATCTGTCAGCTGTTATAGCATGCCATGTGTTCCATCATTGTCCTTCTAGACAACTTCTTATGCTATGAGAAAAAAAAGAAAAAGTAAAAAATTTTAAAAATATCTCATTGCCCCTAAAAAAATTAGGTATGCTTTTGTGCTCTGGCAAACTAATGTGGTCACTTTACTTTCGGGTCGCTTCCTCAGCCATACATTACCCTTTAGTTCATTTGCTACCATACAAGTGCATGAACTGCTCGTGAACTGCTAATGTTTAATGTGTGGGTTTTGCTGCAGGAAAACTACTGACTTTATGATATGGGCTTTTGATTAGCTCTTTTTCCTCAGCTCTTCACTTACTAGTAAGAGGATATTCAGCATATTTCTGTATGTAATTATACAGAGAGACAATTCAAGGCTCACACTGTACTTCAGTTCCCTAGCTCTACATAATTGCTTTCAATTTAAGAATGCTGAAGGCCAATTAAAATGGACAATTACTGAGATTTTATTAGTTCAGTTACAGCTATGTAAGCTTTGAAATTTCCAAACTCTTGAAGAACTAAATGTGCCTGAAGGTATCTTTAGAAACTTCCATGTACCTTGATTTATGACTTTGTCTTTGGTAAAACAAACATTTTGTTTTAATTATATAATTAAGGGAAGAATGCAATTGTGAAGAAAGCTGAGAGAATCACTGAGAGAAGACTGTCTAGTAGCTATTAATTTTTCAGCACACTAAGGTAGGGTTTCAAAAGTAACTTTATATTGTACAAAAAACAAGAAATCAATGTGCTTGAGTCAAGTGGTACTTAAGAATCCAGGGTGAAATTCAGTTACTTGCCCTTTAGAGACATCTCATTTTTCAAAAACAGACCCGTCCAGGTGAAAACATATCTGTTTACAGATAGGAAGTGACTGAGTAATGAAAATCTGCGTAGCTCAGCATTTACTTGACTTCTAAATCCTGCAAGAGTTCCTAAATTAGGAACTTTGCCACCCAACTCCTTGAGAGCTCAGTCCCACAGAACACTGGTGATCTTACATAGTCCTCAAGATGAACATTCATGCATTTCACCAGCTGCTTTACCTTTTTTCTCAAATTTTTTTTAGTTGAAAAGTGCAATGAATGGCACAATAACCAATGGTTTTCTCTGCACCTTCATCTAGAAATCATATCCTTTCTTCCTGCTCCTTTGTTCAGCTTTCCTACATAAATACCTTCACTTTTTCACTACATGTTCTCAGCTGGATTTGCAAATGGTTAAGTGTACACAAAATAAAGTTTTGCATTACATGAACTGTGCGTCTAGAGCTCAATCTGGAGGGAAGTGCATTTTATACAGGGAAGGAAATCTCTGTAGAGTGACAATTCTTTGAATGAAATGCTTGAAGTGGATTTACTTGCCCCTTTCCTTACAATGAGTATTCCAGTAACTAATTCCAATTAGTCTTTGAATTTCTACAGATTTTTATCAGAGTATGAATTAGAGCAAGGTAACTTTTGATACAGAGAAAATTCAAATCACCCAACTAATAAGTGTTTTAAAGAGTAACTGATAAATAAATATTTTCCTTTCCTACAGTCTGTACAAAAGGACAGATTTGATTTTAGTCCACCAGCTTTCACTGTCTCCTTTTTTTGCAAGAGACTTCTTTCAGTCCTCTTTGGGTCTTCAGGTCATGTGTTTCCATCACATGTCTAACACAGCATTGAGCCTCTGGGTCTCTCCCAAGGCACTGTACTTGCAGCTTTTCTCATTGCTGTGTGAACCACCAGCACCCAAATAAACACCCAGCTGAACAAAGCTTGTACTTCTCTGTTTCATCTGTTGCAGATGAGAAAAAAATAAAACTACTGACAGTGTAGAACGTAGTTCTTCCCATTCCTTCCCACTTTCAAAAATGTAGTTTTGACAAGTCATCTTCACAAAAGAACGTGTGGCTAAAAACAAACTAATGAGATTCTAGGATGCTGGCTTTCCACAGGGACAAGTTTCTCCCATGATTTACTCTTCATTATACAAATCAAAACTAGGCATGATCCAAAAACACTTTTTGTTTTTCACAAAGGAAACAGCATGATCAGCATATTTATGATTCAGGCATGTGTTATAATGAAATTTTGAAAATTTTTAGAAAGAGATTATTTTTTGTCCTTTTTTTTTTTTTTTTCTTGTAGGGAACATGCTTTAATTTAAAAAACATACGTAGTGATCAAGAATAAAGATATCTGTCTGGCATGTTCTGTTGAGATGTACATCTTCAAATATTCCCTTACATTTAGTTGCAGTTGTCTTTTTAATAGAAACTCCTTTTTCTGAAATGTTCTTTGTATAAAATGATGTTTCATTACCTTACCTTAAATTGTTACTCAGAAGGATTTTTCAAGTTGTAAATTATGTGGGGAAGAGAGGACGAAATGTTTGCTGATTTTAATTCTGTAACATTTTGTTTAGTTTGGGTTCGTTGTTACTATCTGTTTTGGTTTGGGGTTTTTTTGTCTTTTGGTGATTTGATTTGATTTGATTTGATTTGATGACCAGAACTGTCATAATGACTTCAGATAATGACAATGGCTGTGCTTAGATATGTATTTTGAATTTCACAAAAATGAATTACCTTATTCCTTACTTATGTTTTACTCAAACTTTGGAATAATTATGTGAAACAGCTGTCCTTTCTGCTCTAAAATTACTAATAATAAACATGTCACTGTCATTTTCCTGATGTTTTCTTGGAATTTTGATGCTCACAAATGCAGTGATTTTTTAGGTATTTTCCCGTTAAGCATCTTAGAACCAGAAAGAACATGGAAACCTAAAGGAAATTTTTAATTAATTTATAAGAAACCCTTATCTTTATTACTGAAATTTAAGCACTTATCTTAAAATTCTTTGCCTACATTAGGTTGTGGATTTGGAAAAGTCCCTTTAAGCATTTGTGTCCCACTCCCCTGCCCCTCCTTCTGGCCTTTCTCATGAGAAGATCAGTAAATGGTGAACTGCAACAATCTAAAATCTGTCAAAATGGACTAAGGACCTACTGGTATGATTCTTACTGCTGGTATTCTCACAGTAAATTCAAAAAGAAACCAAAATTAGAAAATAGCCCTTAATCAGGTTCAGTAAATCCGAAAGAATGATTCCCTTTCTACTAAAATTCTTTTTTTCAATTCAGAACATGACCTAAGGAACATTATCACTTGAGAATTTTCGGCGGGGATGGACAAAAAATGTCTAAATTACAGAGTCTGCCTGTTAAGCCAGACCCCAATTCTAGGTCTTGGGTCTTGGCAAGGACAGTTACTTCAGGTTGGAGAGGGAAGCCAGAATTCTGAACACCTGATTTCTTAAAATGTCTTACCCAGTTCTTGGAAATGGAAATGGAAGAGTAGGAAATCAGAACTCTGTTGATTTTGATAAACATAACCTATACTGTAGGTGTGCAAAGCCTAGAGATTTTTGACCAAGTACATTTCTTGGTCCTGTGAAACCATGGGGCTCAACCAGGTTCTATCAGAAAGCAAACAAACAAACAAATTAGTCAAACAATTGATTTAGGAAATCAGGCTGCTGAAGTTAACATATTGAGGTTTTCTCTGCATTACCAGTTCTTCATTTCTCAAGAATTAAAATTCAGGGTTGTTCATTTCACTTTCCTCCTGACTCCCAAAAGTGAGTGTCTCCTTCATATATCTGACTTCTGGTTCAGGAATGTCTGCCTTAAAAATTTTCAGAGCTCTCTTGCAGCTTTATTTAAAGCTCCCGATCAATAGAAAAGTAATTTTAGGTGTTTGACTAAGACAAGAACCTTAGCAGTTTTGGGCTGATGCTTTGTTCAAGCATGATAATAAAATATCTTACGTCATTAACAGAGCTGTACAGTCTGCCTAAAATTCATGGATATTATTCATAACTGACATTCTCTCTGCCTGCACAAGAAGCCTAAAGAGTGCATCTCCTGCTCTGATGTTTACTCTTCAATCCATAGGATCTCTTTTATCACTTAAAACAGTGTAAGCACCTCTGTGAAATGAACCATTCTATGAGGCAGGGAGATATAAAGCAATTTTTTTTTCTGGTGTGTGAAAGTTAAAGCTTATGTCTTCATAAAAGCCATTTTAATACATTTTCGATGAGCTCAGTCAACCATGTTATCTGTTATTACATATACATAAAAAAATATGTATAAGAAAACTGGAAAATGTATTTGTTAATACCACTGCCAAATTCAAGATGGGAAGATAGTTATAATCAGATCCGCTTCAGGATTTGAAGAAGAGATAGACTTCTGCAATTTCCTAGTCCAAATGAACACTTCTGAAAGTCAGAGTTAGGTTAATAATGTGATAGAGTGAGATATTACAGCATATTTTTGGAGCCTGCTGATCATATATTTTACAGGATGTGATTTTGACATTAGGTTTTGTTGCTAAATTTCTTTGTGATTTTGAGCAGATTATTTAATTCTGAAAACTTCCTGGGATAGTTATGCTTCCATCTTTACTAGGAAAAGGTAAATAAATTAGAGAGGAGGAAAACTAGGACAAAAGGGATAGCTTAAATACCTTTGAGAAAACTGATGCTGTTTTTATCTAAATGTGACAAAAAACTCATTCTAATATTTCTGAAATGTCATCATGTTGAGGGAAAAAAAACCAATTCAAATCATTCCTGATGTGAGTTGAGGTATACCTACACTTTCATCACATTTTATTTTTTTCTCTTTTTTGGTGTTAATTTCCCATCCGACAGAAAGAGCTCTCAATACAGCTGCATGAGGTCTACTAGCATTTGTGTTTATGTAAAGAGATACATGTTTTATATATACCCTTTCAATAGCATTTTTCAATGTTTTTGTTTGTGTTCAAAAGAATAACCAAGATCATCATAATGAGATAGCACACACAGTGTAAAACGAAACTAAAATAAAAAAACTTGTTGACTTTTCACACTGGATTTATTATTTGAATTAGTCTCAGTCTCAAAAGAGTGGGGCTTTTTATTTTTGTGTTTATCGTGATCAGGAAACTACGAGCCAATTAAATGATTGATTTACTACCCAAACCACCTTGTTTAAGTTATATTATCATGGAATTAGTAGACCAAATGAGAGATACTTTCCCCCTCTACTCTACCCTCATGACACTCTGCCTGGAGCACTGCATCCAGCTCTGGGGTCCTCAGCAAAGGAAAGACATGAACCTGTTACAACGGGCCCAGGGGAGGGCTGAAAGATCATCACAGGGCTGGAGCACCTCTCCTATGCAGACAGGCTGAGAGAGTTGTGGTTGTCCAGCCTGGAGAAGAGAAGGCTCCAGGGAGACCTCACTGTGGCCTTTGAGTACTTTGAGAGGGCTTATAAAAAGTAAGGAGAGGGACTTTTTACCCAGGGAGATGGCGACAGGACAAGAGGCAAAATTTTTAAAGAGGGACGGTTTAGGTTAGATGTTAAGAAGAAATTCGTTACTGCGTGGGTGGTGATGCACTGAAGCAGGTTTCCCAGAAGGTTTGTGGATGCCCCATCCCTGGATATGTTCAAGGCCAGGCTGAAGGGGATCCTGAGCAACCTGATCTAGTGAATGTTATCCCTGCTCATGGCTAAGGGGTTGAACTAGATGATCTTTAGGGTTCCTTCCAAACCTCTTCATTCTATGATCCTATAATTCTATGATATGCTGGTTTTGTTTTCTCTTTTAGAGTACAGTCTGGGTGGGAAATACTGGAGTCTTTTGATGGTGTCAATAACTAGGCTAAGCATGGTGATTCAGTCAGGGTGGTATCAAAGCTTCCTAACAAGTTCTGACAATATAAAAAAGTAAGGTTCTAGGAAACTAATTACACAAATAAATGTTTGGGTTACTCAATGGAAACAGAGATTCACAGAATCCTACAAGGATACCCATAAATTACTAGGGCATTCATATTGTTCAAACATAAAAAGGACAAAATGTGCACTTGATATATTCAGGGTAGTCAAAAGTAAAAAAACCCACAATGAAATATGGAAAGGTGTCATGATTTTGAATGCCCATGTAACAAAATGAAAGATGAAGTTTAATGCTGACAAGAAAAAAAAAATACTGAAAAATATATCCCTAACTTGCAATAAAGATTTCAAATTTAATTATTTTCACTTGGTTTCCATATTAACAGCTAAGATATACTAAATAAATGAAAGCTCTCAGCTTGAAAAAGAGCTAAATAATGTGAGTTATGGCATATGTACATAACATTTTCAATACAGAGAAAATTAATATGGAAGTTGTACTTGATCTGACAGTTGGATTCCATGCACTTAAAGGTCTTTTCCAACCTAAATTAGTTTATGATTCATGATTTAGTATTCCTCATAGCACATAAAAAATTCTGATGCAGTTACCAGATCCTTGTTTGAAATAAATAAAATTATGCATATTTGACACACTATACTTGAATTACAGGACCCTTTTCCAGCAGTTACTGTAGAGCTCAATAAAATAAATACGTTAAAGAAATAACAGGATAAATTAGTGAAGAAAGCATCCATCAATACTTAATAAGTACAAGGGTCTGAGTGAAATCTCCAGATATAGAACTCATAACCTGCAAATTCTTGGGAAAATCTAAGGTGCACTAATTTTATTTATTTTTTCTTTTTTTTGGTTTATTTCTTAGAATAATTCCTTAGTGCAAATGACAGAGTTCAATTGTCTGGCCAGCCCTTTGAACTGACCCACATTATCTCTTTTTATATTCTTATGTATAATGCAATATATAATGTTCTTAACAAATATTTGCTTAGTATTCTTATATTAGTTTTTTTACAATATTGACCCTCTTTATAAAAATTGTTTCTACATCCCTTTTTATAACCTTGCATATGCATCACAAGTCTGAATAATGGAGACATTGTCTTACCTTGTTAGTGCAGTTAATTGAATAAACACTTACAAATAAATACTGTAAATAATGTCTGTTTTTCCACCTACTCAGTCATTCTTAAAACAGTAATGAATGTCTTTCTCTTTCACATAGGTCAGTTCAAATAGAATTCCCAGTAAATGAATTTATCATAAAAACAGCTCTAATTATTTCATTACCTGCTACTCTGCTATTCCTTGGTCACTAAGTTACCATGATTGGTTTTGTTCTGTTGAATGATTCTACATAGGCTTTTTGCACTTCCAGGTGGCAGCAACCACAGTCTTTACTGCAAAGTTAACTCTTTCACACAGCATATGCCATGCCCAGGAGGACTACAAGAAACACCAGGGAGGCCACTTCAGATCTGGGGTAGCCAGCCACGTGTAGCCAGCTCTGCTATACATTGTCTTCTAAGATCTGTTTATTGAAGGAAGAGAGGGAACAGAAATACAGATGACAGTTCAATAAATGCTGCTACATTTTGCAGCTTGACCTTCAGTATTTCAGCCAGGTTTGGAACCCTTTGCCCCATACAATATATGACATTTGGCCTCAGCTAGGGCCCTGAATGCATCCATGACCATCAAGGGTTTGGCTGCTGGGGCCAAAGGCTGGCTCTGGCACTGGGCAGCTGGGTTACCCGGGATCCTTATGCAGTAGTGACAAAGAGACAAGAGAAGCTTTATTTCTTTCACCTCTGTGCTCAGAAGCTACTTTCAAGGCTCTCGGTCCTTGCCTTTGACGGGTTTCCCTTAAACACTTATAAAAGCTATACAAATCAGCACTTTCCTACAATAAAAAATTAATAGCTACCACAAAAGCAATTCTAAAAGAACCCGTAAACATAGTGACTTTTTTTCCACAGGTATTTTTTGTGCTTTCTGTATTGTGCGGGATATCCCCCATTTGTCTTCATGTAGGGAAGAAGAAACAGCAGCAAAAATAAAAATCAGTAAAATCAAGACAAGAGAGATCTAAAAATCTTTAGAGAGTATATCCTCCATATTCTGTACATACTGGCAAATATTAATTTCAGTTTCTTATTCTTATTGTCTTTAACATGCATGGTAATTTTCTTGACTGTGAACACGCACAGCATGATTTCTTTTACATGTGAATCTTGCTCTCCCAAAGTCATCTGTTGCATATAGCAGAGGTTACTTGAGATGTAATTTCAACCGGTGTATTGTGACCATAATTTTTCATCAATTCAAACACAGTAATTCTACTGTCTGAGAACTGTGATATTGCCATGACCTTTTTATCTTCTGCTCTTTGTTCCCCAGTCACTGATGATTTCCATGCTGTTTTGTACATTTGGTGTATTTAGACTTCATTATTCTACTTGATAGCTCTACTTCATTGCACACCCTTTTTCCCTATATTAAATGGACAGTTTATGTAATTCAGGTTTCATCTGCAGTACACAGTTGTTTGCTACAGGCTAACTACAGTGCCTATGTATTTGAGAAGATAATTAGAAAAAGCTCATCTCTCCCCCACAAAACAAAATACATGCCGATTAATGAAGGAGGAAATACTCTGGTAATACTTCCATACTTCCAAACACATTTATTGTTCACATGCAGAATAAAGCTGAAGGTCCATGCAGTATCACATACCTCCTCATGTTCATGTCAATCTATGGTGACTATTACATAAATGAGTGATCAACAATACATGTGAGGTTCAAATTTCTTTTGAGAATTTTAAAGAAACACTACATGAAGTGTTCCAGATAAATTTGAAGGGTAGAGTAGAAGTTAAAAAAAAGAAACCCAAAAAAATCCCCAAAACAACAGCAAATCACATAAATAATTTTTTTCAATAATTAGGCATAATTATAATACTAATATTTCATTCCCTTTCACAAAGAGTGGACTATTGTATATCACTGAAGTTCATACTCGTAACTCAGGGTATCTACTATAAGATGCACAGTATATGATCTTGAACATATCAAAGAAAGTTTGAAATCTATCTATCTATCTATCTATCTATCTATTTATCTATCTATCTATTTGCAATACAGCCTTGATGGTCTTGAATTAGGAATGTTTATTCACTCCCAACTTTTAATTGTTCATTTATTTAAATAAAGAAGCTGACACCAACCACTGCTTCCTGAGATGATACTCTTTTGGAGAGAGAAAAGAACAATGAAAGCCTGAGTCCTTGATATCTATCAGACTGGAATTTAATGGGCTCAAAACCTACATCTAGCCAGGTCTGGCTTCACAGCTGAATGGTTCAATCAGTAGCATTTTATAGTGCACTGTGGTAATTACCTCTTACATGAACTATCTGTTCTTGAAAGAATGACACTTTAATCAGCTCTATAGGGATCTTGACATTTGAGTTACCCTGTGCTTTTTATTGTTTGGAGTTATTTTGTTGGGGATTTTTTGTTTTGTTTTGTTTGTTTGTTTTTGGAGGGTTGTTTGTTTGTTTGTTGTTTGTTGTTGTTGTTCTTTGTGGGTTTTGGGGATTTCTTTTGAATCTGCAGGTTTTTAATTTCCTTTTGACTTTATTGATGTTAAAGGAAAGACATTTGGGCAAGGATATTTGCTCAATACTACAGCTCTAGTTTATAATATAGAGCAGAAGTTTGCCTCTTAAGATAATTTAATAAAGAAAATATAGTGCAGAGTCTTTATACATTGAAATCCTCTATAATTCAGATGTTTTGGTAATTTTTATATTGAATCTTCATGTACTTTTGTCCTTGGAAAAATGGTAATGCACTACATAGGCTGTTGTATGTAAAGATTTAAGTGAAATTTTTCTGTATTCAGTAGCTACTTCATTGATGGTAGTCATGTCAGGCAGGACATTTGTTTCATTCATGTTTAAATTAGAAGTCAGACAGAATTGATAAAATTACTCTAGCATAAACTATAGAACCCCTGAGAAGTGAGCAGAAGGATCATCTACCAATGTGAGTAAAAATAAGGGACACAGTGAAGTTTTTGGAGCAAATTTATAAACTAGCATAAAATGTTTCTTGACACTTCATTACACCTAAGCCATAAAGTCCCTGTGACTCAGTCAGCAGTCTGGATCCCTGAAAGGACAATAAACAAGATATGACAAGATGCAGGTAAAAACCAGCACATACTGAACAGACATAGGGAGTGGCACCAATTCCAAATCCAGACATCTGTATTTCTACCAGGTCTCTGATGGTTCCATAGGCAACCAGAGTAACGTAGACTTTTTTTTTTTAACTTAAGTTTGTGCCTTTCAGCCATTTGACTTAAATTCTATTCCCATTTGTATTTATGCATTTTCAAAATAAGCATGAGAACTCCTTAATGAATTAAAGAAATTTCTTCTGGGTAACAGCATATTTATTGCAGTTAATTTTTTTTTTATGTTACTAAAAGAGCGGAGAAACAGATGCTTTAAACATCCAAATTTTATAACACTTATGGGCCAGTGAGCAGATGTTTCTAAATTTTCAAAACCACATAGAACTGCTTGTAGGCAGGGATAAGTAATTGATATTTAATATTAGGAAAAAAGCCTAAAACACATCACAGCCATTTTCTGCAATGAAAAGATAAGTAGCATCAAATACATCAAAAAAGGAATATTCTATCACATTGATTGTGTAAATGAAAGTGTAATTCACAGAAATTTTTAGATTGCTTATTGAAAGAATAAAAGCTAGTAAAATATTGTGACCACGAAGCAGTCCATGTAACAGATACAGGACAGAGGATTGATCATGTTGCTTGGTGATTTTCCAGAGTTTATATGCCCTTAAAAAGTTTTATTAGAGCAGGATTTTAATAGATTCATAAACAGGAAAAGCGGTGGGGGTATAGATGTTTTGCAGTGAATCCTGGTGAGACCCATTAAACCCATGTTGCAACAAAGATAATACTTACAAAGATTATGAGCAAAGAAAAAGTTTAAAAAGATCCTGGAAACAGAGGTCAAGAGGAAACAGTAAAACAGTGTCTCCTATTTGGGCAATGCAAAGGAAAACAAATTTCCATCAAACTTCTCTCTCTTTTTTTGGTTTTTTTTTTGCGTCCATTCTTTACAAAACCAAGTAGATAAAATTTGTGTTTCCTGGAACATATCAGATTGTTTCATGAATTATTGAAGGTCCTTATATATGGTCAAAATACTGATGAAATGTTACTGTCCACCTGCAGATATGGACTGCTCAAGCCACAAGAGATGGGTTAGAAAGCTTCCAGACTTAAAGCCAATTAAGTCATGGACAACCTTGTTGCAGAGAAAGAGAACCAAAATGCCCCTTCTTCTACAAACCCCTAAAACCCCACTTACAAGCACTATGGTACACATGTCTACAGATTGATTGATACAAATTTGATTGACAGTCTTTATTAACTTCTGATGGGAAACGTCAGCGATTCTGGGGGCAGAAGAGATTAGGGGAGGGGAGGTGAGGTAAGGGAAGACATTAAACGGCAAGATAAAGTGAAGCAAGCCTACAAAAAAAGGAAAGGAGAGATGCAGTTGCTCACACTGAGAAATAAAGAACAGAGATTAGCAATGTTTTGCTCATTGAAAAATATGAAAAAAAATATGAATAAAAATTATTATTATTTTTTAGTGTTCCATAGGTTTCCTTTGGTATTTAGATAATATATTTTATATTGTAATATTTCTAGAATTTATACTGTGTGGTCAAACCTGAAAGAAAAGGAGGATTTAAAGCTGTATTCAACACTCTTTCAAGCAGATATCATTGACTATAAGGATTCATACTTCACGCATTTTTAATTTCTTTTTCTCCAAAATAAGGTTTGATTGTGACTTGATTTAGATTTTCATACATCCGACAATGATTTATTTCCCACTGATAGCTAGTGATCATAATCAAAACCATAAATTAATGTGTAAATATATACTGGATTGTGTCTTTTCTGGAAAGCTTCCCATTTCTCCACACTGAGTTGGAGCTTGTGATTGATTTGATAAAAGCTCTTTGACATAGGGGTTTAGCGTTAATATATTTATGTTATTTTAGTACTCACAGAAGTATTTTTTACAAATACTAACTGCTATCATAAGCTATCATAAGCTTTCAGAAGTTTTGTGTAATGGAGGAAGGTGTGTTAATTTGCTAGTCTATAAATAAGCAAAACCTGAAAGATACTGTGGTCTAGTAAACCCAGAAGTATAAAGAGAGCTGAATTATTAGATTCCTTATTCAAAAAAGCCCCTTTTCTTTAGGAAGCACAATTAAAGAACATTATTTTATAAATCTTTGTTTACAAAGAAAATGACTATTTTAAAATTATTTGGCTTAATAAGAGACACAGTAACTAATCAATAGAGATTTCCAACTTTTCTTTGTCACATTAATTATGGGAGTGAGAACATACTACTTTTCTTTGGTAAAAAGCTGATTGATATAATTTTAGGTAGAAACATGCAGATACAAAATTAGAGAACAAACAAAGCAGACCAAAACTAGGGCAAGTTGAGCAGTTTAAAAGCAAGCCTAAGCTTTTCTGAGCTCTGTATCTGATCAAGTGTTTCTTGTAGTCTTATAGTGTCAGCATTTTACAAGAAATTCAAGATAAATCCAATGCTCAAACTAGCTCATATTAATCACTGCCTAAGCAAAATAGCAAATGCTAGTATTTCATTTCAGAAAATGTGTATGAATTATTCACTGATACAGCTTTGTCCTTCTTAAAGGCTAACAGTTTAACTTTCTTTCATACTCATGCTCACAACTGTATTAAATGGCAGCTTCGCTTATGACAAAAATGCAAAATATTTCTGTACTATTATTGCATTTAACTTATACAACAAAAGTTGTAAATCCACTAGCAAGACCAATAGATATTACTCATCTGTTCTGCAAATGTTATAGAAAAGGGACTTTTTTTCACTAAGTATAATAAGGAAAAGACTTTAATATACAACATCTTTTCTGAAAGAACTGCATGACCACCCATGCCAGTGATCATGCTTGAAGCTACCAAAACAATCACTGTACAAATTTTTCCATTTTACAGAGTAGAAGTCCAAACCTTGCTGTCATCTTGCATAAACAAAATCCATCTCAAACTTTTAAGAATTTAAAACTAATTTTTGGCTTTTATTTTAGCAATAAAAGTATCCATGAAATTAGTTGCATTACACATGTACACACATACACATATGCACACAGAGAAATATAAACATATGTACAGAGATATGTCTTCCCAGTTATGCAATCTATTTTAATGAGAGCCAGCTTCAACAAAGAAATTTGATAAGTTATTAGGTTTTAGTTCCAAAATGGAAATAAAAACTTGAAGGGACTCTTTTGGCTCTTTCTTGCTTGACTAGTCACAGATCTTTGGGCTACCTCTTTCCTAATGAAGGTAAGCTTCAGTTTAAGTGATATATAACTCATGTTAAAGCCAAGATCAAAGAACCAAATGGAGACATTTTTAATGTCTAATGAGGGCTTTGTCAGATTCCTTCTTCAAACTTTCCAGCAAGAAAGGCAGAAAGAAGGACCAGGCAAGTATACTTGGAGAATCACTAAGTTTCATCAGAAATGTTTTCAAAATTTACCAGATGCTTATGTCCACATTTTATAAGTAATTCTGTCCTTAGTTCAGTGGTTGAAATTATTTTTCTAAATAGGGTCTTCCTCATCTGAAGCCATCATCTCCAAGCAGTGAGGGAGATGAAGAGAATTACTGCAAAGAGAAACATGACCATACAAAGCACTCTTCAGGGCATGTAATAAAATATTTAAATTAAATAAAAAAAAAAAAACCTAAACCCCCATCCCAGCGTTAAAATGATTGGATTTTAGATGTTTTTTCTACCAAGCTGTCTGTGATTTAAAGTGATAGCAAGGCATGGAGATGCAGAATTAAGGTAATTAAGGACCTTTGTCAGTGCCTAGAAAAACAGATTATAACCTTCTGGTCTCTATGTCCAGAGAGACCATAATTTTGTGCGTTGCTAATTCTGCTGTCATTTTTATTTGCCTATTACACATTGCATACACCTATGGGGTTGCATAAATAATGATTAGGATATCAAACATATTGATTTTGTCAGAGTGGCAGTCATTTTCTATTTTACTGCTTCAATTGCCATTAGCATCTAATGTCTCCTCCATATTCAGTGAGGAGACTAATAATGGTAAAGATAATGGTAGCCACTGGCTATGTATCGTCAAGCATTGGAGCAAGCTTCCCAGGGAAGTAGTGGAATCATCATCCCTGGAAGTGTTTAAAAAATGTGTGGAAGTGAGACGTGGGGACGTGGTTTAGTGGTGAACATGCGGCAGTGCTAGGTTAATGGTAGGACTTAATCTTAGAGGTCTTTTCCAACCCTAACAAATGTATGTTTCTATAAAAGGAGTCTTTAAAACAATTTAAAACTTGCACATATCACAGTAGTAGACAGGGAGGTCATATTTGGAAAACTAATTTGTGGCAGGGCTATATACTAAAAATGTAGAAGTCAGGTAAATGAAGTGCATGAAAAGTTAAAATAAAAGTTCTGTAGGTATATGGCAACTTCATTCTTAATCCCCTAGAGATACGTTAGTAATTTGCCAGCTGTAGTGTTTATTTCCTTTGCTGAAATTCTCCTCTCTTTGGGACACGGTAGAAAGATATGAATATAAAAAGAAGTCACATGCCTCTAAGTTATACTGTTCTGAAAGCTTGCTGCCAAGGAAGCTGTAAGCTTTCAGAACTAAAAGAAGCATGATGTGGAGGATAGAAAAGATTTCACTAGTCCCATTTTTTTCTACTTTGCTGAAGTGTATTTTTCCAGTACACCTTTTGCAAGACTTTCTTCATTATTTTTTCCTTAGAATTCAAATATTCTCCTTTGGGAGAATAAAAATTTATTTATTGATTGATTTTAAAATTAATTTATGTGTTCATGGTAGTACCTGGTATACAGTGATACAATACCTCAGAGCGGTCCAAAGATGCACCAATAGAGTTTTAGTCTTGGTATTAAGAAACTTTTCTTTACCAAGGGGGCCAAACACTGGAACAGGTTTCCTACAAGCATGGTCAATGACCCAAACCTATCAGTGGTTTAGAGCCATTTGGATAATGATTTTAATAATATGCTTTTACTTTTTACCACCTCCAAATTGGTCAGGTAGTTCAACCATTGTAGGTCCCTCCCAACTGAAATATTCTCTTCTATTAAATTACATTTGGGTTTAGTATTTATTTATTTTACAAAATTACTCTTAATATTCTTATCTATATTTTGTAAATTGTAATTATCTCCTGGTGTGGGTGGACATGGTATTTAATTGAGTCTGGAAGTGTGAAACTATGCATTAAAAGGTACAGTGAATTATGATTAATTGCTCTGTTCCAATACACTAGAAACTGTTTGTTTCTATGCAAGTACCTCTTCCCGCACATGTAAGGCACGAAATGTTCTGCAGAAATTTTATAACCCCAATATAATTGCAGAGGAGGAGAAAAATATGCCATATATGGTAATTTGATGCTAGAGGTTGTGGTAGGTTAATGCACCTTGATTAAAGCAATGAAATATATTCAGAGAAAAATAAGGAAGGGTCATCCTCCTGAAATTATGTCACAAGAGTTACAAATAATTTATTCAGATTTGCAACATTAGAAGAACCAGTTTGTATTTATTAACAGCTTATTGTGGTCTCCACACTGTTCTTTTTGTATGAAATAGTATCTTACGTAGTAAATGCATTTGTATGACTCACACATACGTGCAGATTAGCACAAGTGTAAGAATGGAAATTTGTTCCTGATATTAGAATAAGAACACACAGCAGTCCTTTCCTATACCCTGGAATGATGTGGTCCAAGTAGAAATATTCAGTTCCTGAAGTCTACTGTAAAATCTCTATTAATTTTATTGTCACAAAAGATTAATTTCACTTTATGTATTCTTTATTGTGCCATTACTCTTGATGTACCCTTCCATAAAATTTCTATATTTTTTGTCCTCACCTATTTTGTCCTATTTTAGTTACTTTTCCTTTCTTCCTTCGGCTTCTATCTGGTACTCATTTTTATATTAATCTAGCCACTGAATCTAGATTATTAAGGGTAGCTCGAAATCTAGTTAGAAAATGTCCAATAATTTTTTAAGACATCAGCAGGAATACAAAGAAGAGCTTAGAAAAAGCTTGCACTCCAGTGTCATTTGCCACTGTTGTGCCTTTTAAGACGTCCTGCTCTCCAAACAAATCGCCCTCATGAAATTTCAGTGCAACTGTCCCAGCTGCTGGTAAGAATCAAGATCTGTCTACACCTCCAGGAGGAAACAGTCTGAGAATGCTGCAGCCTGTGTGTTTGGAACCAGAGACAGGAGTGCTGCACTGGCCTGAAGGAGACAGCATGGAGGATTGTGATAACACTAAAGACTAAATTCACAGGAGTCAAATGACTGCTGGGACTGTTCTCTGGCACTGGTACCCACTGGCATGGGATTCCAAGCATCTCAAGAGGAGTGACCAGTGTAAATTACCCACTGAAATGGTCTTTAGCTCATGGTATCTCCAGAGCCATCCCTGAAAACTGATCAGATGCACACCAGTTTTTTCAGGACAAAGTGGCGTTAGGAACCGCGCTAACAATAAAACAGTAAAGATGCTTTCTAGGCAAATTAACTGCCAGTGTTTATCATAAAGCTATCTTAGGTGAATTTAAATGAATAAAGGCTGTCACTGCAGTAGTGAATCAAAGTAGGAGATGCCAAATCATGGTGGGTTTGATGGGGATTTCAAACAAAACAGGAAAAGAGTTTTCAGGATCAGTTAGGTTCTTATTTATAAACTATTGTGAAATTAATTAAAATCTCTGAATCAGAAGTTACTGGAAATGGGATCTCCATCCTGCAGCCTATAAATTTTGAGGTTTGTTTTTTTATTTTCTCTGATATGCTGAGATGAAATGCATTTCTGGTTCTTCTCCCAGCTTTTATTAAAGTAACAATACAAACTCAATGTTGAATAAAAAAATAAATTACATATATCTCTGAAAACAACTCCATCATGGAGTGTATAGTACACTAATGTAAAAACACAGAATGCAGTTCAGCCTGCAATTGCGTTTAATCAGAAAAAGAAAGATTCACATTTTGTAAATAAGCGTATTTATTTTGCAGCGGACTCACACGGCTATTGTGCATATCATTACTCTGACAATCTCTTTTTCTAATGGCAATGGTTCTACAGATGTGTTTTGTATTAAGCATTCAATACAGAATTAATTAGATCATTATATTTTGGTTACATGGTTGTGCATTATTCATCCATCTCTTAAAACTGTAACTGAAACTTTTCTACTTCCACTTTGACTTTATTGTACACACTTTTACAAAATATTGCTTTTACACAGCCTTTATATCATCCGGATTTATAAAATAATTTTATTTATATTCATTTACCTCACTGAAAGTCAGTGCCTGCTGTAGTATTTCTTGAACAAATTTTAATATTGGGGAAATATATTGAAAATGTGCATGTATTGGCACACACTTAAATAAAATACAAACATAAAATATTATTACAATGAAATTAATTCTGAAATCATATATCAGCTATCATGTAAAAAATAAAAATTATAATTATTAAAAATATTTTTCCTGAAACGATATATTCCTGAAAATGCAGGAAATTCAGTATCAATTTTACCGATGGGGAAGTAAAGACAAGGGAGCTAATCAAAGCAATCAGTGTACCTAATTCTACTTCATTGTATTAGGTCTGTGTTTATTGGCAAGGCACTTTCATGCTTGTGAATACAGGGTTTTTCCCCAGTTTTCCTTCCATTTTTGGACAGTGGCTGTTGTCTTGTCATCCTGTGTCATCTTCCAGAGACAAATTCAAATTATAAGAGGATAGAATAATTCCCTTAAGAAACTTCTTTCAATAAAAGGAGCATATAAACCGATTGCATAAAATTAGATGGGATTATCCAAGTGGCATGATATATGACATACAACAAGGGATAAAGTCATTGATCCTTTTTAAACCAGTGACATTTGAGACAGATAATTAAATTTTGAGTGGTTTTGACCTTTATCTAATCTCACTTATATCTTAACCATTATAATAAAGAAAACTGTTGCCTGCAGGTAAGCTGTAAAGGAATGATGAGTTTCATGAATTGTCTGGTATAGCAATGGATTTTTATTTTTGTTGGAAGGCTAGCATTAGTCTTTGTAATTATAAACATCAGATGTCATTATCAATACTTACAGCCACTATAAGCTTTTTGTCCCCAGCTGTGCTTTTTATATAGCATACAAGTTAATTTTATCTGTAGAGTGCTTTCAGTATTCACAGTGTTCTTCCATCTAGATTGACACAAAAATACTAGAAACGGTGATAAAACTATGTTTATATAGTTTAAAATGTTTATATTAGAGATGCTACTTAATTAGAGTTATGATTAATTATATCGTTTAAACTGTTTATATTAGAGATGCTACTTAATGTCCAGAACTGAAAAGAAAAAGGTAATCTTTCTTCTGAATTTCTTCTTCCTCTTCTCTTCTTCTTTCCATTATTCCTTTATCGTGTTTCTTCCTTCTCCATCATCTTTCCTCTACAGTTGATGATCTGCTAAAATTTAATGTTACCTATCAAACCAGATATTTGGCTCCAAAAATACATCTAAACTACTATATAAAGAAGAATGGAGGTGTGCACAATGAGGACATTTAACAACTTGGATTATTTGAAATACTTTATTTTTAGATCAATTCCAAATTTGGTCACCTCCTTTTTGGTCTGCTGAACAATAGCATTTTCTTCAAAATAAATTTCTAGGGATAGGACTAGTCTTTAGAGACACAGATCTGAGACAATCACTTGTACTCATCTTGGACACAAACCATTGATCTTTTTTCACTTTTACATGTGTACACAACCAGAGATATAACTGCAGCTTGCATCATGACCACTTCTTTTATTTTTCTAATTGATATTCTCTGTTACCCAGCTGTTACCCATATTTAGCCATAGTTATGTCTTGTAGGTGTCAGTGACAGACATACTACCTAGTAACCACCAAACCATTTGAAATATTTGGCAGGGCAGTTTTGCAAAGGAAGCAAAGAAGAAAACCTCTTTGTCCTTCTCAAAAAAACAGGATTGGAACCTCAGCAAAGGCCCCCCATTTCTGTCTTCTGAGTGACACAGAAAACTCTGTTTTTCGCTTTGTCAAACAAAATAAGGGAATTGATTAGCAACAGTCTTGTTAGAAGAATGCAAGATAATTCAATAGCAGAAAATTAGTAGTTGCTGCATAATTCTCTGCCAAAATCAAGTCTACCAAGGCTTCAAGGAGGTGCTTTTTAGGGGGCTTCTGCATCCTCCCTTGGAAAGACAGTAATGATTCTGTGAAACAGAGAGGAGTAGCAAGTAGTGTCATTCAGGAGTCATACTGCGACTGGTACTGTTCCACACCTTTATTAATGACACAGAC
>VZTA01023075.1:12311-30047 GCA_013398855.1 Mohoua ochrocephala | reverse complement strand
TGGGATTCAGTGAACCCTCAGAAAATCTGCAGACGACACCAAGCTGAATGGTGCAGTTAATATGCCAGATGGAAGGGGATGCCATCCGGAAGGACATTGTCCTACCTACATTTCTAGGTTTTAGTAAAGCTTTTGACATTGCTTCTCACAACATTCTCCCAGAGAAAGTGGCTGCTCACTTGGACAAGTGTACTCTTCACTAGGTGAAAAACTGTGTAGGTGACTGAACTCAAAATGGGGTGGTGAATAGTTACATCCAGTTGGCAGTCTCTTCCAAGTGGCAACCTCCAGGGCTCACTATTGAGGCTAGTCATGTTTAATAACTTTATTGAGGGCCTGGAAGCAGGGATCAAGTGCACCCTCAGTCAGCTTGCAGATGACACCAAGCTGAGTGGGAGTGTTCATCTGCTGGAGGGTAGAATGGCTCTGCAGAGGGATCGGAACAGGCTGGATCAGTGGGAAAAAGCCAGTGGGAAGAGGTTCAGCAAGGCCAAGTGCCAGGTCCTACACTTGGGTCACAACGACTCCATGCAGTGTTACAGACTGGGGGGAGACTTACTGGAAAATTGCACAGTGGGAAAGGAGCTGAGAGTGTTGATCAGCAGCTGCTTGAACATGAGTGTGCCCAGGTGCTCAAGAAGGCCAATGGCATTCTGGCATGTATCAGCAATAGTGTGGCCAGCAGGACCAGGGCAGGGATTGTCCCCCTGTATTCAGCACTGGTGAGGCCATACCTCAAGTCTTGTGTCCGGTTCTGGGCCCCTCACTTCAAGAAAGACTCTGAGATGCTGAAGCATGCCCGAAGAAGAGCAAAGGAGCTGGTGAAGGGTGTAAAGAGCAAATCCTATGAGGAGTGGCTGGGGGAGCTCAGGTTGTTCAGCCTGGAGAAGAGGAGGCTGAGAGGAGACTTTATTGCTGTTTACAATTACTTGAAGTTGCCAAGTGACAGGAAAAAAGGAAATGACCTAAAGGTTTGCCAGGGGAAGTTTAGTTTGCATATTAGAAAAATTTCCTTCACAGAAAGGCTATAAAACATTGCAACAGGCTGCCCAGGTTGAGCCACCATGCCTGGAGGCATTTAAAATATGTGTAGATGTGATGCTTAGGGACATGGTTTAATGGTGAACCTGGAGTGCTGGGTTAAAGGTTGGACTTAATTTTCTCAAAGTTTTTTTCAAACCTAAGTGATTGAATGATTCCAAGATAGGCTTGAAGAGTGGGTCCAGTCTGTATGAGGCTCATAAACTTCAACAAGGTCAAATGCAAAATACTGTCAGAGGGTTTAAAATGCATGATCTTTAAAGGTTCCTTCCAACCCAAACCATTCTATGATTCAGTAATAACTGCTCTTGTTTTTTCTCTGTTCCATGCTTCCTTCTCTGTCTTTTTTATTATTTCTTATTTCTGTCAACTTCTATGGCTTTTATTTAATGTTCCTCTTCAGTCCTAATTTACCAGGTTTCCACCCTTGTGTCAAGCGTTTATTTACCTACGCTTTCCTCTCTTCCTCCTGAACATTCTCCTTTTACTAAGCACTTTACTGCAATGGATGTAAATAGACCGAACAGTGAAGACTACTGTTCCAAACAGATCCTTCACTTTCATGTGAATGTGCAGTTTTTGCTTTGTCAGAAATGGGAGACAAACAAAATTGCTTTCAAACAGCTATTTTTCAAAGATGTCTCAGTAGGCTTGTTCAGTTTTGTAGTTCATTCATCTCTCCCTTGGTGATTGCACACTGCTAGAATTTCTTTACATTTTTATTGTGTGCTTTATTATCACATAGAATAACCTCAACCTGAGCATATTCAATATCTATCTTTTCTCTAACTTAACCAATTTGAAATCTTTCTGATATATCTCTCACTTGAATATTCCGTTAAAAATATGACAGTGAGATTTTATGCCTTACATACTCACAACTTTCAAAATGTCTCACCCCAACACAGAGGAAAGGAAAAAACAAACAAACAAACAAACAAACAAACAGGACAAAGCCCTAAATCTAACCCTTTATTTCATACTCTCTAGCTGTCATTTTGAGTGCTTTTAAAACAAACATCTAGCCAAAGCCTAATGACACGGACATAACAGAATTATGAAAAAATTCTAGTCCATACCTAAATGGTTATAAAACTGGGTAAAAAACCCTCAACAAAACAAAAAAACCCCAACTTCTGTCAAAGAATGGCTATGCACACTCAAATGTTCATATTATTTCCAGACCATACAATTTGTAGTTTATTGCTCAATAAAATTCAACTAAATAGTTTCAGTTGAAATTGTTCCATATGTTTCTGTATCTTGAAGTACTTTAAAAAAGAAATCATCTGTGTCTTTTATGTTGCTGAGTTCTAAATATTTTTCAAAGTCAGAAAATGCTGAAAGAATGAGGTACTATCCTTCTCAGGACAATGAGGAAAACAACAAATAAATAAAGGAAAAAAGATTTGGTTTTTAGCTGCTGTAGATAAGTATAATTTTATGGAGTTCAAAGGGACATCTTTTATTGTAGAGATTCTAGACTTTAACAGATAGGGGAGAGATTGGTGTAATCCGCAGCAAGTGATGACAAAACAATTGTCTTAGAATGTGGGAGAGAGAACCACATTCCTGGAAACATTCAAGATCTGCTTAAATAGGTATCTGAACAACCAGATCTAGCTGAACATGTCCCTTCTTGTTGCAAGGAGGTTGCACTGGATGACATTAAAAGGTCCCTTCCTGCTGAAACCATTCTATGATTCTATGATTGAATTTAAAACTAATACAAACTGAGGTTTGAATGCTAAGCACATTTTTTTCCCAGAAAGTAAAACTGTGTTTAGCCTCACCTTGAATATTGTGTGAAGTTTTTTGTTGTTCTCTTAAAATTATTTCTCCTCACTCAGAATCTGCATTTTTTCCAGTATTTAAAGCGTGTCATATCCTACAAGATATGACATAGTTTTGATCTATGAAATACTGGAATCAATGAAAAAAATCTCAGTTCTCTTCACTAAAATGATTAAACTCTAAGGTAAGTTTTTTCATTATACATGTATAGAGCAGTTTGCCAGGTTTCTAGTTGTTAAGGTTCTGTTCTGAATCCCTTCCCCTTATCAACACGTTTTGTTAATGGGATATCTATGAGTAAGCATATCTTGGTTAGCAGGCTTTACTTGAAGAAGGGATGGGATGGAAGCACTGGTTTATTACTGGCAGCTTCTCTTTTGTCCCTACATCTAAATCAATAAGGTTATTTTTGTGTAACTTGTCTGGCTACATAACTTTTAAGCTATTGCCTCGATTGGTATTTCTACAATTTTGCTTTCTCTGTGTGCTAGTTTGAAAACAAACCACTGAGAGACTCCAAGTCAGAAATACAATTTAATAGAGAAAAAAAAAAATAAATGAAATAGTACGAAAAGAAACCACTGACAGAGTCAGAGTACAACCTGACACCCTGTCAGTCAGGGTGTTGGGAGCAGTCCAGATGAAGTGGTCCTGTTGAAGTGGTGATCCTGAAGAAGGGGCTGGTCTTCACCTGAAGGTCCAGTGGTAGCTCTTGTCCTCTGGGAATCCAGCAGGTAAGGGCTCCTTGTGGTGTTCGAAAGCTCAGCTTCTATCCAGGATGGAATGCTTGGCTCCTCCCTCTGGGCGGAGCATCTCCCAATGGGATAATGCTGTGAGACTGGATGGCCCATGAACAGAAGATATCCCCCTGGAGGGAGGATGGGTCATGGGAGAGATGAAGAACCCTGCCCCACCTGGTTTCAGCAGCTGGCCCATTAACAGGAGATAGTCCGGAGGGAGGAGGCAAGGAACACCACCCCACCTGGTTTCAACAGCTCCTGAAGATGGTAACAGAATACACTGCAACCCAGGACACTCTGGAACCACCAAAATCAAGCAAAGTACCTGTTAATGAGGTTTCAATTATGAATGAGTATAATGCTATTACATGAGCACACTTAAGTACTTACCTACATTTTGAAAGGGTAAAGCCTAAGTGATTTGTATGTTTTCCTGAATTGTATCTCTCCTCAGTGTCAGATTTTATTCGGAATTTTAATTTGGGTTTATGGTTTAACATTGTTTGTTTATATTCTGACTATTATTCTCATTTTTCAACCTTCTTTTTCATTTTTTCACAAGCTCATAGTTATGTTTCATGTGCAAATTCCATCAGCATAGTGTATCTGCTCTTTCAGGCTATTAATGAGAAACATTAATACAAAATGAGAAACAGCTCAAGTGACAAAATCATGGCTGACCCACTGCAGATAGCAGAAAAATAAATTTACAGTGAAATATGCAGATATCACATAATGGCAACACACATTCATTATATATCAATTGTTAGCTACTTCTTGTTGGGTTTTTTTCTTATATTACTGTATTACTTTGGCCTCTGAAGTCTAAATTATACAAGAGCTTAGACGTTTTTCATCTATATTAAAAATAAGTAAAATAAGTTAGATAAAATGATGCTAAAATATTTAATGATTCATATATATATATATCAGGGTGACATATTTAATATTTGGTTTATAAAATAATTTTTTACAAGTTATATGGAATGTATTTTTACAATACATCGAATACTTCAAAGGACACAAAGACTGTTCTATGTTCCCCAGAAGGGATGTGAAATAAAATGTAGAATTTGTTTAATTGTAGTGTTTCTTGAAGCACTCTAAAGAAGGATTAGGACTAAGCAAAAGATTATATGTACATAATTAATCTCCAGTTCAGAGATATGGGAATATTACTATGCCAAATGCCATGTTGCAACTTCATATTAGCACTAATTCTACAGAATCCACTGTTTTCAATGTCATCTTCAAATTGTCTTGCAAATGTTATTTTACCAACAGAACTGAGCTGAACAAAGGCAGTTATTGTTCCATTTGGTGGCAAATTTTCTGTGTATTTGCTACAGCTTTAATGAACAAGTTCTTTTACAACGTAAGCTATCCCAAATTTTAGTTCATGATCCCAATATTGATCAAATTTTTGGTTTTCTTCTTCTGAAAAGTCTATTCAGTATTAATATATGATTGATTACCAGTCACAGCTTTGGATGACTTCCCAGCCATGTTTAATACATAACATTTAGACCAGATTGCTTAAGGCTGTGCTCAGTTGGATTTTTAAATTTACTCTAGGGATAGACACTTGACAGTCTTCTTGTACAAACTGTTTCTGTATTTGACACCCTCAAAATAACCAAGCAATCTTTGTATGTGTGTGAAGTTGAATTTTGTGTATTTAAGAGTATAACCATTGCCTCTTGTCCTCATTGGGCCACAGAGAAGAATTTGTCACTGCCTTGCTTGTATCTCCCTCCCCTTTGATAAGATCTTTCTGAGCCTTCTGTTCTCCAAAATGAACAGTCCCAGATATTTCAGCCTCTTCTCACATGACAGATGCTCCAGTACCCTTTATTCCTCTCTGGAGTAGACCAACTGACCAACTAAAAACAAAGAACAAAAAAAAAAAGAATGCTCGTGGTGCCCATCATCTAAGCCTCCATTTACCACAACTCTACACTTCACTGTGGGCTTCATATTCTGTGACTCTTTCTTACATGTGGCAATTCTTGGTCTGCTGCAAAAAGCTGAGAATTCTTAAAGAGCCTTCTTTGTAGCCTGTGCTTCCACTGCAGTCGCCAGTAACGCTCCCTACTGCTCCTGCTCCTGCTTGTGGGCAAGGACAAAGGTAGATTCACAGTTTGAGGTGGATCTAGCCGGCCGTCTCTTTTCTGCTGTAATTTGAAATGTTATCCTAAGGTTCTCAAAGCAAACAACTTGTCCCAAAGCCAGCGACTGTGCCTGAAGAAAGGCGTATGCACACACTCTCCCACAGATATGTTATGTCTCAGGAGAGGAAATATTTTAATACTGACAGCTGCACTTGGTATTGCTTACATGCCTGACAACCTTTCCCCTCAAGCTGAACTAATCCTCCTGTTGTCTTTCCTTAGGACAGGTTCTTCTGGGACCTGCCAGGTATCCGTGTAAAGTGCTCTAGGAAAAGGCTGAAGCTGTTTATAAGTCCAATCACCATACGCTGCAGGTTAATTCAGTCACTTAATGCAGAAAATCTTCCTCCATTTCTCTCCTAAACTTGAAACATTAGGTTTCTGTTGGATTATATGAATTTGCGAGGCACATCTGTGCTAAATTCGATGCCCTACACAAAACAAAGTCATGCTAATTACCAAAGCCTGTCAGTAGCAGTTGGTTTTTGAAATATTTTGAACATTTAATCTTAAATAAATTTTCATTATTCAGAATAGCTGTACAAACTTTTTAATGCAAACTGTGTGAAAACAAACAAAATTGATTCGTTTTCCCCCTGGTGGAACACAGTATTCTAACATGACCCTGGTGTTCACAATATAATTTTCAGCAGACTGACACTTCGAGTGGGAGATTCAACTCACTCAGGGACAGAAGAGTCTGAGTAAAACTATTTCTCTTCATCGATTACAGAAAGTGATTGTATTTTAATACAAATGCCTCAGTTGACTAAAGGGCATTCAAACTTGAGGGGAAAAAAATGTCCAGTTCTAACAATTTTTTTTTTATTGTTCTACAAATTACATCAGTAGACTAAGTGAAAATCATTTTATTCCTTTTAGAAATTGCCTTGCAGTAACAGGAAAATCGATGGAGAATTTAAACTCAAGTTACGAGGTAGTGCACATAAAGATACAGACAAAATCTGAGCAGTATGCATTCAATAAAGGTCTGTTTAAATAAATGAACATGTGCTCATTCATTAAATAAATGAAACCCGTGGTGAAGTTTGAGATACTTGCTTTAAAATTATATTCTTGAAGATGTCTAGAACTTGAGTAATAACAAAGGAGCATACTATTACAAGGAAATTTTAGTTTTGGTCATGCAAATGAGCAATATTCTTGTGTGATAACAGACATATCTGTACTTTCACAAACGTTAATCTTTTAATTTATATTTTTAGGAAGTGCATCTTTATGCAGCAGGGTTTTGTGGAATTTTTGCCTATTTGTTCATTCACAAATATTTTTTCTCAGAGTACTTTAGTAATAAGAAACTGTTTTGGTGCTTCTTCTAATAACTCAGACTTTCAAAGATTTTCTGTTTTGCAATGTGGATTATTATAGTGTTTTTAAATTTTATTAAATACAGTGGTTAGGATAAAGAATATTGAGTACACAAGTCATTTGTGTAAAAATCCAGAGAACAATTAATCAGCAATTTTTCCAATCACTTCTAGAATCTTTATTAAAATTTTTATACTCCTCGTAGTTAGATGTTGTCCTAAGGAAAAATATCAAAACAAATAATTTAGATAGTATGCCTATATATTGTTCTGGTTACAGATATCAAGTGTCACATTCCATTTCCAGCATAGGGAAAAGATACAAAGCTTCAAACTGTTCTGCGGTGTTAGTTTGTTCATACTGCTGGATTTGCTCATTTTTTTTTTGAACTGCTGAAAATTAACAGCTAAATATTTAACTTTGAAGTGAATCATTGGTATTCATTTGCAGACTGAAGGACATGACATACTGGTAAACACATACAGAAGAAAACATTTAATATGTGCTTGCAAGAAGAGTCTCTTTGATTGTCACTACTTATAGCATACCCTTTGAGCAAATTAATTTATTGGTACTAAATCATTCATTAAATTTAGTTATGAGTTAGACTACTCAAAAAAGGGCTATTTGAATCAATACATTGTGAGATACCAATATATACAGTGAGAGAAAAATGAAAAAATAATCAATACAAATGCACAAATATAATACGGTAACAGTAAGGTACTTACATATATTTAATTTCTGAAACTTTATACAGTTTCTAGATACTATTCAAGCAGGCATGCATTAATGGAAAGAGAGGAAGGGGGAGGGGCAAGAGAAGAAAGAGAAAAATATTGTAATAAATATAAAATGTCATTGCCATAAAAAAAGCTGCTTGATATGATATTCTTAATTTTTTTCATGGGTTTCAAATACTGTTTCTCAATCAAAAAGCAATGTGTCAAAGCATTTTGAGAACCACTGTCTTGGGGTGATTTTATGATAATACTGTATTCCCCTATTGTCTGCTTATTGCCCAGAAATGGGTACCGCAGCTTTAAGCTGGGTCCAGGAGAGGGTGGAGAGAAACCGGGTGAATTCTTCAGCGTGGTTTGTGTTCAAGGACTCACACACACTCCCCCACGTTCTCACCACTGCAGAGCCAAGGGAGNTTGGCCTAACTGTGATCAGAGAACCAGATCATCGGACCAGCAGGGAGGCTGAGGGGACACCGCATCCTGGCCTTGGACCTCGAGAGGGGCCGAGCCAGCTACAGAGGGAACTCTAAATCCACCAGCTTTCTCCACAGAGAGGAGGTTTAATTTTTTAACAGTTATTCATTTTTCCTGTGCCCTGCCAGCACTTTGTTTGTTAAATAAATAGTTTTTTTCACTTTCATCCAAGAAATTCCTTTTACATCGGTGAAGCATGCCAAGTACTGTGAATGACAAGGTTTGTTTCTTGTCATTGTCTCCATTATTGTTTGCCTGGAAGGCCTGTGTCTCTGTATGTTTTTTATGTGTTGCCTTCTCCTTTTCTTTATAATTTCACAAGGTCTTTAATCAGATAATCTTCAGGGAGCAGACATACTCTCCTTCCGCATATTCTTACAAAGACCTGAAAGGATAAAACTTTGCACAACATAGTCTGACCTCATAAGTGACTTTGCACTGAACAGGAGGCTGGCCTAGTGGCCTTCTCAAGTGCCTTCTGAGTTGAATTACCCTACTATTCTGTAAGGGCGTTCAGGAGACGATGCTAATTTATGGATTGTGATCAGGCTGGTGATACCTATTTACTGACATCAGAGGGAAGGAGACCTTCTTTGTTAAACTTTGTGACATTACATGCTATGTGACTGACATTCTCCAAGACCTCATGTAGGAGTATATTTGGATAAGTATTGAGATTTTTTTTTTTTTCTCTATCTCAAGGGTAATGCTTCCACTGCTAGCTGTCTACACTAGATAAAGTTTCAATGGAATCAAAAAGAAGAAACACTGACATACTGAAATCGACACTTGTAAAAATCGTTCCGGCAGCTCAGGACAGATGCAATCCCCTGGAGTTTTTCTTTATGTAACTCGAGTGTAGCCATGTTATTACTTTACATATATATGCTTCAGCCATTTTAATGCGTTAATCAACAATATTTGGAATATAATCTTTTAATACAGCCATGAGTTTTTCATTCTGAGGGAAGGCAGATTTGTTGTAAGGATGAATACCTTGTACTGGGTTTACATGGCAAGGTTTTGCTAGCAGGAGGTGTTTGTAATGTAGAGGTGACTCCTGTGAGAAACTGCCAGAAGCTGTTCCCATGTCAGCCAGTTCCAGCCAGCTACAAGGCAGAACCACTGCTAGACAAAGCTGAGCCAACCAGCAACATCAGTAATGCCTCTGAGATAACACATTTTTTAAAAAGTAAAAAATGCTTCACAGCATCTGGGAGAGAGATGTGAGAAAATGTTAGAAAAACAGCTCTGCATATATCAAGGTCAGGGTAGAAGAAGGCAAAAAGGCTCTGTAGGAGCCAGACCAGAGCAGGAGAAGAGCATGAGGAAGAAGAATCAGCAGAAATGAAGTATTATGAACTGAACACAACCCCTATTCCCTATTCCCTTGCTCTGCCAGGGGTGGGGGTAAGTAGAAGATTTGGGAATGAAGTTAAGCCTAAGAAGGGAGGGGGTGAGGGGAACATGGTTTTAGGTTTTTTTCTTATTTCTCACTACCCAATTCTGCTACAGTTAAATGGCAATAAATTGAATTGAATTTCCCTAGCGGAGTCTATTTTGTCATGATGGTAGCAGGTAAGCCATCTCCCTGTCCTTATCTCAGCCTATGGGCTTTTGGTCCTATTTTCCCCCCTCTGTCCTGCTGGTGGGGGGAATGGGATAGAATGGCTTGGTATGCACCTGGCAGCCACGTGACACCAATGTACCACATTTCTTTAAACTAATATCTAAAAATAAATTTCCACAGAGATGAGTAAGACTTGTTCATGTAATTCCTGGAGCTTCAGTACCATGTGAAAAAGAGACTTACTGCCCAATGGTGTGCGTGTCATTCAAATTTGAAATACTTCTTTATCTCTTGAATGAAAAATTTTCTCTCAGATTTACAGATCTAGGTTCACATCTACATGAACATATTTTGTAAATCTCCTCAGAAATATAAGCTGAGATATTCAGTGTGAAAAATATAGGGAAAAAGTGCAAGGTGCAAGGGGATATATAGGAATGAAATGGAAATAAATGTAAAGGAATGTTTGTGGATATCAGTCTGAGCTTTTAGTTTGTCTGATACTTGCAACAAAGTCAATGAAATTTCAGATTTACTGCTCCACTTGTGATTATTTATGATTTTCATCATATTTCTTATCTGAAGACACTGCTGATGGCTATTTTGCATCTTTTTTTTCTCCTTTTTTCCTTTATTTTTTTTTACTAAAACTGACACATATACCCTTCAAATTAAATATCAACAGTTTTAGGCATCTTCTGAAAAAATAAGTTGTCTTTAATATCAAAGCTAGAGCTTTTCCATAATATAAAATTGTTCTAGTAATTTTGGTTCTAATACATCAACACAGTTCTAGAATAACATTTTTTATTCACTTGTGCAGTTAGTGAATGAGGAATGAGGAATGTTCCTGGTATGAGGAATGTTCAAAACCAAATTATTCTATTTCCAGCTTAGCTTTGTAGGGGACTGATTTATCAAAACCTCCCAAAAAAGTCTGGGGGAATCATCACATAGAAACATCAGCATTTGCTCAACCCAGCTCTTGCACAACCCAACCTCAATGCAGAAGATTCAAAATAATGCATGTCATAGCCATTTTTGCTGAATGGCAAGGCAAAACCAACAGAAGAATCTCATTTAAATGCGCTCGTAAATTGTGTTGAGAAGAACTAGGCATGAAGTACAGTCAAATAGAAATCAATACAGGCACATTTATTTCTTTTATATCCATTACATTTTTCTCTACGCTGACCACAAACTGACAAATTAGAAGTGACTTTTGTTTTAGGTATCGGAAATCAACAGAAGAAAAAAAATAGTGTTTCATGGGACTTCATGCAGTGAGTCTTTCTTCCCTGATGAACGATCATTTGTCTCCATGGACAGCTAAAACCTAAGAGATTTAATGTGAAGTACAGAGAAATTAGGATTGAAAAAAAACCCACACCAGGATTTCTCCAAGTTAAAGTGTTTCCCATTACGAACAGCTCAGCATTTTGTGACTTATCCTTGATCCCTCTGTCCTGCCAACGCCATTCAATACCCATCCTTAGTTTACTTGACCTGACAGTAACGTAGTCCCATGAGTGTAGTCTTCACTTCTTAAAATCCTCCTCTAAAGTGCAATCTTCAACAAGAAGAAAAGAATTGGATTCTCAGATACTCTAGCAAAATAAAAAATAGCTATCCTTTGGAAGACAGTGATAAGCAGATGGAAAATGCAGCTTGAGAGTTTTGTCAGCTTGGAACATTTCACTGCATGTTCTCAACAGCTGTTAAAGGGAATGAGTTAATTAGAAGAAGTAATCAGCATGCATTTTATTTAGTAATGCTGATCAGTGAGTTTCAGGTAATATGTTCCATTATGGTAGGCACCTTAAAAATGTGCCTTCTCTTGTAAGAACGAGAATTTCAGAAGTGTTCATCATGGGACTACATTTAGTCTAACTGAAATCATGTGGATACTACATTTTAATTCAAAGACAGCAAATGAACCAGTATGTATACTTTGCAAATTAATTCTTTGACCATTGTTGAATTTATATTAATAAACTATTGTAAAGGTGGCAGACAAGGTTTATGCTTCTAAGAAAACCCTTATCCACAAGGGACAATTTGAGTAGTTTTTTTAGCTAGGTAAGATTTACGCACAAATCTAAAAACATTTTTACAAATGTGGAAATTTCACATGTTACTCTGGACATTCTGGCACCATCTGACCTATCTCCTGTACAAAAAACCTGTATTTGGAGCATATTCTCATTTTCTTAGTTTGAGATCTAAATAATCTTGGTGGATTTTTTTGCATGGACTTCTGCCTAGCCTCTTTTTAGAAAAGCAGCATATGGAATTGAGCTCCAGTGGTCCTCCAAACAGCCCAACATTGCCTTCTATGTCTGCATTGCAAATCATTCACTCATTTCTCAAATGGTCTCAGTTTGTTGTATACTATTTCCTTAGGTATTGTTATATCTGTTTAGCATTTAAATTCCCTCTATTTTCTTCACATCAGCCTAACAATGTTAGAATGTGTCTTCTCCTCTTATGTCCCTGAAATGCGATAGGCCGTACTTGATTCCTGTATGGATATGATTGCAAACTTCAGGAGAAGAAAATGAATACATCAATACCTGCATCTTAAAATTTATAGACAGCAGAGAAGATGGAAGATGAAGAACAAATAACACACTCCATGAAGTCTGTCTCAATTCCTGCTACTGCTGAGTGCTCTAAATCTTCCATGATGTTGGAGGAAGAAAGACCAGCATGAAAACAAAAGTCTAAGGAATAATCAGTGTTAAAACACATGACATGGATCAAGCCATTCTGCACCAAAGAAAGTTCTGTGATAGTAGTCTGAGATAAGCTTTGTTGATAGCAAGACACTACTTTACAATTCAGCATTCCATTAATATTTACCCCAAATTCAAGTGTCCCTCTTAGGTCACACTGGGAACTAACAGAGAGATTTAAAATGGCCAGTGAATTCCTTGTATAAATTGTCAATGACTTCTCAATAGGTTGTCACTTGTGTCTGATCCTTATACTGCTGTACAGGTAGCATGAGTTGAAAAATACGACTTTGAAGAAAAAGGGAGAAAATCTGCTTACTTGGGCTATAGTTACATTATTTCTGTGACATAAACCTGGACCATTGTTAAAATACTCAAGCCCACACACCCCTCTGTAGTTTTTCCTTGCTTTCTAGTTGCTCCTATTCCACTGGGAGAAAAAAAATATATATTCCACGGAGTTCTATTATCTGATTTATTTTGCAGTCCTATGGATGTCAGTACTGATACTGAGAACTAACAGATGAAAATAGAAAGGAAGAATGGAAAATCCCTTTTGTGGCAACACAAACACATGCTGGATGAATGTGGTAAGCTAGATGGTAGCCTCTGCTTGCAAATATCCTTTCTTACCTTGTATTTAATGTGTCTGAGACTTTGAAGTACCAAAGTAAGATCAGAGCAAATACAGGTAAAAGATTTACCTCCCTCACAAATCTGTGACCCAGAAAGTATTCCCAAACCCTTAAGCAGAAAGAAAGCACCTAGTTGTCTTAGGAAATGACAACTAACTGTAGTACCAAGCTGTCTCTCCTTTTTTTTTTTTTAAATTTGAAACCTTTGAAACCGTAAGTCTTTAATAGAGTACTGTTAACCAAGGCATTTTTCACATCAGATTTTGCAGGAGAGTACAGAAAGGCAGCCAGAAACTCTGCTGAGGACTGCATGAAACAGCTCAGCAATAGCGGTGATGCACCACAAGGTCTGGATAGAACAGCAGGAGGTGGGTTTGTTGCCTTCAGGAGCTAGGTGGAGGACCATCCGTGTCATCAAATGAAGGAGTTACAGAAGAACTTCAGCAGCCTGTGCAACACAAGAGATCACCACAAAGAAATCAGTAGGACCTTTTCTGAGTCCCTGCAGTTTTAAGAGGAGTCTAAATTCCCAGCTCTACTGAATGTGGTGTGGTAGAGCCTGTACCTTTGGGGATGGGAAATGGACTTGCCTCTATGGTAAAGGCTAGAAGCTCATGACTTAATATCAGAAACAACTTCACCTGCAGATTTGCAACTGTAGAAGAGGCTTAGTGTCCTGGAAGCAGGGCTGGGAGCTTTGCCCAATGAAACGTTGAGCCTGAACCCTATAGCAGCATTAAGAAGTCATGTTTGTAGGCCTGATTTTATTTGGAAATTGAGCTAGCTCGATAGCAGCTGGAGAGAAAACATAGCAGGGCACAAGCAATGAAGGAGGTTTCTTGAGTGCATTTATGATAACTTCCTGACGCAGATAGCCATGGAAGTGAGTCTGGGATGCTGGACCTCGTACTTACAAACAAGGGAGACATGGTTGGAGATGTGAAGATTCGAGGCAGATTTGATTGCAAATTACCATGAGGTGGTTCTGTTGAGGATCCAGATGGGAGGTAACAAGGCAAAAAGCAGGATCACAGCCATATACTTTAGGTGTATAGTGCTGATGTCAATACTGGGGTCAATACCACGTAATATTTTCTTTAGGGACTGGATGCTGCGATTGAGTGCATGCTCAGCACTCCAGATGACAGAAGGACAAGAAGAGTGCTTGATACATCAGATGGTTAAATTGAGCTTCTAGGGATTCAACACGTTGGAGAAATTGGCCAGTAGCAACATTTGGTACATAAAAGGGAATTGCAAACTCCTCCACCAGGGGAGGAATAACCCCCATGCACCAGCATATGGTCAGGACTGTCTGGCTAGAAGCATCTCTACAGAGAGGGACCTGAGGGTCTTGGTGGACAAGGAGCTGACCAGGAGCCAGCAGAGGTCACCTTTGCTGAAGGTCACCTGTGTCCTTGCAGAAAGAAAGGTCAAAAGCCTCCTTGGTTGTACTAGGAGGAGTATTACCAGAAAGTAAAGAAAGTTGTTCTCTCCCCTCTACTCAGGAATGGTGAAAGACTTCTGGACTTCTGTGCCCTTTTCTGAGCTCTCCAGCACAGAAGAGACATGGAACTGCTGCAGTTAGTTCAGCAAAGGGTCACAAAGATGATTAAGAAATTGGAGCATCTTTCATACGAGGACAGACAACTGCAATTGTTCAGTCTGGAGAAGAGAAGACTCAGGGTTTGATCTTATTTGTTTGCATAAGAGAGTGTACAGAAGATGGGATCAGACTCCTCTTCAAAATATCTAGTGACAGGACCTTAGAAGAAAAATACTTTTTTATTTCAAGGAGTGGCTTGAAATGAACTGCTTCTGGAAGAAGCGGCCCAGAAAGATTTGGCGTCATTGTACTTGGAGGTCTTCAAACCCTGCCTGGACATGGCCCTGGGCAACCTGCTCTAGGTGACCCTGCTTGAGTAGAGTGTTTGCACTAGATGATCTCCAAAATTTGTTACAGCATTACCCATTCTGTGATTCTGTGATTTGTGATTATTCCACAAGTATAGGTAACTTACTTACAGAAAAAAAAAAAAGGGAATAAAAAAGGAAAAAAAAAAGGAAACGAAAAAGAAAAAAGGATGACAGAGCATTGTGCTATAAATCTCAGAAACTCAAACTATGCTGTGAAAAAAATCATTAAAATAATTAAAATAGTTTTGAATTTATTGAAGGATTGTACAAGATTCAGTTGCCTAAACTTCAGTGTCAGGAAATGTGGGATATTGTTTTCAGTGCAAATGTGCAATCTATTAAATTCTGCATTGGTCAACACAATGGAGATACCTATGAAACCTTAGCATATCTCAAAATGGTATTAGGCACTTATGTTTAGGCGCCTTAAGTTCTTTCAAAAATACAAATGCTTGGAAACAGATTTTTTTATTAAATATGAATAGACAACAGGAGTTGGTACCCATTTAGCTGTGTTTGTCTTTTTTTTTCCAAATCTATCTCAGAAATAGGTATTACTAAATCTGACCACTATGAATGCTGGGAGCAAAGGAACTCCCACCTTCATATTTTATTTTTAATCTCAGCAAACTCTTAAAACACCTTGAAGGATTATAATAGGTCCTACAGGAATTGTAAAGTTCTTCTACATAATTTATGAAGCCTGTAGCAAAGTCAATCTTTTGCTTACTGACATCATTCAGATACAAAATTCCTCCACAAATTATCAAAATTTATTCCAAATGTGGAATTATATATTTTATAGACAAGAGATAAAATGAAATATAAGATTTACAAAACACACAAAAATCACTGTTAAAGTGGTGACAAAAGCAGACTGATGAGACAAAAATTACTTTGACAAAGAGAGAATATTGACCAAAGAAAGATGAGGGAAAGAGTAACAAAGTGTCAGAAATCTTTTCTGTCTAAAAACACGTACTGCAATGATAAACGTTAAAGAAAGCAGTGCTATTTAAAGTGGCTTTATGTATTGCTTCAAAAAGCTTGGAGCTCTGAGCCTTGACCAAGGTTTAATAGACTAGAAGGAGCGTTGACCCAGAAGAGATTATTACCAGTCTTGCATTTTTTTAACATTTAAAAAAAATAGTAAAAAGCTGCTTTAAACCTCCAATTATAAACTGTCTTTAAATTCTGAATTATGTTTGGATTTGAAGGGTCATCCTCAGTGTACTGGGTTCTTGATTTAGGAAACTACTGTAATAGGATCACCCATTGTGACTCTCCTTCAGACAAACTTAATAACTTTTGGAGTACAGGAGGAAGGAAAAAGCTCCAAGATTCCTCTTGAGAGACAGAGGTATTAGTGTCTCAAGTGGTTCTTTGAAAAATGATGGGTAAATTTTAATGCCTTTGGCATCTTTTTCATGATGTTTTATAAATCCCATTGAGCAGGTTCAGGTGAAATGGATTAAGTATTAGTAACTAACTGGTACTAAAGCTAGGACTTGTTACCCTTTAGACACTTATGATCTTAATGTAATCAACAGGTGGCTATGTTCTATTAATTGAATTATTTTGCACAGAAGATAGCCAATTTTTTACATTCTGTTTTAAAATGAAGCTGTCGATTTTCAGAAAATTGCAAATAGAAGAAGAATCTGCCCCTTCTACAATTTTATCAGGTCATATCTAATGCCAACTCATTCCATGGAAGTAAATACAAGCTGAATGTTCTCAGTGCAGCTCAGGAGGGATGACACAGAAGTTTTTGTAAAGGAGCTTGTCATGCTTGCCCTCCACAATTCACATCAAGAACTTTTCATCAAAATAGATCCCAAAGACATCAACATTATTTCCACAGCATTATTTTCACAACTTTGAAATAATATATTTACTGAGTATGGAAAAAATCCATAGCTATGAAACCTGACTACACTATTAGTTACTCAGGTGTTTATATAAAATAGTTCCTATGCCTTCAGTGAAATGGTCTGTAATTTAAATAAGTGCAGAAATAGAGGTTCAGTCCTTTAACTACCATTTGTCCCAAATTCAGATTTTGCAGTGTCTTTCAAATATTATTAACAACTAAGACAGAAGAAATATTACAATGTTAGTCTTATTTTCTTGTCTCTCTTTTTTTGAGCAAATACTTCATGGAACTACATCTGAAATACGAAAAAGAAGAGAAAATAACTGTGAAATAACAGTAAAATAATGTAGTTGCATATTTTTTTAAAAGCAAGTAAGGTTGATGTGTGTTGCGGGTTGACTCTGGTTATGTGCCAAGCACCAACAAAAACTATTCATTTACTTGCCTCTACTATACCTAAGCAGAGAAGGGGAAATTGAAACTTCATTTTTATGAGGTGAAATAAGGATTATTGAGGAAAATGGAAAAACTTCAAGGCAAAACAGGCTTAAACTTAACAGTATAAATAAAATTTATTACTAACAGAATTAAAAGTAAAAAGAATAATGAAAAACCAAAGCAAACTTCCAGAACACCTTTCTCTTCCTGTACCTCCCTCTTTCCACCAAACCGCGCAAGGGAAACAAACAGGGGGTTTTGGTCAGTGTTTCA
>VZTA01023075.1:0-11171 GCA_013398855.1 Mohoua ochrocephala | reverse complement strand
ACAATGTGAGTAGTTTTACATTGCATAATTGTTTTGAAAATTATTATGCTAGCTCTGAATAAACTGGCTTCAGGTTTTTGAGATCACATAGTGATGTTAGAGTGTTATTACATGGTCCAGCTAATAAACACTGCTTCTTTAACTGTGCTACTTGTATTATGCATGCTATGAACGAGCTCATCTGGAGCTACTCTCAGCCTCTTGTGCAACACTTCATTTGGTAACAGAGATGTGTTGGGTGGTATTCTGATCTGTAGACAACTACTATGTATATTAATCATCACAGTCTTTCCCGTCAATGGAGAAAAACAGCTACTTCTATAAGACAATTCATCTTGCCCTAAAATAGATGCCTAAATTAGGTCGGATGAATAGTACTCTGAAAAAGACCATTTCTCTCAGCTGACAGACTGACTGAGTCACTAAGGAAGTCTAGAGAGAGCAGTGTAAATGTAATGTTCGTGTTGTGTACTGCTAAGCTGGTTGAGGTGTGTCCCATGTACTTTGTGAGTATGTATGTAGTATATTTGGGTGAGATCTTTTGTAGTGCTGAGAACTTGTTTTGTACAAGGAAACACTTAAAACAGATATTTAATTTAATTGTACAAACAGATATTTAATTCCATGTTTGTCGTTGAAAGGCTGGTTATTTGCTTAAAATTAAATGCAGATATGAATAAGTACTTCATGGCAATTCTATAAATAGATCCACTTTAATATTTTCAGCAATGAATTGAACTACTAGTACAACAGTGGATGTCACTTTACAATGAAAGGTATTGTCACAGTGAAAAAAAGGCTTATCTCACTCATGTCACCGATGTCAAAGATGAATTATTTCTTGTTACCTACATCATAATAGCTGTATCCTGATATAAAAAAAAGATCTGATTTGACATTCAGAATTTCTGATTCACCCCATAACTTTTTGTCAAGCATTTACAGAGGCATGACTAGCAAAGAAAGAAGTTTCCAGCATTTGCCCATCATAAATCATCATTACCAATGAAATATGGAAGGCCAGACTCCAATTACTATGGGGAAAATATTTAAATTCCATATTTGAAGACATATTATATATGAATTGATCCAGAAATTAAATGTGTGAACTCACAGACTGTTTGGAAAAAAAAAAAAGAAATAGGGAACTGTAAATAGATTAAATCATTCAAAGCAAGAAAACAAGAAAGCATAACAAAAAAACCACCAGTGACTAGAGATTCAGTGATGACAAGGAGCACCATCATAGCCTCAAATATTTTATTTTCTGAAATATGTGTGAAATAATAACGACCTGCAAATTTTTTTACATTATTTTCACATTTAAAATTCCAAAAAGAATTATCAAATTAACAAAGCACTATGATTATAATCTTCTCCCTGAAGAATAAGTATGGCATAGAAAAATTTGAGCCTTGTTTTTCTGAATATGACATGGCCCCAGCCCAGGGCCAGTTGCCATTTTGCCTTTGTCTGGGAAACCATGCCAGGTGCTGTCTTTGAGAGGTGTTTTTGTTTGCTCAGTGGTGAATACCCTTTTGTGGGTAAAACTCTCTGTATCTTTTGTACACTCTTTTATTAATATTATTGTTGTTATTGCAATTTTTCAGTTAATTGTGATTCAAACATATAATCTCTTCTAGTGTTCCTCCATTATCAGAAGGGGCAGGGGAACAAGGGAGCAGCTTGAATGGGTTTAATTTTCTAGCTAGGTTTCAAACCAGAACACCCTCATTCTATAAGATGAGGTGCTTTCACATCTCCCATATAGGTCCATGAGAATTATAATTTCTACTCATTGATTTGTAATGCAAGGCGCTATAACCTCTAAATATTGAAACAAATGATGAAGAAAAGCTGAATTTGTCACTTTCCTTCTGAGTAATATTTACATCCAGAACAAGCATTTTATTTCATCATACTTGTTTGAAAATATTGTTAACCCTAGAGGCAAATGGAAGGAAATATGATTTACCCTATGTCACTGTCTGGAGGCTGAAATATCTTGAATACAATCAATCAACTGTGTGGAAAGGCTAGTTAGTGTAAACACTTTTATTTTCATATTTCTATGTTAATATGTCTTTACATTGCAAGGGAAAAACTGAGAAAATATTCTGACACACCATAAAATTTATGCAGAAAGTTTTAACTTGACATCGACTTTTTTACATGTATGAATTAATGATGATTTAATTATCCCTACTTAATGCACTGAGTTTGCAAATTCTTTGATGTACATTCAAGGTAAACATCACCCAAAGCATAGAGAATTGTTCCGGCTCTCACACCAGCTCTTATTTTATTAACATTCACCAGCATTTTGGAAGCAGTGTTAACACTGAGCTTACTGTTATTCATGTTCTTTTATTGTTATTTTGATCAAAAGAAAGGCCCCTCCCTCCCTCCCCCCTTAACAGAATATCTCAGTTTCATCTTAAGTTTCTAAAATTACATACATATCTTCTTTCCCCTTAAATCCAATATATTCAGTATAACAAGTTCTGGATTATTTCAGGGTCTGTATTCAAGCAGTTATTTTGTGATTATGATATTTAATGAACCAATGGCCTAAGAGAATCAGAAAAGGCTCCAAATCTATTGCTAACTTTATAAATATCACAGTTTGTGGATTTCCTGGTTTTACTGCCAACTATTTAATGTTACCAGCCTGCTTTTAATGAGCATTGGACCTAAATCCTTGTATCAATATGCACCATATTTCTCAAGTGTGACATATCACAGTCACAGTTGCATTAATGAGATTGGGAAACTTTGCAGTTCCAGGAAAGAACTTTAACTGAGTTTGTTTTAGAGCTTGATACAAGGCCTGAGGCTTGAAATTTGTGGAATAATTCCCCTCAGTCAATGTTTCTGTCTCAACATGTATGTAAGCATTAGTTATAGTAGGTAAATATCATGGGTGACAATGAACATTATTCCTATAAAATCTGCTGTATTGGAATAAGTTTTATTTAGAGAGCCATGTAATTTTTGAATTGGCGTATACATTCAACAGATTACAATTGGAAATTCTCAAATATCTGTTCAACCTACAGGTACACATCAAATACCAGATTACTGAATAAATTTAAATAATGGCACCTGAAAATACCTCTGCAATAATTCTTTTTGAAAGCTATTTGATTCAAATATCATTGGACATTTGTTAAACTCATTTTTTAAAGTTCTGTTTCTAAATCACTGAAACACTATTGAACACAGTCTGTAACAGACTGTAAAGACTGCTGGCTTGAAACTGTAATGTAGTCTGTAATAGACTGTAAAGACTGATGGTTTTGTGCATGTATGTGGGAGAAGGAGCAAGGTCAGGCCTTGCCTTTTGTGTGGCTCTGCCCTGCACACCCCATCCCCTCCAGGCCTGTATCCCAGCCTTGCAGTAGCCACCAATCCCTGGCACATCAGAGACAATGCTCTACACCTGCTCCTGGAGCCCCTATCCCAGCTCCTGAGTGGCCAAATGACCAGAAGTCCCACCCGGGGGAAGGGCCCAGGAGAGAAGAAGGGTATTTAACCCAGGAGATGCAGCAAGCATGCATCTTGACCCGCCTTTCCTCTTGGAATTTCCAGTAGCAGAACACCTGTGGAACCAAGAGTGGTAGCTATAGTTATTTTTTTCTATACCTTTTCTCTCTCTTTTTTATCTTTCTTCTTCTAATTCTTTCTTGGAGTTTTGAGTAACTTAAAATTGGGTGGGCTTAGAATTTGCTAAGTTGAATGGACCAAGTTAATGCTTTGTGAAATGCTTTATGTTGATTGAACCCTGCTCTAAACTTTTTCCAAAGTTCTCCGATTTTCCAGTAAAGTTCTTTTCATTGTTTTGAGCTCTTAACAATATCATGTCAGTATTTCTCTCATGCATCTGAGTGCACGAAAGACCATAAGCCCTTTTAAGAGTCTTGTCTAGTGAGGTTTTTGGGGGCCTTATCTATATCTCAGCTCATGTATGAATAAATGGAAGATGATAGAAATGTGATTTTACATTGATGTTCCCACAAAATTCTAGATCTACGTTTTTCTTCTCATTTAAATATAATTGTGTGGAACTATTATCCCAATGGCCCTTATTCATTATTTTTCAGTTTAAATTAAGCAGAAATAATGATTCTCAGTGGAAAAAAACGTTCAGAGTGGGTATATTACATTTTTTGCAGGACAGGTACATTCCATATTGTGCAATAAATTTTAATCCACTCATCTATAAGGTAGCTAGAACTACTTCAGTTGCAACAAAACATCATCAAAATAGTGCTTAAGTCACCTCATAAGAAGACTTTGTGTTCTTACTAGTTATTTAGAACAACTTTTTTTGGATTGTGCCTCTTCTGAACTAACAGTTTTTAATTATGTAGAGGTAAACATCACTGATAGCACCTACTCCCACTTACATACCCTATTTTGCTTTCCCTACAAGTGACATTCAGTTCCTTTTAACTTAATATTGACTTTCCCTTCCATGCATTGACAGGAATGTTTCCGTTAGACACTCTCACAGCTTTTATATTTAGTAGATGAAAGGCAGAACAGTAGATGAGCTTCAGCTGTGAAATTCACTATTTCCATATGGAGCACTCACTGCTCTATTTGCTGAAAGCAAAATTCATTGCAGAATTAAGGCACCTGTAAGTTCAGGGCTGTAACACACAGGGTTTAAGTTCCAAGACAGAGTTAAGAACTGAAAATTTTGAATAAAATACTCTAGATTCTCACACAATATGCGAAAATCTAACACATAACAAAAATCTTATACATCATAAAAAATAACTAACGAGGAAATCTATGTGTCCAAAACAATTCTCAAGTTTAGAATTTCTAGTATTCTTGAGTACTTGAAGTTGAGGTGAAAGAGCTTTCGGTAGCTGGAAAATACAGAGAATATCTTTTAACAGTTTATATCTTAAAGTAAAAAAAGATGATTCTTGTCACCCACATTTCTTGGTATTTTGAAGCACAGAATAACTCTTTTCCTTTCTCAGAAATGTTGTGTAATAGTGAAAAAAACCTTTCAAGTCTGACATCTCAAGGTTTCCTAAACTCTGTTTGCTATTCCATTAGGAAAAAAAATAAAGCCACAACAGTCATATCAAACAAACAGATTTTATCCCAGAGCCTTCAGACTACTAGATGTTCTATATATTTGCATAAAATAAAGTTTCTTAATCTCTGATTCCAAGAAGTTTATAAATTGATTGTGCATCTTTTGCTGTTGATCTGTAATCATGGTATTAATAAAGTTGTATGCTGTATCCTGCAAAAAAGAAATCACAGGAAAAAATTCTGTCCTCAAGGAACAGTCATTTATTTAACTATTTCAAAAGGTGAGATTTCCTTTCCTTCTTGTTAATGCATGCAAATTTTTGCCTATTTGTTGTTACTCTGCAGTAACACCTTAAAAAACCAAACAATGCAAGAACAACACATCTAGCTCCTGGCTGCATTTTGTACCTCCTTGAATACTCATTCTCCACATTAACTGACACCCTGAGAATAATAACCTGTTGAATGAAATTGCTGTGAAGTGCTCTCCTGATTTCCACTTTTGCCATACTCCCTCATAAATGACATCAACTGTTATGACTCTGTGGTAACTCTGGTGATTCAAGAAGGGACGTGGGTGTATATAATTGAATGGCACCTAATTTTGTTTGAGTCATTTAATTTATAGCTCTTGGAAGTGATGGACATGATCTTTCATAACCTAAAGGTTGGTAAGTGAAGAGTGCAATACAAAGACTGAGGTGCACAGAGAAGTTCACAAAGGTCCACCTCTACTATAAGGGCAGATGTGCACACTTCTCAACAGCTTGATTTTTTTTTTTTTATGTGATGTTCTTGGATATTTAAAAAACTAAATATAGTTAATTCAAACAGCTACAGTTCAGAAGCATATCTAAACTTCAGAATAAGAAAAGAAATGTAAATAATCATCTATAGTGATATGAGCAGAAAATGTAATTCTCCCATTTGATTGCTCAAAAAAGTTATAGATTCAAAATTATACAAGCTACCATTCTTATCTATCCAGCTGACTAATTAGCTGTACAGTTTGGTGGTGCAAATACACCATACACTACATTTATACAGGCAAATAAAAAAACATCTGAGTTGCTTCCAAAGTATATTAAATTTAACTAATTAGGACTGTAAAAGCAGGAGACCTGTGAGAGGCAGTAAAGTTCTGTAGAAATGCTTAATTATATCCATTAACTTTCTCCCTAATGAGCTTAACTTTTTTTCTGATTCTGTGTCCTGAGTTCTGTGCATACATTTAAAAAGCATAAGAGAGAGCAAAAAGACAAGAAAATTATCATATAAAAAGCATATATATAGTCACTGTATTTTCTCTATTAGTAATGATTTCTATGTAACACAAATATATCTTGTTGAAGCCTAAGTACATCTTTAAACAGCAACCATGATTTTGTATAAAAGATACTAATTAGGTGGTCTATTATTTCAATATTTCCAACGAACTTTCCTTTTTGATAACAAGGAGGAATTTCCTACATAGTACTAAAAGATGATATAAATAAATATAGTGTAACGGGATAATGTGTGATCTTTTTGTTTGACAGGAAATGGCAAATCTTTCAGGTCTAATGTGTTTGAGCCATTGCACAGTAAAAAGGAGAACAACTCAGTTTTGTACATATCACTATACTCAGCTAAACATGACAATTAAATTCCCTTTAGCAAACCAATAATTTAAATAATACCCAGATTATAGTTACATGACATAAAAACTAAATTTTGCCTTTTAAAAAAAAAAAAAGAATTTTGAAATCTGAAGTAAATAACTTGTCTTCCAAAAAATAAGACATTGTAAGTAAAATACACGTGGAATTTTGGCAGTAATCTGCAGGTTTTGCTTCACCTGTTTTCCACACTAGAAGGCTTACCAAACTTAGCAAAAACAATTTTATTTTACACTTCTGCATCAAAAGATGCACACAGTTTTCATGCCACAGTTTCCAGTTTGTGACATGCAATTTTATAAAATGGCTTCTAGTTGAAGATTAAGCAGGAGTCCCTGTTTGTCACAGGCTTTCTGTGTGACCTTCATTAAATTGCTTATGCCAGTTGGAGGAAGGAATTTAACCACCTCATGAGTTTTAAAACCAAGTTTGGAGTTTATTTACTATTCATTATTCTTTGTTTCTTCTATTTGAATTCTTTCATTAATCCAAAAGAGGGTTGCAGAAACTATTGTGACTTAGGTGATCAATCACTTAGAATGAATAGTAAAGAGCCATTATAAACAACTCAAGGACAACTGCCAACAGGTAAAGTGTTTGACATATCTTTGTTTCTTTTTGACTGAACTTGCCTCAGGTGTTTTAGCTCTTTGCCTGCATGTGTTTAGAGTCTGAATCTTACGATTTTTCTGATCTGGCACCAGGATTTAGCATATCATGCTGTTCCTTGTCATTTTACCAGTGAAGTTTGATACTAGAATTCCTTCCTTTTGAGAACTGTTGACTAATAATATGGAATCATACCTATGCATTAGGCTGGGAACTCTTAGTTCTCCTTTCTGAGTTCTTGCTTATGTTCCAGCAAGTGTTTTGGACTAAAGAATCAATGATTCTATGCTTCAGGCAGAACCAGAAACCAGACTCTAGAACCCTCCTATTTTTTTTGTTATCTAATATTCTGTTGTTATCAACGTCTACTGATTTAAAATGTCTGAGAAAAAGACATCTCTAGAAGGACTTCTATTTGTCAGTAGAAACCATCTCATCTTCTTTTCTGACGCTATTTCCAGCTGTACCTCATTTATTTCATCAGAGATGTTTCTGTATCACACACAACCTAGCTAAGTCATTGGCATAACCCTAAAAAAAGACACCTCCATATAGCATACATTAGTGATTTTTTTGAATAATGATTTTGTTTTTAGAAACTTGCACTGATCTTTTCAGCTTTTCAACAAAGGATTAAAAGCGATTTCTTGTACGTGTTACTTTCAATAAATAGTCAGTCTGGCTTTAAGAATGCTCTTTACACAAGGAAAATTAACTACAATAAAATTTAAAGCTGTCAAACTTGTCTGTGGGACAACAACCTAATTTTGAGTTATCTCTTTGTAAACTTCCAACATTCTTTTGCAGGATACATCAACATAGTCAATTTTTAAAATAAATAAAAAAAATTGAAAAGGTATTGGAAGTAAACTTGCCTATCTCCTTGTTGCCAAGCTGTTCATTATAAAACTGTAGAAAGTTATTTTGCTGTGATACCTTTTAACCTCTTTTAGATCTGTTTTAAATCTGGAAATTGGTTTTTACTTTTCCAGGCTAATGAGAAGGAAAACATTGTACAGGCAGAAATACACCTCTGTCCATTCTTGATTCTATAAACCTTGCTTACTTAAATCAAAATTTTACCTACATTTTAATTCAGAAATAGGTTTTTATGCAGTCTTACCATTTGGTTTTTGGGGAGGTTTTATGTTTTTTTTGTTGTTTTTTTTGGGTTGTTTTTGTTGTTGTTGTTGTTATTTTTTGCTTTTGAGTACAAGACCTACTTCTGGTACTATAAATAATTTGGTCTAGCATATCTTTTCCACAGTAGTTATAGAAAGAACAGAAATGTTCTAATTTTGCAAGACAAAATTCTATTTTTCAAAACAGTCATAGTTGTCAAGAATTTTTCAGAGAACTAATTCAAGTCTTAGTGCTGTACACTAAAATGGCTGCTCTATTTGCAGGTTTCAAGTAGTTGCCATTTCCAGTCTGAAAAGGTTAGTTTTCTTTAAACCTAAAAAAAAAAAAAAAAAAAATAGATATATAAAAAAAAGAGCAGTATTTTCACAGTACCTTTTTCTGGTTCTCAGTCAGAACTACAGTGAGTGCACTGATTATTCATCACAGTTCTGCAGTAGAGTACTGTAATCATTGCCTGAAAAGCTGTAGTTATATACTTGTAGCACAAATAAGCAAGAAAACAGCTGATGCCTCAGCAATGTCAGAAAATTCAACAAGCAGTTGAATCAAGGCAAAAAACAAACAAGTTTTGAATTCAGAGAACAAAATTCTTGTTTGTAGCTAAAGATGCTTTATAGCCTTTATTATGGTATTGTCTCTCTCAACCACTTTGTTTTTCTAATGAACATTGCATTTTAAAAATAAAATTATTTCTATGATTTATAATCTAATATTAGGGAAAAAGAGGAAAGAAGAAACGGGGACAGAGAGCTATGCTAAAATCATAGTGCAAATTTTTTGTAAATTGAGTAAAGTTTTACTTTTCGTTTGTGACTAAGAAGTGGCTTCTCAAAGAGTAACCTTGAGAGGTGTCCCTACTCAGGGAGAAATCCTGGCATGCAGCCTGCAGCTGTGCAGGAAAGCTCAGTGGGCCCTGGCATGTCCACTGTTTATGGAATAAGATAATTAATTTATAGTCACATTTGCATGTCGCAGCAGCTGAACCAACGGCTGTGGTAGCCGAGGGGCCAGGACACCCAGGTACAGTATCGACCCCCTGGTGGACCAACTCCAAGGTTTAAAGATCCCCCCTTAACTCTGTGAGAATGGCTTCTCTCATCAAATCTTGTAGATCCCCTATATGGATGTAATCCAGCTCCCTGCTCCACCCTCTCCTTCTCCTCATTGGCTGTTGGGACCCCCCTGGGACCCCTTTATAAGTTTACCCCGACCGGAAATGAGCCCTTCCATCCCTGGGTACTTCAGTCACTGGAATAAACTCATCGGAAACCCATACGGAGGCCGCCTCTCTTCCTCTGGTTGTGCCTGGGCAAGCCAGCCCCGTGTGAGAGTGGCTGCGTGCTTCCATCGCACGGGTGAGACAGAGCAAGCCAGCAGCTGTGCCAAAGGGCACCGCTGGGGGGTTCCTTGCTAAGGACCCCTCTGGAACAAGTGGCTGCTCCTCCACCAGCCATCCATGCGGCGTGATATTTGCATGCCAACTAATGATGATAGTTTCTTCCATATGTGACTTGAGTCAGACCTTGACCAACATTATGGTTAGGTAGGCTCATTGCTTCTATTGGACCTTGGCTATTGTGTTGTTATGTCTCCCCCAAAATTTGCTTTGAGGATCCACTATGACCATCCCTGTCACAAGGAGACACACAATACTTGCTCTTGAAAACAAATTCCTTTGGGGACTGAAGTCCTCAGAGAATTTCCTATCAATTTTCCAACAGCTCTGAGCTTCCTGTAGTACATACAGCTCTGCAAACTCTCCTTCAGGGAACTGACACTTCAGCAGTGACTAGAAAGCTTACAAAATGCTTACTTTTTAGTATTTGGGGCAGAAAACCACATGTAAAACATATTTTACATGCCTGCAGTCTGTTAATTGTTTTATTACATCTGGAATTTTGGTTTTGGGATGCTGGCAGTTTAATATACAAACATAAAATTATTTTATTAAAAAATAAAATTGTAAAAGATGGAATTTCAGAACAGGCTCTTGTCTCAGGAGACTAACTGGAGACGCACTTTTGAAATTTGTCTTGGCGTCTCTTCCCCTGTCAATGTAGTCAGCCGTAACCAATGGACTATCCATCATCCTAGGGTTATGCATGACAGAACTTCAAGGAGGAGTACATGGCAGATTTGAGAGAGTCATTCTTTATTCAGTATAAATCACACAGTGAATGAGAATAGCTCCACTCCACCCCTGCAGCTGCCCAATGTATTTTACACTGGCTTCAACATGAGCATTTTCACCTTGCAAATTAAGGCTTAATATGGGTGAATACATTGCATTACCTCAGCTACAGCTCTGAAAAAAGTCACTCCTCTCCCATTTCTATTTCTCATACCTGGACTAAGAGAGCAGCAACTCTTTTTTAAGTTTAATAGCATGACATGTTTTTTCTTTCTCTTTGCATGATCTTTAAAGGCCTTTTCCACCCTTAACAATTCTATGAAATTACTCTCATTATAGTCACGGTCTGCTGAATAACACATGGGTGTGTATGTACACATATATAAAACATACTCTATAACGGGTTATATATGCACATCTGTATGTATATCAGCATATGCATATAACACACTCTTTAATACACGCCATATGTAAAATACTTTTCTTGCTCATGATCTGTTTTAAAAGGCCACCCTGAGTCATTAGTTGTCTGTGTTGCAACGATTGAATCAATGGCTGTGGTAGCTGAGGGG
>VZTA01023074.1:267640-297445 GCA_013398855.1 Mohoua ochrocephala | reverse complement strand
AACTGAGGTTATAATTGGAGAAGTAACCCTGATATGCAAATGAACCAAACTTACAAAAGTGTGAAGAACTCATGACCCAGGGTCCATCTTGAGTGTCCATCTGGGGTGTAGCCTTTGGACTGCCCAGGGTGTACCTTTGAAGGCCCTTCAAATAAATACCTCCTTTTATTCTCTTATTCTTGTTTGGTCTCTGTGTTTTAGGTGGCCACGTAAGGCATCAATACCACAGTACATCCTCCCAAGCAGGAGATATTTCATGAGCATTGGATTTGAGAGATTTATGATCTTCCCAAGTACTTGCACCCTATTCACCCCAGGAAACTCAAAGAAGCCATATTTTGTGGGTTAGGGCTTTTTTTAATATTTATAATCTGTAGGCTTGTAACTAGCTGAGATATTGTCTTTCCAGATAGGCGTCAGATTTACTTTTTTGTGAATAAGTTTTCCTTACAGGTAAAAAGAGATGTTACTCAATAGTAAAACATGCGTTTTAAAATGAGTACACAATTTTCAGTCTTTTAATGTGGTAATATTATATTTCAAAGTGGAAATAGGCATCTCTGAGAACTCTAAGGACATTTTTCGTCCAACAATAACTAGAGTGGAAATGGACATTATTGACTCATTCTGTGGAAAAGTCTTCAGGAAATATTGAAAAATCTCCATCAGAGAAAGGCTCTGTGAGTTTCACTTGCAGCGCTGTTTCCTGAGGCAGCTGCCTTAGGCACCAAGGACACTCCTTTAGCTACATGGGGCATTTGGACTTCAAGCAAGTGCTTCATCAAGGATCTAAAATTTAACGACTAGCAAAGCAGTCAATAAACTTTCTTTTCTGCAGTGGTTATTGTGATGTAATTATGTACTTTGGAGGGTCTATCTGCTTTGCATCTCTCTGCTGATGCATCCTAGACTGAATATGAGGACGAGGTGGAGCTCCCTCAGCCAAATCTGGTCAGGAACTGCTAAGTACCATGACGTTGCGAAGCAGTGAACTGGTCCACACTGGTGAGGTGAGGTGTCATCATGTGAGCAGCCTCTGACACCTGGGGTCCATGACAGCACCATCTAAGAGGAATTTAAGCTGCTATGCAACCATCATTTGTCACCATGGGCCTCAGGCGAAGCAGCCGGGACACACAGGTGAACCTGGAGACACCACCATAAGCAGGGAATATCCTCTCTAAAGTCGAGTTTTCCATTAGCCTCCTCGGCTTCTCCCCAGTAATAGAAGTCATTCATGCAAAGGCTAATGGCTAATGTTTTACCCATCAGCCTCAAAATTCATATGAAAGCCTGCTGAATCAATAGCCCATACCATCTCAGCTTATGGGACTGCTCAGTCTGGGAAAGAGGCCACTGGTGGCACCTACCAGCACCCATACACGGATCCCTGACTTCCCTGAGAACTCCCTGTTCTGGTGCTTCCAGGCTAGTGACACCGTCATTTACAATTGTACACTACAAACTGCTTTAAAAAGAGCAATGGTTAAGCAACACCTTAACATGAGTGTTGCTGTTTCTCCGTGTGACTAGGAACGACTGAACACAATGCCTTTCAAAGGGTAAGAAGTACGCCAGTGCTTGCTTTTCCAAGTCACTGAGCCTGTTTATAAGAAACCTGGGGTAGATTTGGAGTTAGAAAACCAAGACAGAACGTGATTCTTAGCCAAGTAACGATGTATAAATAGCTTCCATGGGGGCTTAATGTACGCTTTGCTATGAGAGTGCACAGCAAAGCCAGTAAGTGGCAGGAGTAGACGAACACCTAAGACACAAAGATCTCGCTCACATCCCAATGTCCCTAATCATGAATGTCCAAAAGAAAACAAAAATAATTCATGTAGGACAGTGTCTTAGACCATGAAGGTTTTTTAAAAATTTTCTTTAAGGATTCAGGTTGCCTTCTTCAGTTTTTGCTGGAAAAGGTGACCTTTTACATAATACTGCAGTAGCATCTAAAACTAATTTATTCCATTACCTCAATGCTTGCATGTCCTTACATTTATAAGGAGCTAAAATATTTTTTCAACCCAGTGAAAAAGTATTAAAACAGAGCAATTCTCATGGCAGAAAAACTTTCGTGTTATCCAGCCACACTGGTGACATAACTCTTACCTTTACATTTAGGTGACTACTGTGCCTATGATCTCTAAATAAAGGACCCTCCTTGTATAACCTTCACAAGTGAAGGGTGACCTGCTTTTGTCCATTGTTTTCAGTTCCTTGTGAGTGAACTGAAATGCCTCAAGAGAAGAGCACTTTACCTGGGGTAAGTTGAAGTAGGCCAGAAAAAGTGAGGAAAACATCTGGCTAGACCCAGTAGTCAACAAACATTAGATACTGCAATAGAATGGAATCTGAAGAATAAGTCACCCCTAATTCCTGAGGACTGTTTTATCATCCACCTCTCTGAGCCAAATCTCGGAGATGCTCTCATAAGAGTCTTTTGTAGTACTGGACTCTCCTTTGGGACCAACATTGTCATCTGCTGTTCTGGAGCTTCCACTCTGTGTATTACTGTGAGAGCACGAGTCATGGTGAGTGGAGATCAGCACCAGCCTCAACACCTAAATCACATTTGTGTTCTGGGCTCCCAGTCCTACCCATGCAGAGAAAGACACAGGCCCTTGAAAGACTGCAGAGGGCAAAACTGTTTGCAGAATCAAGTGCTTACACACAAGGTCATCAGGTAACTGAAATACGTACGCTAATGAGCAATGACATCAGTTGGCCTAAAAATCACCCTAGGTTTCCTACTCAGAAATCTGGAAGTATATTTTGTTTTCACACACTCAGTCAAGGTGAAGAGTGGCTTTTTCTACCCTCCTAAATGAGTTTGTGACTTCATTAACTTTACCAAGCGCAGTAGGATAAGAATTCCAAAGCAAACAGTATTTCATGGCTCTGGCAAACTGAAATTGCAATATGACAAATAAAACTATATCTTGTGACAAGACAAATATTAGCTGGTATCATATCTGCACATTAGCATCCAAATGTATTGGTGTCTTCATAAATGTTTCTCAGGTCTCTTGAGGCTTAAAATAGTACTCACTGTATCAGCATGGAACTACTTGAGTATGTTTACTTTATGCTTCACACAAATATTGCATTGTCTTTAAAAAGACTGGAAGATGCTGCATGCAAACACTGAAATAAAAAGCTCTGTTATTTTTACTCCAAAATGGACATAAGTATATTTTCCTTTCCTGAAGGTCTATGAGAAAAAGATGTCAGAATGCATGATGTTAGTTGCTGATACCAATGATCAGTTATTATTCCTACTGGCATGCTCAGGCTTTTCTCTGAAATGCAGCTGACTGAAGACACAAACACAGCCCAAGTGCCTTGTGTATCAGTTCTGTAATTTAGTTTTCTCTACTGCAAATCCCTTTCCATATATAGGGCTACTTGCAATGCGAGGATCCAGATGTCCCTGCTCCCTTCAGTGACACTCAGTGTGCAGCTCCCCAGGGTATGGCTATTCATAGCTCCCCATGCTGCTCACTGCAGAGTCCTGGCGATGATGCATTGATTGCCATGAGGAAAACTGACAATTTAAAGCAAAACCACAGACGGAGACAGACGCTTAGACACATGTGGGTGGCAGTGACATGGACAGAAACAGACTTCTCAGGATTCAAAGTTGGTGACAGACTTCAAAGGCTCAGTCTCTCACTGAATCATCAACACTGCACATACTGAAGCCTTTATTTAGCTGTTTTGGTGAAAGAATTAGCTCTTGCTTGATAACCATCTAAGATGCTAAACCTGTCCCATGTAGTATTTTTGTATTCTAAAGAAATTCAAGTGTGTTTTTCGCATGTGTTTCTCTCCAATGTATCTCCTTGGCTGCTGAAGGCTGTCTACAGGTTATCAACTGTGATCTGGAAAGTGTGGTTAGGCACAGTCCTGAGCTGGCAGCATTGATTAATTGTTCCCATAAGAGATTATTTCCAAAGGTGGATTCCTCAGGGATGTTCCCAGAGACCGTAGGAAGCAAATGTGTGTCTCCATCTGCCCAGCAGATCCCCTGAAACTCCCCATGACCCCAGACATCTCTGGCAAGAGCATGCAGGGTGCAGCTAGGTCCGTTTCATGCCACCTTCTGTGACTTGGATTGCCTCAAAGGACAAGGACAGGATGTGTAGCTATGTGCTGCTGCTGCTTGCAAGGCCTGTTCCTTGGACTGCACACATGCTGCAAACAACAGCAACTCTACCAAACTCTTTCAAATACAGAAGTTGGAAATATTTCATTTTTTTGCTGTCACTTCCCAAGCAAGTGTCCTTTTTCTGTCTGTGAAACTTTAATGATTTTGAGAGGATTTCTTTATTAGCGTGTTTCCTTTGAGAGGTATTATATCTTCTCTCATTGATTAATTAAGTTAAATCCCATGTTGCTACTGCGGAAACCTCTCTCTCCCCTTCCAAAACTAACACCCCAGTTTTTACAACTTCCAAAAATTGCAAACCCCACCACAACCAATATTGTACTCTTTTATCCTCTTGCAATTAAGATGAATTTTCTATTGAACTTGGAATAAAAAAAGGAAAAATCTACTTCCTAGGACTTTCTTACAATAAATTCATGCAGTTCAGTTGCTGCTTTATGGCCCGCGCCAGGGTGCAGGGCTAAATGGTGACCTGTGACACATGGCTGTGGAGAGCAGCAGGCGTTATCTGCATCTATCCCTGGCCTCTCTCAGCCTTAGGGTTTGATAAGCAGGGCCTAGATAGTGTGTCCTGGTGTGTAGTATCGTGGTGTCACCAGACCGCAGTGAATGGGCCCAGCATTGCTACTTCTCAGTGTACAGACCAAAATCATAAACCACAGTTGTATGATGACTTAGGAAACTAAAATGTGAAAGCAGAAGTTTGAAAGAGTGTGAATTTCACTATAAATAGGTCCTACTTTTCCTAAAGTTAATTTTCAGCCATGGATATGTAAAATGTTCTGAGTGTGAATTGTCTGCTAGCTTTTCTGATCGCTGAGAGCAATGAGTCCTATTAACAGCTGAATTTAGAGTAGACGACCCTGAGGAAATTAGATAATATATAAATAATATAGATAATTAGATAAATAATCTTGAGGTGGAACAACTGAAAATAAATGATAGCATAGTTCAGGATCTACATTCTACAAGATGTATCATATCTTCTTCTTCATTAATTTAAGAGAAGTCGGAATTACAATACTTTCCCTTTTGCCAAAATTTTTAGCCCGGGGCTTAGAGCCTGAAAATATCCTGTGAACTTGCAAAAATTCTTGTTTGGGCAACTTCATTCCATTCTTACACATCCTTTCCCTAATGTTGCTGCAGAGTTTGGCTACAGGGAATGAGTACAGTCCCATTTGTGCTACAGTGGTTTGCCCATTACTTCCTTTGCCTTTGTACATTTCAGTAAAATCTCCAAAGCATCTGAGTAGGTTGTCTCATCTCATTCTTTCTGACTTCTCTCTGATTGCTGTGGTTTAGCATTCTCCTTCAGAGGCAGAGGTCAATTATATGCAGTTTACAACCTCCACTTGTAATTTTTAACATTTGGTGTGTTTTTTCATCCTTTGTTCTTTTCAGTATTCTTCCCTCTACTTTTCCATTTTGTGTTCATGTCTAATCTCACCCACCACTCTGAAGACTTCAACCATCTGTTCATTACCAAGGGGGTCTCAGTTACCCACCCTTACATGCCATATTTGCTACTCCTTCTTTGTTTACCAAGAAAATCTGTGACTCGATCTCTGCTCGTGGCTGTTCAGTCTGACTTCCATGCTCTTCATACTGAGCTTCTTGGTGTCAACTTTGACTTGTTAATTTTCTTCAGAAACACTTGTTGCTATCTCCAAGTTTAGCCCAGTTCTGCTACGATCCTCATCCATGACTGCCCTCTAGCCTGTTCTCTGTGTCTTCCAGAAATACTCTTCTGGATCGTTGTCTTTCCTCTTGCCATTGCAGTCAGGGCTTCCTCCACTGTCTATCCATCGCTCAGGAACTGCCTTCTCTCCCTGAGTAATGCTGTATTTCAAGCTATCTCTCACTTTAATACATATTTGTCCTGGGTGGGTTGTCCCAGCTCTAATAAATGTAGAGGAATGCACAGCCAGATATTCACGTAGTTTTGATCGAAACAGGAAGTGTCTCCTGAATCTTGATGCAAAAGCAGTCCAAGGCTCTAACATGAGTTCATGCCGTTACTTCCTTCTCCTGACAGCTCTTGAGGAGCAGTTTTCCAGTTCCAGGCAGAAAACATGCAAAGCATGTATTATATATACACCTAGGTATACCTAATGCACAGGCCTCTGGAAGAGGCATTTCAAAACTTAATCAGACCACCTCTACAGTTTTTTCCCAGAACTATTGCACAATTAAATGTTTAGGGCTATGACAGATTTTTATTAAGTACCGTATCAGACACTATAAACAAGAGATGGAAGCTGAAGATAAAAAGCTCAGCTTGGAGAACTTGTGCAATCAACTTGATAGAAAAAAAAATAAAATTGAGAATTTACTTAAGTGCACAAAGTATAAGGAAGAACATTTCCTCAAATTATCAGAAATGTTGAAAGACTTTTCGTCAGCAAAGGATGAGAAAAAATAGTGCTTAGTGCCTTGAGAGACCACACAGGTAGCTCTGTATAGTAACCTACCTCCTCACTAGAAACGACCAGCAATGGAAAAGGAACAAAACAAGTGTATGCTGAAAATGTTGGATAAAAACTCCTATATCACTGAAAGCAAATGGCAATTTTTCCTGTGGTGCTATTAGCAAAATATGTAGTCACACGTAGTCATATACTGAGGAAATTCTAACTTTTTCTGCCTATGTACTCTTCTAGCTCTTATTTACTCTCTGGCCAGAATAGCTATGCTAATGAAGTGTGACAAAAGTTCATGTTTCATGCAGGGAAACGAAAGGAAGTCTCGATCATATAGAGGAACATCCCTTGAAGAACCTTTACAAAAGGTTGGATGGGACTCTGAGCAACCTGATCTGGTTGAAGATGTTCCTGCTCATTGCAGGGGGGTTGGATTAGATGGCCTTTAAAGGTCCCTTCCAACCCAGACAGTTCTATGATTCTAGGAAAATTTTCCTGAAAGTGCCAGAGGTACTGATTAAGTCAGGTTTAATTTTCTGAGTCAAAATTCAGACAGTAAATATTTCACTCTAAATAGCAATTGCATTCTTACACTACTTGTAAGACCAGTGTGGGTCCACCGTAGCCAAGAATAATGCCCAAAGCTCCAAAGTCTCCATGCTTGTTACCCTGCTGCCCATATCCCCGCATAACCTCTGATATCACCAGTGTGACCAGATAGATTTTCACATACGTGTGAAAAGAGTACACAAGATCAGATCTGTGAAATGTTGCTCAGTCCAAAGGAGATCTAACAATTACTATACATAAGGCACTTCTTAAATGCATTCAGTTTATGTCCCATTAAGATTACAGCGCAATGTAGACGTGAAAAATGCTCACAGTTGGTACATCTGAACTGGAATTACTCCAGATGAGTATTGATTTCAGGCTTTATTAAAAAAATAAGTGGTTATTTGAACAATATCCCTACAACTTAGGAGTTTTGGTTACCCTTATAGACGTTGTGTCTTTTAACAGTGATATGTGAGGTGCACTATTTGCTGAACGTGCTTGTTACATGGGTCCACCAGGTCAGGTAGAACCAAATGATTACTTTGACAACTTTGCTGTTAGTCAAAAAACCAATGCTGATGAAGGAATACTTTTGTGTCATTCATAGGAGGGAGGGAAAGAAAAACCGAAGCAAAGTGGAAAAAAAAGCCTCACGTTGCCACAAAAAACACTTTGGGAGGCAAAGAGATGTGAATATTTCCTTAGAAAGGTAGGACTAATTCAGCTCACACCTTGGAAGGTTCATGCCTAAGTTGCTGAGAGCTGGAATTGAAGGAAAGGTCAGATATCACTTCTCCTATTGACTTGGGACAGCTGAATTGTGCATCCCCGTATCTGGGAAGGAAGAGCAGACAGGCAGCTTGAGACCAAGAAGAGTAGCGAGAGGTCAAGGGAATAAAGAACATAGCTGTGCACTGAGACAAAAATCTTAAAGACCACGGAGGCTCAGTGTATTGGGATTAACTGTTTAAGGTAGGCAGGTATTTGGCAAGAAAGAGCTCCACTAGACATGTGGTGGTATGGCTTTAAATTTCAGTCAACATAACTTAAGTATGTGCCTAACTACTTTCCCAAACAGGATTTAAAAAATTATTTTTAAAATAAATGATGATTTTACTAAATGCACTCGCTCTTCTGGAAAATACACTCTACATTTCAATATTTTATCTTGACAAGAAAAATATTTGAGGGGTTTAAAGAAAAGGTTGGTCAACATCTGTGTATGTTCACTTTGTGTATTAGTATGCATCAGTCAGATCAATGTTGCAGTGCTGTGCTAATGTCTGGAATTCACATTAAAGTGGTGTCAGGAAGCCTGGAGTTGGAACAGTATTGATGGTAAATGGATATAGGTCATTTGGACCAGAAGACTCAGATTTGCCAGGCTAGTAAAGCTAAAGGAAATCAATACAGGAGCAATCATAAAAAAAATTAAATAATAAAAAAAAATAAACACTAGAAAAAGGAAGAAAGGTGTAAACTGAAGTACAGATACTAAAAGTAAGCTTCATTTTTCTTACCATGGTTCTTAATAATTTGAATTTTTTTCCGAGGTTTCACATAAAGGAAAGTATTTACAAACGTCTGTTTGATCTCAGTCTAGCATTGACTACAATGGATTTCAACCTTGCTGGAAAACAAGTTACAGAATAAAATTCCCATTCTGTCTCAGCACTCATTCCCTTCATCCTCCTGATCATTTCACTCCTTTAGAAATGCCTTCCAATCCATACATCTCTTTGACAAAATCTATTCATACAGGATGCAGGACACTCAAGGTCTGATAGAGGGACCCAAAACCTATCCAGCTGATATAATAGAACGGTGCTTATTTTTAAAAAGCAGGTACTGGGCAGGGGGTGGGCTGGGCTGGGGTGTAGAAAAGAAACCAGGAAATCAAGAAATATAAGTGTCAAAATATAACGGCTTGTATTAAATGAGATACACTCAAAGCTTGACTTAAACTGAATCTCATTGTTCACCATTCTTAATGGGTTCTTCACTCCTCTTCTGCAGAATCCTTTCCAATATCAGCAACTTTAGTGAAGACCTTTTCATAGAGCTTTTAGCAGACTACAACTTTTTCTATTAGAAAGTCTGACAGATGTTTTACTGAATTCACCGCCAAATATAGCTTCACTACCTCATTATTTTGTTTTTATTGGAAAAGGAAAGCATTTAGCTTGACTCATAAGATGTATTTGTTTTGCATCTATTTTGCTCACCATATTTATTGTTGCTCTCCTCAAGAGAGTTGAGAGCTTTATGTTCTTCACCTCACTGGAAGGCTTGCCTCATTAGAGGTTATGTATGGAGTCATCTAAACTACATTAGCCACCTCAAAGTTAAGGCTTTAGCCTAGACTGATTGTTTGAACTCACCCAATAGCCAAAGTATGACCCCTTCCATGTACCCTAAATGCTGTCCCTGTAAGTACATCCTGGAGCAGATATCCCAAAACATCCTTTGCGTCTCTACAGAGCACCTACAACAGTTTAAATTAGAGATGGCAGTTTTACACAGCTAAACTTAAGTGTCATGTATCCCCACGATGAAAAGCCTAAGATATGACAATATAGTGTCACTTAATTTGAAATATGATGTAGTAGATATTTTGTTGTATGTGTACAATAGACAGGCGTAATACTCTGGTATTGCTGTGGCACAGCTGTAAGACTGAACTGAACACAGTATGGACTTTACTTATTTAGTTAAAACAAAATCCACACTTCAACAGCACATAATGAGCACTAGCCTTGTCTACAGCAAACTGGAATCCAGGTAACACAGAAATAGTCACTGAAATTGCTCCAGATTTGGACAATGTCCTCAACTGCAATGCCAAGCAGCCTGAGTGGAGCCATGCCATGACAGCTGCACTGAGGCCGCAGTGGGTGAGGGACAGACACAGGGGCTGCTCAAGCAATGTAGTCAAAAGAGCAAGAGTTGTACCCGTGGCTGAAGCCAAATTTGGTATTTTCGTATGCATCTTCCTCTGACTTAATTTCTCTGGCCTTATTGTATGATTTACATTAACTTCTAATACGTATGACATAGCCACAATGCCCAAAGGTTTTGGTTACAAGACTGCTAATTATGGTCTCTACAGCTCTAACAGTGTTGCCCTGACTGCAAAAGCATTATCTGATTTTATTGAGATGGAGAAAGAGACAGATATCTGTAATTAGTAAATAATATCAATTTAACTGGGTGAAGGGGTGCTTGCTTCTATCATTTCAACTCATTCTTACACACTTTAAGACAGAGATGAAAGATGAATGTGACAGAACAGAAAGATCTTACAGCAAGCAAGCAATGCTGTTAACATAAACAGGAGCTCTACTCTGGAGCACAAAGATCTACCATAATTGTCAGAGTTACTTGAGAAGCTGCATATGCTTGAATGCACCACAAACAGCTTAGATTATTCATGGGAGGGAAAAAATAGCTCAAAACTGGGGGGGTGTCTTAGTTTACACCTAGAAGCCATTTTCCATCGAGCACAGACGCATCTGGGCAGCCTTTTGTAGCAATCTTAATAGAAGTTGCTTTTTGATTGAGCACACGCCAAAAGGTGTTTGTCCAATTGTCTGCACATACCAGCTGATGCAAAGAGAAGAGGACAAACACTTGGCTATGTAAAAGGCAAGACATCACTGGTATTACTGAGGAAAGCATCTGCTGGGCATGAACCAGGAGTTTCAGAAACAGGCTGTGTTTAACATCTCACAACCCAATATGGGTCACATAGCAGTCAATATACCATCAAAGGTTCTAAAACAAATGAACGTTCACCTTACCTTCAGAAGACTTTCCCCTGGTTTCATTATCACCTACAACAGAGCCAATGTTCCAGGAGCAGAGAAGGGTGACTAATTTGCACATGTCGTGTTCTACATGCTGTCTTAACCTGCCACTGCAAACACTTCCTTGAGAATGAAGCTAATGTTATTATTTAGTACTAATATTATTAAATCTCCTGGCAGAGGCTTGCACAATCTGCTCTTATTTCAGTCACTCAACAAAGGCTTGTAAAAAAGATGCAAGAGGAAGTAATTTAGCCATCCACAGATTAAAAGTGGAAGTGCCAACTTAATGTATTTTGACAAAGGAAAGGAAAGGAAAGGAAAGGAAAGGAAAGGAAAGGAAAGGAAAGGAAAGGAAAGGAAAGGAAAGGAAAGGAAAGGAAAGGAAAGGAAAGGAAAGGAAAGGAAAGGAAAGGAAAGGAAAGGAAAGGAAAGGAAAGGAAAGGAAAGGAAAGGAAAGGAAAGGAAAGGAAAGGAAAGGAAAGGAAAGGAAAGGAAAGGAAAGGAAAGGAAAGGAAAGGAAAGGAAAGGAAAGGAAAGGAAAGGAAAGGAAAGGAAAGGAAAGGAAAGGAAAGGAAAGGAAAGGAAAGGAAAGGAAAGGAAAGGAAAGGAAAGGAAAGGAAAGGAAAGGAAAGGAAAGGAAAGGAAAGGAAAGGAAAGGAAAGGAAAGGAAAGGAAAGGAAAGGAAAGGAAAGGAAAGGAAAGGAAAGGAAAGGAAAGGAAAGGAAAGGAAAGGAAAGGAAAGGAAAGGAAAGGAAAGGAAAGGAAAAGAAAGGAAAGGAAAGGAAAGGAAAGGAAAGGAAAGTTTGGTAGAGCATCAGAGAGTCCCTGACTGTACACAAGTTCTTAAGCACAGGAAAAGACACATGTCCCAGCCTACTGCCTTTCTGGAGACCACCCAAACTATCACTAACAAATTTTGCTGACAGCCACTAAGTAAAAGGGCATTGTTAATATCAAGATGCACCTTCCCCTAGGTTGGTTCATCTCTCCCATATTGAGTAAGAAAGGTTGCCGATTATTTCCCAGAGGACACTGAGACATAATAAAGGTGAGATTCAGGTGGCCAAGGGCAGACATGAGCTAGCATTGCTCTGCGAGTGGATCTACGATACCCACGCTCAGTTGCAGACCTACCGCAGCCCTCCGGGTGACTAGAGAGGAATCACTTAGTATGGTATTCATCTTATCCAAATTTAGACTCCTGCAGTATAAACATCTACATAGAAGCGAGTCACCCTGTGCTCTTTTTGTAGTCAACAGAGAGAAATAGATACTTCTAGGGTGCAATTAATCTCATCCTAAAGAAGACATCTTCCAGATGATTTATGCCTTAAAAGTACCTGGTTTTCCCTGACTATAAAGGGAGTCTGAGGTGATTTTTGCCATATGGACACCTCAGACATGAACAAATAATATATCTAGCAGAGCCATAAAGCCATTGATATTCCACACAGCCTGCAGTTAGTATAAATGTTTGGTCAATAATAACTTGAGCTGAACTCAGACAGTTGACCTAGAGGTGAATGGCTCTGTATTCCATTACTAAGTCTCTGAATCATCCAGGGTCTCTTTTCTTTTTAAGTAAAGTCTCTCCCCGGGTTTTAGATGTCACTTAATGGAATGTGGATATTAAATGTATGTAAATCCATAGCATTTTTGGATAGAGCTGCATTCCGCTATGTCCCATTATAAATACGATCCCATCCTCCTCTTTGGAGCTGTCAATCTGTCAGGCAGAGGAGCCTGTGGACTCCCAAGGCAAATCCTTGTACTTTTAAGGGACTACTGTTGCCAAAATGAAAGTTCCCAATGAAAATAATTCTTGTGTGGAGACTATCTGAGAGACCCTCTTAAGCCATGTTTTTTATATCCTGGGATGGTAGGAATTCCTTTACCAAAAGTAGCGCAGCTTGGTTTTTTCCCAGGTTGTTCATTTCCATTTCATTTCTATTCCTGTTCTCAGAATTCTCATTTTGTTTCATGGAAGTATCTTCTATCATCTTCATTTTTGTTTCCCATTATTTTTCTGCACATTTTTCTACACTTTTCGTTGGAATTTCCCCTTCAGTTATAAAATATTATCAGAGTTTTTTGTCAAAAAATTCTTGTTGCACTTTTGCCTTCGACCTAGCAGTAAATTGCCAAGGCAGAATATAGTTATTATCAATTTCTGTTTAAAGATGTTAATGTAGCTGTATCTTCACCTAATCTCCAAATGCCAGGCACTGTTACTTCACAAGGGTCACTCAGTGGAATGTGGATAAAAACCTCTTTTAAATTCACAGTACCTGGGTGTTAAACTACTTTGCACTTTAAACACAATTCTGCTGCAATACACAACCTGTGTTTGTGTAGCATGATCTAGATAACCATCTTCACCAGCATCTGACAAACAGATCCAGAATTGGCTGTTTCAGTGGCCCACTTCAGATGAAGGTGTTTGCCACACTCAAGACACTTCTCAAGCCCAATTGTCTTAAAGAAGTTGCACAGCAGACTGACTTTCCTGAAGCCTTCTCTGCACTTCCACTGGGAAGACTATGTAGCCTAGACTGTGCGTAGAATACGGTGTTTCTCTTCTTCTGAGGACAAGATGCTATCGGAAACATTACCCAAAGAAATAGTATAATCTCCTGTTCATACTGTAAATTCCTGCATAAGTTTTAGGCAGAATGATGTTATTGGTGACAGCGATTCTTCAAACGCAGCTAATCCCCATCTTCAGGGTTTTCAGCAATTGCCTGAATTAGATGGAAACCAGTGTCTCGAGCAGGTGATTTCTGCAAACCAGAAGAGTACAATGGGAAAACGGTGCTTTGAAGTTGCCCAGCTCCAGGCACCTCTCTGAAGTGCACTATTTTCCTAGAGAATTAATTCAGATTAGACAGTTATCTTCTAAATACCTGAAGTTATATAAGAACTGTCACTTTATGGCTAAAATGCACCTCTAGATCTATTCTTAACAAAGAAACTAATTCTTAGCGTCTCTCCACTTGCTTCCTTCAGAGGTACACACACTTGCAGGACCACAGCAACTTTGAAATTCTTTCTCAATTTTTCCAGTGTAGCACTGACATTCATATAATGCAAAGCCTGGGGACAAGAACAAGAATTTTTTTCTCCTTGTATTTTAAGCATATTAAATTCTCTGGACAAGTTACTACATACACACCCAGATCCTCTTGCTGAACCACACCTGTGCAAGCTGGGGTACTGATCCTTGCCCATCCAGTTGTGGGACTAGGTGAACTTCTCACCCAACTCTCACACTCTGGCTCCCTTTCTGGGGAAGGATGTGGAGCAACTGACTGGTCCATGCCGTGTGTCATCAAGGTGTGGGAGTAGGAGTAACATCGTGCTGTGTAGCTCAGCCCATAAACACAGCCTTTGCACATCCAGTAGGACGGCTGCTGTCTCTCTGACATAATGACCTAGGAAATCAGGTTGTCTTGGCTCTGTGCTCATAGAACTTCTTGTTTGCTTCAATTTACAGGAATGTAGGGTTTCTGTAGTTAAATCCAAATACAAAGGCCAATTATCCAGGCTATTATATTCACCATAGTAGCCACAAAAATGCAAATAAAATACATATCTACATTTTTTTGAGACATGAATGACATTTTTGCGACTGGATAACTGCTCAACACTGGTCTTGGATACAAATGGAAAAATGAACCAACTTCTTTTTCCTGTTCCACATGCCCAAAACATGATATGCCTGTCAGATCATTGATTTCATTAGCATACTATAAATTCTAAAGAACAGTAGAGAATGTGGGCCAGATCCTCACTGCTTTCGACTGAGATGTGCTAGTTTACCTCAGTGCAGGAGGTTTAAAAATACTTCACTTCCACTAGCTTGCTAAACAGTGTTTCCTTATGGAAACATTCCCTATCTCATATAGTTTTATATGATCTGGGTGTAACCCATTTCCTATTTTCCCCCGAGCATTTCTGGAATGTGATAACATAACAGTGGACTATATTATCACCTTTTATTTCCCTCCATTTTTTCATTCCCTTGCTGTTGCTCAGAAGAGGAGCCAGAAACTGTGCAATGAAAAAGCTTGAACCCTTCCTACCTTCTACTTTTCCCTTCATTCCTCCTTCCAGTTTTCCTCCCTGATTTCCTTCCTTCTAGATACTCATCCAGGAAGAGAAATGTGATTTTTATCATAGAAAATCTGTTACTGTGCTAAGCTTTGAAGGTCAACTAAAGTGAACACTACTTAAGTATATACATGGGGGTACGTATGTATATGTATAAGTGCATATAGATAAACACAACTGTTCATGCCTAGGAGTGACCAAGGAAATTTTTGCAGTTGGCTTTTACAAATAGCTATGATTAACATCACTATTTTTGATGGCCTGCTTTTTTCCTATCTCCCCAGCCAAAAACACTTCTGTGGACTTCAATAGAGATGCTTACCTGGATCAAAGTTATTCAGCATACATGTTAGTTGTTACAAGGGAATGTTTGCAGGAAACAAGAAACGAGTCTTTATTGCACTGAAATCTCCCACACTTATTCTTGCAAGATTTCATCACATGGAACAGAGAAAACATACAAAGTGACCTTTGGATATTTTTCACAGAAGAGTTCTTCAAATTTTATATCTTTTTCTCATAGCAGATCATGTACTGATCCTGAGTTGCCGCATCATGGGGCAGACATGTCTTGCACTGCTGAATGCAGCTTTTCCCTGTCAGACATGTCCAGAAAGAGATTATGGCCTAGGAAAAGTGTGACATTAATTCACTCTGGAGACAACAGTTCTGTTCGTATTTTCAGGTTTGCTCTTCTTTCCTCAGAGCAGTTTGCAAAAGGTGAAATATTTTTATATACACTCAGAATGACTAATGTCTATCTTCATGCTGACAACGGAGAACGAAGATTTAATGGACAGAAGTTTACAAGCTAAGCTCACAATTCCCTCAAACAATTTCTATAGCACTAAATTAAATTTTTAAAACTTCAGAATAAGAAATGAGAAATGAAAATATGCTATGCAGCTAAGAAATCTAACCACAGCATTCTCTTACCATGGGCAAGAGAAGTGACACTGTTTTAAGTGTCCAGTAATCGTTTTATTGGACATTTATATTTCAAGAATGCAATTTCTGACTTGCATTGCATATTAGCTATAGCATTATGTTAAATCCTATGACATGCAACTACTGACTTCTGAAAGGTTCCCCAAATTTATTTATTATTTTCAACTGTGATGTTTCTGTCAGTGTGTACTTCCAAAGAAAGACTTTATTAAATCAATTCAAAATATATTAAGACTTACAATGAAGATCAGAGACTAAGTTAGGTACTCTTGAAATTTAGCAATTCTCATTACAAATCACTTTAGGGAAAGAAAAATTAAACCCATCCAAATTTCACAGATTCAAAATTTCTGAAATGAACCTAAATACCATTGATGTTTCTGAGATTTTATTAGAAACTCCAAATCATTAATGTTTCACATTTCTTTGTGATTAAATTATAGACACTATGTCATAGTTTCATCTTGATTTACTAAACACCAGTTGACATCATTGTCAGGCAGAAAAGCAGAAAGGCATTTATGAATGGAAAATGGTGCAATGTGGAGAAAGGTCGACTTTCACTCAGCAGTTTGGGCATGGCTCCTTCCTCAATGGATGTCTAGGTAAAAAAAAANCATGGCCCCTTCCCCAAAAGAAGTATAAGAAAAAAAAAAAAAAAAAAAAAAAAAAACAAAACAAAAACCAAAAAAACAAAAACCAAAAAAAACCCCAAAAAAACCATCAAACCCACTCCCTGCCAAAACAAATAAACCCCAAAAACCCAAAGCACCACTTTATTTCCTTAATCCTGATAACTAAAGTAATACATTTTTTTTCCTTTACATTCTCAGAAATTTGATGCCTGAAAAAGGGAAATCTGAATATGTGTTACTTTAAACCAAGCTGAGCTCACCAAATGCTCCAAACAGCCATAAAGATGTATATGTAGCCTTATTAAAAGACTGATGCCTAATCTTCCTCAGCCTTACAGGGCATACCTTCTACTCTTACAGTTGAACTCTTCCAGGTTCTTTTCAATTTGCCTAAGACATTCCCAAAATGTCATTGCTCCCGTTTACTTTGTCCTGGCTGCTAGGATAGATCCCAAGTACCCACCAAAGCTTCACTGGACAGAGAGGCTGCATCTTGCATTTTCCTCACAGCAGCCTGATAGTGCTTCCCAGAATAAGATTTCCTGTTTCTGCATCACCTTCACTTTTCTGACTCGCTCTATAGGGCATCCATTGTCCTTTTCCACTGTGTGGCTGCTCCATGGCCTTTTACATTTCCTCTTGTGGGCAATAGGTGTAACATTCGTGTCTTGACTGTATGGATCATGTCATTGATTGTGGATCATCCACCTAATTTATTAAGGTCACTTAAAATTCTGGTCAGGTACTACAAACTGCTTGTGATGTCTCCAGCAAATATATCAGGTTCTTTTTTACACTGAAAGCCAAGACTTTAGCAAGAAATGCTCTTCACCTCCCACTCCTGAAAGACTACACTTGCAGCCACACCTAAACTGCTTATGCCTTTGAAAGCCTCTGAAGGTTTTGAAAGGAGCATTTCAAACAGCTGTTCAATCAGTTTTGGTTGAGAACACTGGGCTTATTTCCTCAGCTTTGCAGAAGCCCTGTGTGGGATAAGTCTGTCTAAATCAGAGAGACATCTTATACACTGCTTTTTTCTTATTCTCTAAACCGAATGCTCTCAGAGAAGGAATTAAGGTTGATTTGACACAGTGTATTCTTGGCATGCTTAGGTGGGCTAATTTAACTCTTTAGATTCCTCCTGCAACTTATTTATTGTTTATGTAATAAATTAATTCAGAACATTTCCAGGAGCTCCTATAAGGGATTGATTATAGCTTCCTGATTTTTTCAGAAGAACCATATTTGCACTTTTTCATGTTACTGCAAAGACTGACCAATGGTTCAGAGATTATACAGGATTATTCATCAGGTCTTGACAGTCTGGATACATCTATCTTCAGCATGTTCTCTTCCTTTATTTTACCTGAGCTCTTTTCTTCTCAGTAATGTTAAGCAGAACCAAACATTAAATATTTTAGACCTCTTTGCACCATGTCTGTCTTGCTCTCCCTTCCTGTTACACAGGATCTGTACTGTTCTTTGTCCTCTGGGTTATTTCTAGAAACTTTTCTTGCTGCTCTTTTTTTTCCCACATGCAAAATGAAATTCATTTTTTCATGTTGGACTTTCCGCTTTTCTACCCAAATACCTGTGCTTTTCCTTACACTTTACTCTTAATCATGTGCCTCGTTTTTCACCCAGAGAAGTAGGCATGGAAAGATCACATTCTTCTGACTATGGAGTAGGTAATCATGAATTTTACTGATTAGGGTATGAATGTTATTGATTCCAATATGGTCCTCAAATCCTTCCAGCAGTTATTTCTGGACTGCTCAACTGAGTAATTTTGTGTGGTAAGCACTTCTATACTGTTTTATTATTGCTACTCACCCTGTGAGCACACAGGGTGACTTTTACATCATTATGTAGAATGATGCATGATGCATAAGAACATCCTATATCCAGGCTACTGCATAAAGATAACGTGCCCAGGGACAGGATCTGGTCACATTTGGAGGCTTTGGGCAGGTGATTAGAGAATGCTGCTCTTGACCACTGCTTGCTCCAGGGCTGCATGCCTGCTCCTCCTTCCTGGAGGTGCTGAGGCCCCTGGTCTGCCACTAAAGATAGAGTGTTTCAGCGTTTCTATCTCAGGAACTCCTTTAACAGCATTTTTGTAATTTAAATTATTTTGATCATGATTTTTTATTTATTTAATATAAGAGAAAAAATGTGGCATTGACTGCAACTCTTTGTTTCATTTATGAAAAGTTGGAGAAATGAGCCCATTCCCAGATGCCTGCTCTTTCTCACATTTGCCGTATAATACCATTCTGGATAAGAAATTCTTTTGCCTGGCCATAAGAGGGAGGAACAATTTAGTTCAGTCATGAAAAAAAGATGGCAGTTCAAAAAGGACCTGCCTACACCAAAACTTCTTATGTTGGGAATTTTCACAGCCCTTTAGCATTTACTATTTGAACTAAAACACCTGGAAAACATTACTCCAAGCAGAACCATAGGAAGATTTACTAGTGGCACTCTAAGTCTTTCTCAGCTGATTACCCTGCAAATACTCAGGAGAAGTCTTTAGCAAACGTTTCACCCGTGGTGCAGCTGCTGTAGAGGCAGAATGTGGCCTTCGGCTGAGGCACCATCAGATCTGTGAGGCCATTTTGAACTGAGGCATTTCTGAACCTGCCGGCAAAGTGAGTGATTTGCCACCACACCAAGGAAGAGCAGCTTGGCATTTGAGAGCATTCATTACTCAATGCTTCAGAATGATTTCTCCGGGGATTGTAGAGTTTTGAAGAACATTGAAAAGGGATTTTTCATTTTAGCCTCTGCTATATACTGCAAGAGATAATGGGAGACACAACTGTGATGAGGAGAGCCTCTGTGAAATGTGTGTCCTGTTCCCAAGGCATACATCAAAACATCAGCTGTTTAACCAGGACTTTTAAACATTTCCAAATAGTAGGAATCTTTAGCGGTTGTAATTCCCTTTTTTTCACACTTTATTCATCTCATTTTTGTTTCCTCTTATATTTCACAGGCCTAATCAAATCATCCAAAGAAAGGAAGGTGACTCAGTTCCACCACGGAAAGAACGAGCCCATATCCACCTTGCTAGGGGAGTGTGCATGTCCCCACAGTGTGTGTCCATGCTAGCACGGAGATGCTCCCCACATCCAGGGGCACCCTGCTGCATCCCACCCTTCTCTCAGCAGGCAGGCAGGCATCTGCACATACACACACCCAGAGCATCTCCTCTCAAGGTTTACTCTGCCAACTGCCTCCACATCTGCCCCAGGCCCTCCCTCGTTCCCACAGGCAAGCCCTGCCAAACACTGCCTGGAAAAGGGACCTCCTTCTCTCCTATTTAGAGCAGGCATGGTGCTTGGGGCTGGCACATGGCATCCCCACAGGACCATGCCCTGCCAGCGAGCAGCTGTGGCGAGGCCCGTTGCCAGTTGCGGGAAGGCACGTCACCTTTTTCAGAGGAGAAATAAAGTACTTTTGGCAGCAGGTTCCCCTGTGGCGACTGGCCCCATGTCCCTCCTGCGTAGCGGGCAGATGGTGGTCATGCAGGCGTCCAGCCAGCACCACGAGGCCCCCACGGCCCCAGCCCCATATGCCCCGCTCTGCTGCTGTCACCACTTGTCAGACTAGGAGTCATTTTTCAAGTGCTTCTAACATGGGTGAAGCAAACGCACCAAAGGGCAAACTGTGTTTTTCAGCATTAGTAGCTACGAGACCAGAAGCTCCTGAAGTGCAGGAGGTGGGCGAGTTTGACTTGTTGCCTGGTGAAGCACTGGCAGAACTAAGCAACAACACTGCCAGAGTCGTGGCTTTCTGGACACATAAATGGTACAACAGAGACGTACTAGAAGAAAGAGGAAAAAGATTTGATGTTTTCTTTAAGTGTAGATCACCTTAACAATAAGTTTTCCTACAAATCTGCAGAATTCAAACACTCTAAACTGTGTGCTAAAATAGAAGAAGCAGCTGCTTTGCCAGTTCTTAACAAAGCTCAACACCTGCACCCTCACTGCTGCTGCTGCTGCTGCTGCTGCTAAGGCCTGGAGTTACACAGTGCTGATGTCTGGCATGGGAAAAGGACACTTGGATAGCGCTGTGGTGATTCATGCATGAGAGGGTACTCAAAAGAAGATAAAATGGGCGTGCAAGTCTCTACCCACTTAAAATCTAAAGCCAAAATAAAGACAGTGAGGCAAAGACCACCTTGAAGGCTGCTACATCCCCACAGCAACACCAGTGCTATGCTGGACTCCTGGGGGGCCAGGCTGGCAGCCCAAGCAAACAGCTTGCCTCTTTTGTCCCTGATGTTAGCAAGAAAGCGAGCACCACACTATGGCCTCCTCTTTTTGGACCGATCGCAGGTAACATCTCAAGCAGGCAGAGGCACTGCTGGGAAAGTATTTTTGTCTTGCTCATGGCATATCTGCTAGGATGGGGCAAAGCCATCCCTACTGCCTGGGCATGTGGGAACAGAGCTCAGCACTGCAAGGTCTGAACACGAGCTGGATCAGGTCAGGGGTGAGCAGCAAGCAGAGGAGATAAGGGCATGACAAGACTTGCAGATTTGGATCACCTGGGCTACAGGATGCAAGGGCACGTGCAGAGGTTGGAGCTACGGTGAAAGTATTGCTCTAGAGTTATTTAGAAAAGGTATATTTTGGGACTCGTGGAAACTAACTAAAAAGTGCAAAAGGCATTTCTTTTTCATTTTAAGTTATTGAACATTATTATGCTTGGAGAAAACCATTCTGGAAACAAAAGAGAGTTTTTAGGAGCCATACCACCAGTTCCAACAGCCTGACCTAGAGCAAGATAGCCACAGGAAGAGGCAAGATATTTTCCTGGTGCGTTTACATTGACTCAGATGTGGTTTTCCCAGTGATTCGAGCAAAGGATTCTGTAACACTGTTCAGGCATAACCTTCCCTCTTACCCTGAATGCCCCTTGTCAAAATGAGGCCACACTGGTCATCAGTATTCAGGATCACATAAAATAATGCCAGAAAAGGGAGCTATGACTTTTTTTGCACACATTCATTACACCATTTTTAGAATCTAAAATGTGTCTACAAAAATCACCATTTTTTTCCTTATTCAGTTATCCAGCTTTTGTGGTCTAGGATTTCCTAAAATTTGTCCAGAAGGGTTTTATTTTCACTTGAAGTTGTGCTAGTTACATTTAATCTAATTTTAGTGTAGATAGGCTAATAGAGCTTTGATAATGTAAATCCTCTTGAAAAAGAACTAATTTTAAGGTTCCAGAAAAGTGTTGGCATGCTATGATCATGAATTAGCTCAGTTTGTTAGAGAATGGTGCTAATAATGCCAAGGTCATGGTCCTGATCCCTGTACGGGCCATTCACTGAAGAGAGGATCCTTCCAACTCAGACGATTCTCTGATTTTCTTTCAAGGCTGCAGTAAAAAGCAAGGTACATTAGCTAAGGGTAATCTTAGGTTTAGAAGTCACTCCTCAAGCCTTCAAGAGACGTGAATCAGTGAGTTTTCTTTTCTAACTGTGAAAAATGGTTTCCACAGATCATTGGCTTTACAGTAAAGATTTAAGCTGCAAGGCAGACGGACAGGATATTTGACCTACCTTATTCACTTCTAAATTCTACTGGACTCTGTTAGGGCACTGCATATGTGCTGATGCTGCCTATTAGACACTGATACCGTTCCCAGAGGGGCTTTTTCTTGGCATGTCAAACAAGATAATGTGATTTCATATTTCTTTGCCTGAATGAAGGTGGTTTCCAGTCAAAGGGAAAAAAGTGGTATGTTTTCAAAGTCGAGATCATGTGTCCTATGTTCCATCTACTGTACAAGTTAGCTGGTAACCTCAGCATGTATTTATGAAAAAAAATGTAGATCATTACCTATTGCTCTTAAAATATCTCTGAAAGTGTTTTGAAACTTCATGGCTGATAAGTAAGACTCAACTTTTCTGCTGAGGCATATCAGATGCCTCTGCCTATATCAGATTTTCTATATATATGCATTCATCCTACAATAAGATAGAAGGAAAAATCTATTTGTAGATCAAAGAACTTCCTATGTTCTCTTACATAACACCAGACGCTGTTCTGAGCTGAGTTTTTTGGTATTTGGCAAAACCAAAACAGAAGTTATTTTAAACTGAGTCACTTTGGTGGAAATAGATGGTTTAGGTCTGGCAAAATATAGCGTCCACAAAAGCAGGTCCGAGTCTCCTGAACAAAATCGTGCTTTACTGATATGTGCAAACTTGTTCATCCCAGCAACCTGGAAGATGACAGATTTTATTTTCTAGTAACCCTGGGATGTAAAGGCACTGCACCAAATAAATATTTTCAAGCATTACAGTATTACGAAGACTCTCAAAAGCCACTTAAATACTTGTATTTTTGTAACTCCATATGTGCATTGAGTAATTTTGTGTGATCATGAATCACTCAAAAAGAAGGAACAAAAAGATTATTCCTGCTCATAAAGCTTGAAGTGTGCAATCAGGAAACAGAAAGACCATACCATTAAGCTGACCAACCATGTGGCACAAGCAGTAATCAACCCACAGTGAATAGTCAGAGAAGCCACTTTTCCAGTAGCCCACAGGCCAAAAAAAATGCTGCTGCAGTATCTAAAGGTTTGGAAAAGTCAGTTACATTGCAGACAATTTAGAAACAGGAAAAAAGAGCATGATGTCTAAATTTATCAACTAAATTTTTACCTTCAAACAGCATCACCTAGCCATTTGTTCAGCCTGTCATGCCTTTGAAGCAGAGACTCGTGGTACTGTGCCCCTTCCCAGGTCCTCGTTTACAGAGTAAAGCGCACTGAGGACACCTGAGACCACAAAATAGCCACTGTTCTGTCTGTCTGTAAGTGGCAGGATCTGTTACTGCTCAGAGTCCTCTTGGATTCCTGCCTCACCAAAGCAGCTTGAAACCAAACAATGCTCTTTAGATTTGGAGAACTTGATCCTCAAGCACATGGTGCAGCACCGAGCACGCCCGTGCAGCCCCTGTCGGTACCTGACGCCCTTCATGCACCCAGAAATGCTCCTCTGGCTCAAGAATGCTTGTGAGCTTTACAAAGTGGCTTGAGATCACTGGATGGAAGAGGCTGTGCGAGCATAATAGACTGTCTTTCAAATTGTTACTTGTGGGTGTCATAACAATGCAGAATTCATCACTTCTGGAGCAAATTTTTATCTGCAAATCCTGGAATACAAGGGAATCAGTTTAATTAAAATGAAGGTGAGTGACTGATGCTTAACTGGTGCAGCAATAGAGTAAATTCTGTTTAATGGAGATGCATTTGACCTTTCATAATTTATAAAGTGGCATTTAGATATTAAAATATAGGTGAAGTTTTAAACTTCAGTGTATAAAAAGGAATTTCACTAATTAAAGGTTTAAAGCTATGACTATCATTTTAATTTAAAAGCTATTTTTATGCTGAATTTAGATACATAGAAAGATTTGTTTTGTTTTTAATAAAACGTCCTTTTTGATCAGAAATTCCTGGAGAATTTAAGATGATTGTCTGTTTACTTGGATGTCAGATGTAAGGCTGACTCCTCTAAACACTTAGGCATGTGCTTAACTTGACATCAGCAAGACCACCCCTGCGCATGAAGCTAACCATGTGCAAAGACACTTGTAGGACCGGCATCTAGCAGTCTCTTGTAAACTCCAGTGTTGTCCTTTGAAAAGGTTTTCAGTTCAAGTGGAAAAAAGGAGTTGAAGGTGTAAAGCACCGATGTGAAAGGACAGAATAATGTTACTCTTGCATAATTTGAAGCAAATACAAATAACAGAGTAATTTCTGATTTTTTTCTCTCTATGTCTTCAGAGTAGGTATCAACTGTAATTCTAAGGGCTGCCTTGGGATGATCTCATGACCTTGGCCCATTGACACTGATTTTGCTGCTGATTTAAAGCCACTGAGGATTTGAGTCATCTTTCCAAAAGAGCTAAGGAAGGATTCCCACTGAAATTAACAGCATTTGAAGAACAGATAGTGAAGCCAGGAAAAAAATTAAATTCACACATCCCAGATTAAAGATTTGCGGCCATTTCTAGGCAGAACTTAAATAAAGAGCAGAGCTGTGATGTGCCGTGTGGAATGCTCAGTAGCTCTCACAAATTGAAATCAACCTTGAAGAGAATGAACTGGCAAGGGTTTTAAGAGCTTTTCCTTAAAGGGTAGCATCCTAAAAAGTTGTTCATTACAGGCTTATTGCTCATCTGAGAGCTATTCACCACTCTGAAGTGAAATTACTCTTAGTCATTTCATGTACTTCTCCCATGGAAGATCATCTTAACTCAAAAACTGTAAATTCAGTGATTTCCCCTTTATCACTCCTTTGAAGTTTCAGTTTGTCCTTTTTTGCATTCAGGGCCCTGCAGAGCTTCACAGGTCTGTTGGCATGTTCCCATCCTCCCCAGTTGCTCTGTCAAAGATGTCAGCTTTTGGGCAGCTTAATTTCTCTTCCAAGCACTCCGTGTCCTTCAGGCTGTTCCTCGCACTCACACAGTGACTTCCTAATCTTGGTGCCTCAGGAAGTCAGACCTTCCTGCTCCGCACAGAAAGCTGTCTCCCATCACCTCCACTACATGCAGGATAAACCTAACAACTTGCACAGCTACTCCTCATCTACATTTAGAGGTACAGTGTCATCCCAGTTTTTCTAAAACCTAACTTTCCATTTTACAGCAGTGCATGTATCATCATCAAACACAAGAATGACATTTACAAAGTAAAGCCAAATACATGCATACATACACATATGCACAGAGCAGACATACGAAGTCATTTTTCAGGCAAATTATTTCAATTAGGTACCACCAGCTCTGTTCACCTCCTCTGAATTTTGGGAATTTTCCAAAGAGGTACACTGTCACTAGTCAAAGGTCAAAGTACTGGCATGCTCCAAAGCAAGGAGCATCTCTTTGCAATGTTCAGAGTGTGCAGCAGCACAGCTGCTTCCCATTCCATCCTCAGTTTTACCCTTTCACATGCATTGTCTTGCACAGAAACCCACAATGCATTCATAGAGTGGCCGCACCTCAGTGACCTCATCTTTTCACAGCAATGGCCTCCTGTTCCCTTCTCTCCTGTTCTTGGGCTACTAATCCTAAATTCCAGCAGGTACCACCTGGACAATTTTTCCTACAGACGCTTATGAATTCTAGCTGTTATGATTAACATGTTACACCACTGGACTTCTCAGGGTACAGGAAATCTGATACAGATTGGGCAGAATGGTTATCAGAATACCATTTACCAAGTTGTAATTTCATTTAGGATATATATGGGAGTGTCCAGTCAGAGACAATGGAGCACTGCTACACCCGGCTTTTGCACGAGTCCTATTTTAAACAGAGCCAGTTACTTCTCACTTTTTTTCCCCCAAAAAGAGAAGATAAGTGGGTATTGAGGCTTTATTAAAAGAAAAACATTAAAGACTTGGAAAACCTCAGTGGTTCATAAAGACAGAAGACATGAAGCACAAAAATACTAGCAAAGCTTTCTGAGAAACTGTGACCATGATATGGAAGAAAAATGTTGGAAAACTTTGACCCAATCCCAAGTGACAAAATATTGAAAGTGACAGAGAAACTGAGACTGAATGTATATAGTCCTTTTTATTTTTTCCCCTGGCTATACATATTTGATACCCCAATTTGATGTGATTTCCAAAACTATGCAAAACCTGCGTGTTTGTTTATTTCAGCTATGGTATACCCCTGGAGAGATGATCAGGTGCCCAAGTGGTCATCTTCTCTGGGGAAGAGCATCTGTATTTAAGCTATTGCGATAAGCCAGTTACTTTGAGAAAAACTATTAGTGATTGACAGTAGATAGTAGATTCATTTGAGTCTATTTCACAAATTAAATTCCCAAATGGGTTTGCAGATACACTGGATTTAGCTATCTAAATAATCTTCTTGTGTTTCTTGGGACTAGGTTACATCTAAACATATTGTTTCTTAGAAGTCAGATAAGAAAACCTGCCTCATAACTTAGACATGGTTTAAAATACAAAATGAAATACTAAATAAGAATTTTGCTACAACAATAACGAACAAAGCCTGGTTCTTGTATTCGTATTTGTCAAACACCACTATTAGCAGTGAAATTAAGAATTTGGCCTCTATCACCGTGTTTGGTTTATGCTGAATTTAAATAATTTATTTCAGACACCTGGAATCGGTAGGTAGCAATTTGTAAGCCTTATGAGTCACTGTTGATATTTTGATGGTGTGTGGGTTTTGTTGGTTTATTCACTCTGTTCCTGTTGCCATGTACAGTGTATTTTCTTGTTCAGTTTTCAGAAAGAGCAAATCCTTGGAAATTAAATGCTTTTGATTTTTCAGCACCGCTTAAAGAATACAGCAGTTAATGTCGTTTCAAAACCACCAGAAAATAAAGTTCAAAATAAATACAAAGACAGTTCATACTAGAGGAGGCAGTATTAGCCCAGTCCCAGAGGAATGCCCCTCCTTCAGGCTTCACAGATCTAGATCCAAACTGGAAACCACACCAGCTGAATTTTTGAGGCAAGAACTGCATAGAGGTAATGATAGCCACCCTGGAAAGAAACAGCTTAGAAAACTGCAGCACTGGGGCATTAACACAATCCTCAGCTGTACAGCCAGATTCTCATTTGATGTCTACTGGAAATGTTGCAGTGCAGCTAAGCTGACTTATCCTCACTGAAGATCTCTTGCTTTAGAGCTTTGGGCTACCCTGGTGACTTACAGCTACATGCTTATCCATATAAGAGGATTTGTTCTACACAAGTTATTGACTGATATTCCATTAACATAAGAAAGAAAGGTATGTTGATGTATTGAATGTAACCTCTAAAATCTGGCTCGGAGTAGTTACTGAAATTCCTGGGGTTTTTTTGTGCTTCATGTCTGTTCTACTTAACAGTTGCTGTTCTTGCAGAGGAAAGGAGCTCAGTCTTGCCACCACGTTGCCTTCCTGAGCACAGAAGTCAGGAAGGAGACCTTGGACTCCTACAGAACCTCTTGCCAGAGTTGCTGTACACAGTAATCCTTTTCAAGAACTGTTTTCTTACATCTGAAAGTGAATCACACTGCTCATGTCCTGACTGTTCAGACCAGCTTGGCACACAAAGATTTGAGTGGGAGTCTTGCGGGTATAAATGCTCAGGAAAATTCACTGGAGTAACTGGAGGACGAGTTGTGCCACAGAGATGTACAGATGCATGCTGGGCTTCTAAACCTGTGCGATATGAACCGCTCATGTCCTAAATACTACTTCCAAAAAGGAAGAAAAGCTTTTCAGGTTGCCTTTTTACTACTTCTTGTCAAAAGGAAAAGCCTCTTCTTAGCAGCTGCATCCCTGTCAAAGGACCTGGCAAACCTCAAGGAACATCTCTGCCTGCATGAGCCCAGGGCCTGACAGAAAGCTAGAAGATACTGCTGCCACCACTGTGGGACAGCACACCTCCCTCTCCACACTGATGGTGTCCAAATAAATTTGAGGCATTGGTGGCCTGGAGATGGCACATGTGCTCAGGATCCTCTCTGCTCTTCAGATGTATCTATGAGTCTAAGAGGGAACTTCTCAGGATAAACACCAATGACCAAAAGGAGTGAGATTTTGTTATTCACTACAAAATGTTTTCTGTCCCTCCAAATCAAGTCCATGTCAGATCATTCAGACATTCTCACTGGCTGTCCCACCCAAAGCTATTCAGCCCCGCTGATTGCTGCAGCTGGTCATCAGGTGGTACATTAGAGCTATTACCTCCTGGAGCCTTTCTATCCTTTGTACTGTCCCGGCACAGTCCTCCAGCCTTTCCTTCAGGGAACATGTCTAGAGCCTCTCTGGCTCCGGGAGGTACTGTGACATTCTAGATGCAGTCCAAATAGAGCTAACCTTAGCAGCCAGAAGGAGGAACAGGGGAATACTCTCTAAGTCTTTATTGATAACAATATTATGAATGTCTGTTAGTTAAGCTCCAAGAGTGCTCAAAAAAGTGCTAAAATAGTAGTATTTGTTCCTGATTGGACAGCAACAACCCCTTGTTCCTGAAACTCCCTCCCTGGGGCAGCTATTCCAGCCATCCATATATCTTGATTGTATATCTTTCACTTATTTACATTATTTGCTATAGATTTCTCTGATGTGACTTGGTATTTGCAGGCTGACATTCTGAGAAGAGTGTTTTCATCAGGGAAACATTCAGGACATCTTCACTGTGGTTCAGCCATTTGTCAAGGAACAGAGTTCCAGAGCATGTAGTATAAATACTTGATTAGGTAGTGTAACACACTCCACTACACGGTAGTACATCAGTAGATCTCAAAACCCATCTTTTCAGGCAGCGTTTACCCCAGTGAGTGTCCAAGGATATAAAATAATGGTCTCGCACTCACCCACTGAGCTAGGATGCCCAGCTGGGACAGCCTGCTTCTCCTGAATACCACTTCACTTCTCCACTGCTTGACTGATTGATTGTCTTGGAGGGGAAGTGCAATCTGGATTGTGTAAGGCATTGTAAAAACTCCACCAGATTATTTTTTAGAGTTTCGTTTTCTGATAAATAGTTATGTTTTGGACTGGCAACTCCCACAAGTCAGAGCCAGGGGGAGCACATGCAGTTTTCCCTCTGTCTCTGCCCAACACCCTGTGGGTGAGATGGTCTCCCACTACACTGCCTGGATGACACCACCCATCTGATATGTCTATCTGCTAAGTGTATCAAACAAGGTACTTTTCATGTACTTAAACACCAATAATAAATTCAAATGGGTGATGAGGGGGGGAAGCTGTTTAAAATTTGTGGCTGTTAAGAAGTGGTTTTATGCTAATTCCTCCAGCCTGGAATCTTCCTCTGAGTCCAGCTGGTGGTACACTCAGGTGCAAGAGGAGCCTGTAGCCCTGTGCCTGGGCTCTGGGTCTTGAAACTCCCCAAGTGCATCACAGTAATGTGAAATCTGGGGCCAAGCAAACTGCCTCCCTCACTTTTCTGAGATTAGCAGATCTCTTGGGAATGAAGGGAATCTGGACTATCCCAGTAGCACCTTCTATGGTATAAACGTGAGAATGCCTTCTGCATTTGAAAGCTGAGGTATTTGTGAGGATACATTATTATGCCTTGCTATGTCAGAGAAAAATGCTTTGATCAAAACAGCTCCTTCTTT
>VZTA01023074.1:229108-267609 GCA_013398855.1 Mohoua ochrocephala | reverse complement strand
CCCCCCCCCCCCCATTAAAATAGCACAGTGTATAAAAAAGGCAAAAATATATGCTGGATCTGGTCTTTGTGTTAAACTTTAGATCTAGAAGCTATTGTGGGTTAGGGAAAAGTATATAAGCAGAGATGGCTCACTGGGGTACTAAAAGTGTAAAAGACAGATAAAAAATGCAGAGATAATTGCTTTCAGTCTCCTTTTCTGGAACTGCTCATCCTTCCCAGGGCTGTACAGAATACAGCTGCACAGCACTGAGGATTTTAGCTGCAATTATTTTTTTATCTTTGAAGACATCGGTGCCACATGAGGACTGCCCATACACGTCACTTCAAAAAATACCCACATTCTCTGCTTCCTGGAAAAAGGTGCAATGAAGAAAGTGCCCTTGGTTGGGACTCAGCAGAAGGACCAATTTCACCAGAGTCAGAGACATTTTGCTTGATTTGAGACTAAACGCTTCATAACCCTCATCTCTAATTTACCCATATAATTAATGGTGGACACCAAATGCTTCCCCAGCCATGGGTACTGCAAGAATAATTTTGGTTTTACTTTTGATCCACTCAGAGATTTATAGTGATGGGACCATATAAGTACAGAGAGAACAGCTGGGCTAGACATATGCTGCAGCATGTGATTCAAAACTGTCTCTATGTAAAGATTCGAAACCACAAAAACAGCTTCCAAGACAGTGCAAATAGGAGTTCCACATCCTTCAAGGAAAACCCAAACACTGTGAAATATAGAGATGGTTCTAGTTCCAGGCTGTGAATTTACTGTTCCTCAGAACTCATTTAAGATATACATGTAATTCAAATATTTTTGAGATATTATGTCTTTTCCTTCCCACTTTCTTAAGGTGACAAATTAAACAATTCCAGTTACTTACTGAAAGAGATTTGTTTTCCTGCCTGTCCTCATGATGCTAGAACTTCTTCCACACCAAAGAAGGATAAAAAATTTAAAATGAAAATATTACCCATTTCTGTAAGTCTTCATCATGATGGTCTTGGATACACTGTGAGGAATTTTTTATTCACCCTATGAAATTCATGCTAACATTTCCTTATGCAAACTCTGGCACTTACACTCAGTGAACGTCCTGGCATTTGTTTTTTATGCACCGTGTGATATCTTTAATATTTGCAAATTGAAAATGTTGGGGTTTTTTTATTTGCAGGTATCTGCCATCTTACTGCAGGTAAAAGCTAAAAATAAGCCTATTTATTATTCAAGAAGTTAGGACTGAAGTCTAGGATAACCTTGAAGCTTCAGCATGGAGGTGTGGATGAGAACATCTGCATGAGCCTTGCTCATGAAGCAATGGGTCAGACAAAACCACAATATTGGCAGGGCTCAAAAGGTGTGGTATATGCCAATATGACATAATATTTGTTTTACAGTACTCTGTAGTACTGACTGTAAGAGCCTTATGACTCTCACTGGAACCAAAGAATCGTGAAGCATTTAACAGCTTAAACAGTTGAACAAACTCCTTGAGAGCCCTTAACATATCCACACTGGGCTGCAAGCACACAGCAAGGAAACAACAGTAGCAAAACTTCAAGCAGAAGAAAAGATCAGAAGTCACTCTATTATGACAGAGACCATTACTTCACATTTGTCATCCTTACAACAATATCCTTTCACTCTTGAAAAAACCGTATCCATTACTACTGGGATAAAATTGATCTGCCTTCAATGACTTCACATGCAGTGACAGATATCACACTGCGGTTATTTCTTGGCTTTCCTAAAAGAACACGTGCATTTCCCACTTTGCCAAGTAGTTTCCATGAAAAAAAAATTTAAAAAGCAAAGAAGTCAGGGAATAAGCCCATTTTGAATATAAAGGAATGTGTCACAATCTCGTCTTCTTTCAGTCTAACTCATTATAAATGAGTCACTATCTAAAACAGCACGACACCAACACATAGCAGGTACACCAGGTGCTTCCAGAAGGGCAAGATTGGATGGAACACGAAAAGGTGGCTAAAGCGACTTTTATTTCAGTTTCGGGGGTATCCACTTAGCTATAATTAGAGGTGCCAACTGCTAACAAAACCCAGCTTAGCACAAAATTTCTCCATGGAAACGAAGAAGCATTGCAAAGAGGGTGTCAAAAAATGGAGAGATTTTCTTGAGCTTGGGAGCAATAATTACCTTAATAGGAACTTCTCCTTACAATGGAAAAAACCATAAGATACGAAAGTCAGCTTTGACTGTCAAACAGGCAAAACCAGAATGTGAACACTGCTCTTACTACAGAAGTTTGCATTTCTGAGTCCTCATTTCTGTTAACAATATAGATGTCACCAGAGAGAGAGGGGCATTCATAGGGAGTTATTATTTTCCAAATCTGGAGAAAGTTGGGAAGAAGGGTCTTTTTTATTATTATTTTATTTTTCTGCCTTCTGATGATCTAACAGGAAACATGTGAGACTGGGAAATTTCGCTCCTGGCGAGGCTCTGACATCCAAGGGCAGGAATTTCTCTCAGTGCCTGAGTCACCAATATTTGGAAGAGACAAAACACTGTTTTTCCTCTCCCTTCTCCTTAGTTACAATTTTTTAACCTTTTTCTCCTTCTCCAAATTATTTCTTTCCTCCACTGCTGGCTTTTTCTTGCCCTATCTCCGTCTTCATCCTATAAAAGTTATGGGAAGTTGCATGAAAAGCATTTGCCACACAGATGTCTTACTGTTAATGCTGGGACACCAAAATTTTACACAGAAAATCTGGAAGTACAGATTGTGCCTGCATATCTTTCCCTGCCACACTCGATGTGCAGGTGTCTGCCAGTGCTAACTGTGACTTCGTTTCAGAGATTACCTTCCCCTTCAAATCTTGCTGAAAAAAAAATTTCTGGAAAACAACCTAGGATGTCACCTGGAAGCAAAGAGGTGGCGTTGAGCTGATGATACCTGAAACTTGAGCTTCACTTGATTTGGGCAAAAGTAAAGCAGGATTTTCAACCCTGGCTTGTGTCCGTGTGTACTGTCCCTCAGGAGTGAATGCTTGCTTTGCAGAAACTAATATGACAACATATAAACACTTCAGCCTCTGATGAAAGCATAGGTTATGAGTTTCTGAGACAGACATTCTTTACCAGTTTAACTAAACATTTTTTTTCTGACTGGTAGTTTCATGCTCTTTACAGGCCCTCCACACCAGTATACCCAGCTTGTTAAATTCCACTTCACTCCTCCTGGCACGCCGGTCACAGCGGTTTTGAAAGGCTTGAGGCCGAAGGGTTTTCTTTGACAGGGAATCAAACCAGGTCAAGCCTAATAACACTAAATCCTGGCCCACAGATCATCAGGAGAGGTGTATTTCTAATAGCAAATCTAGTAATAAGCAGATGCAATTACTGATGTACTGAGAAGAAAGCAAAGGGTATAAATCTCCCTGACGAAACAGTAGGCTTACAATAGGTGCTACATGCTTTGATCAAATTAAATTTTTTATCTCACTTTAATTAAGACCAGCAATTTACGACTGGCATGAAAAACCACTGACATTTCCTTTTTGTTCCGATCCACACTAGTAGTACATCCTGTACTCTTAGGTCTAATCTGACTTTTGTCCACAGAGTACCAGCCATTCAGCAAATCTCATGATTATGCTTTCCTGGAAGGAGATAAAACTAGCTGTATTTAGACTTATTTCAGAGTGGTGAATGTCAGACTCCATGAGCCAGGACAATGTAATGGATGTGTTAGAAAAGGTTTTTATCAGACTCTACCATCGCCACAACATTGTTCTGTGCCTTCCATCTCTGAGAGCAGAGAAATTACCTATTTCATGAAGTAAATGAATTCTGTGTAACTCATGCAACTGGAAACATGCCAGAAAATAGATAATATATTTAACCAATGTTGAGAAGCCATTTCAAGTGGTTTATGTGCTTCTGAAACAAAATAACTCAAAAAAGACAGTTTTAAGAAACCATTAACTGGAGTGAACTAATTAGAAACAGATCACATGATGATAAATGAGGTAGTTTGATCTGCTGACTGGACTGCTAGCCTGTAAGTATGTAGAGTGACCTTGCAGATAATTGTATCAGTACCTGTACTAATAGGTGTTTATAGACATCAAAGCCGTGCAATATTCCCAGACCCTTAAGCCCCTGCATTGTACTAAGATTAAGTTAGTAAATACATATCAGCTAATTTAAAGCAGTGCTATTACAATGTTGCAGTTATAAAATAATGAGCTTTTGAAAGCTTTGAAATTTGGCAGCCAACCTTAACTCTGACCTGGTCCTGCTGCTCTCATTCCACTGAAGATGATGGACAGTGAGAGAAGAGGGAAGGGGTGATCTAGCACTTAAAAGTTTTGATGTTGCTGTCTGCAAGTGACCTTTACAAAGCTTATACAAAGGTGCTCCAGACTACTTCAGAAATCATGCCATAATGATGTATGTCAATGGCCTTGCAAAGAAACTGAAATTTAGAAAACCCAGTGTTCACTCCTGGTAACTCTTTCTGTCTGTTTGATAGCAGCCCCACTTCACTTTGCTAAAAGCAAAGGTTTTCAGGTGGAACTCCTCAGATCTCCAGGACACCTCTCAAATCTGCACTTGCTTTCAGTGCCTTTTTCTCTGGTGGGTGTTTTGTAATACTTACACCACGATTTTGTCAATTTCTTATGCCATTCACGTGGGTAAAACAATGTTGTGAAGGAGCTTAGCAGCAACCACTACATCTTACGATTGTTGTTGGCATTAAAAGCTCCTCCTTAAGTCACTGATAATGGAATGTCACATCTGCAGTTCTGTGAGACTGTCTGATAGGACTGTTTTTTCTAGGCATTTCTGGAGTTCGATCAAATATGGTGTGGCTGCATGGAAGCTGTTTCATTTTGCAGAGATTAGCTGTGCTGAACACTAATGCAGACTTTCTTCTCAGAAAATATTTGAAAACTGGTGATTTGAAAAATTCCCTCCCTTGCTTTTAAGAAAATAATTTGCTTGAAGGTTAAAAAGTGCATATCATGCATCAAAGCAGATGCCAGTTCTCAAAGGGATCTAGACAACTACAGCAGACATCACTGGAAACAATAACCTTACACAGAGTTGTCTTATAATTTAGTTAATGGTAACAATATAACAGGAATGTAAGATTCAACAATCTGACAAAGCACCCATTCTAAAAGATGAATATATTTATTTCCAGTATTCCCAGCCTGCAGCATAAGCCAGTCCACATCTCCAAGATAATCCAAGAGCTCATAATGGAGGAATTCTAACAGAGGATGAAGAAAGTATTTTTTCTTTTATCGCAGAATCATTTTGTGTGCCAGCTGGTGCTGAGGCATGAAGTGTCCCTGTGCCAATGACAGCATCACGTCTCAGTGCCAGTTTCAGATGTTAAATCTCCTCCTGTTAAAAACTGCACTCTGTTTACAGCTGTAATTTTTTCAGCCTTTAGCACCCAGCCAATGAGTCTTGGCAGGAGAAGCAAAATCAAAAAAAAAAGGCTTCAGCAATTTAGAATACTATATTCTAAATCAGGTGTGCTTGTTGTCATGGGCTGAGTCACTGCCTCAGAGACCACATAAGTGGCTATACATTGCAAGGATTGATTATTCAAAGGGAGAATTATGTTAACCTTTGGATCTCCCTACATTTTGAGAAATTGTTGTCCATGTAAGTAGAAAATGGACATGGAGACCAAGTCATGACAAAGTCCTGAAACGTGCCCTCCAGGCACGATATTAATTTGTCCGTGATGGGGATGAAGGCTATCATTTCTACCCACTGTCTCTGTGGGAGGCACAGCCCTGCTCTGAGCTCTGGTGACCACGTTCTTTGCAGATATAATAATGTTTTTTAAAACCTCTGTTCTTATGTTCGTATATAAATACGCACAATAGTCAGTAGTCATACCGATGCACTAAAAGAGGGTAAAACATTTGTTTCCTCTGCTCCCTATTCTAGCAGCACAGGAGCAGGAATTGGCAGCCAAGACTTTCTTAGGCTCTAAGTCTTAAGAAAGTCTTCTGCATGTGGAGGCACCTATAGCCCCTCTCTGCTGACTGATACCTGGAAGGGTGGCCTTCTCTTCAAGGGGCCCAGGTTGAATTTACACCACGTGCCTAATCCTGGGCGGGGATTACACCCAGCACATCAAAGAGCAGGATCAAGCCAATAATGTCTTCTGCAGGACAGCCCTGCAGTTGGAACTCCTGCTAGCCATCAGGAGGGCTGGAGCTGCACACAGCCTCAGAGCAGCTCTTCATAACGCCATGCAGCAACTAACTATTTGAACGTCCAATTTTCCTCTCCTCAGACCGCGTCTTGCATAAGATGGAAAGTACAAATAAAGTTTACTTTATGATTAAAGGAAGGATTTAAAAAAACAAAATTCTTTACAAAAGCAGATATTCTATTTATCCACGCATATTGAATATGACATTTCCAAAGAAAACAACTAGAGCACTAGAAGAAGAATACCATCAACAACACCTGCACCAGAGGGTTTAAAATCAGATCATATGCCACTATAGTGAGCATAGTTTGTTTTCCATTATTGCTTAAATATGATGATAACCAATTTAGGGATTGACATAAACCCCGTATTTTATTATTCTGAGGCTTTGTTAAGAGCAAAGAATGTGTGACCAAATCAAAGGCTTCACTAAAGCTAATAAACACAGCTTCAGTCATATATGTGGCCTTTATCCACAGCTTGATTAATATCACATTTAACCTAGAATAAGGCTGAGGTTATGGAGAGCTTTAAACAGAAACCAGATTTGAAATAGGGAAGGGTGAGGGGAGTAATATGTTTAGATTAATAAAGCCATTGATCTTTCCACGCACCAAACTTTTGGAAATGTTAGTTAATGGCATTAAAGCAGTTGAAAACTTGTAATTACATAAATCCAAGAAAACACCACCTTTCTGGTACACAAAAAGTCTTCCAAATTGTTCAGAGTTTCAGCAAGCGCTGAGACATGTTGAAGGAATCATGAAAGAAAATGATTGCAGATTTGAACTGTAAAAAGGGGATTTCATCCACCAGTCTCTTCAAAGGGTAATTAATTATTTTCAGTACTTTATTTAAATGTGTAATTTCAAAAGAGGAAAAGTAGATTGTTGATTTAAAAAAAAAAACAAACTACAGCAAATTAGATTAACTTGACTTCTCAAAGGTCAGAAGGTTTCTAAATCTGTTAACAGGCCAGGTGATGATTATTTAATGCCCTAACTATTTGTTATGTCTGTTACAATTTAACCCAAATCTTTAATTCATTAAAATAAGTTGTTCTAGCTCTGCTAAAAAGTCCTTTCATTCCTTTCCAAATGTTCTCAGATGCTTCAGCCCCTTTTTTAACAGGTAATCTAAATAAAACACAATTTTTTGCTTTTCTCAACTCATCTTCATTTCCATTTCAAAGTTGCATATAGTACCTGCATCAGCAACGTATCTGTTATGTCTCTTATTTTTGCCATTTCTTTTCTCCCTACTGAGATACTTCAACCTGCCATGGGTCATTTGAGGATAACAATTCCCTGCTTTAAACGGACTAGTTCCTTAAAATCTGAACTGACTGGGGTTGAGCATCTCCAGAAATTAAAGTAGTTGCCTCCATAGTAAGTAGCTATTAGTATGCCAACTAGCTCAAGGTTGTGATAGGAAAGCAAAAATTTTCCCACTGAAACAGCAGCTCCCAAAATTACCGTAAGACCAGTTGCTTCTGCTAGAAAATTTCTGTCCTTCAGAAAACAGGTGAAGTTAGCAGAAGGCTTTAAAGTAAGTCAATCAAAGAAATTTGTAATAAATAGCCAGGGGTGGATGGCATTTGTCAAAAAGCTTGAATATGGTGCTTCAGGACCAGTAAGGAATAAGAAACTACTGGGCCAAAGGGAGATCCTAAGAATGCACAGGCAAGACAGGAATAGCCTGGCAGGAGTGGGGCAACTATGGCTTTTGGAAGGTCAAAACAGGTGTATTTATCCTCAAGTGCCCTCTTCATTTGCGGGTACCTGAAGACACTCAAGAAGGGATAAGCTTACTTGTGTGTGTGATGCAAATACTGTGCCCAGTCACCCACATTCTGTTGTATAACCTGAATGGCTTTTTAAAGACAGGCATTTGTAAAGCCCACTGATTTGGTTTGTGAAAAGTTGTTTAAAATCATAACTCAGATGCAATGAAATGGATAACAACAGTCAAAGCATTCACGTGGGACTTAAACATGTATTATAACATCCATTCAAATTTGGTGACCTGGCTGGATGTATAATTTGGGGGATTGTTTGTTTCTAGTGTCCTTCTGCCACTAACCACTCATCCATCTGGTACACAAGAAAAGAGTAACTGAAGAAAGGCAAAATCTATGTTTTCAGTCAAATCCAAATCTCACTGGACAGATTTCATTGCTAATGGGAGCCAGCATACATAGTGCTCTGATAAAATATTAAAAAATTATTAAAAGCATCTCCTCAGAGTTGAAAGCAGAAAATATTTAATCAGTCCTGACAATCAAAGGATGATCTAGTGGAAACTTACACACGATTCATTCCAGCAAAGAAAAGGTGGGTGGGCGAGTCCTCTTGACTTGCACTGATTTATTTCATATGTTTTGCTATGTGCACAGCTCCATTTGGGTTTCTTATTGTACCTGTTGACACACTGTACACAGATCATCCCAAATAATTTTCTTTATTCTCCTCTTCAAGAGGTTCTGACTAAAAAGCAAACCCAGGAAGTTCAAGTGAAGATGCCAGTATTTCACACACACTTGTGTCCCAGATTTGGATGAAAAAATGAAATATCACAGTTTTGGGGAAGTAGGAAGGGGAATGAAAACAAAAAGTAGGTATGAAAATGTTGCAATATTTAATTAGAAAATGTCAATGTAGATGACTCTTCCTCATTTCCAAGACACATCAAACGTGAGTGTACTTCAGGAATTTCCCAGAGCTTCGCAGATCCCATATCACCCAGGAGGTTACAATACATCCAAAGTACCCCAGAAGCCAGGTGCAAGTTTGTCCAAGCCTTTTCCAGACATCTGAAAAGTACTTCTCTGATCATCTAACGCTTTACTCAGTACCCAGCTGTGTCCACATATTTTCTTTCAGGTTTTCTTGTCCTAGGAGTCTTCCTTTTTCTGTTGTTTCCTGATCAGCTTTCCCTATCTTTCCCATTCTTATTCCTCCCAAAGTGTCCTGTTTGCCACCCAAAGAGGTGAGCCTGCAGCCACCCCATGAACTGTATGTTTGAAAGGACAAAATAAAGGGCAATGGTGGAATGACCTGGGTCTATAGGATGTTGCAGAGACTCCCACCAACTCTCTCCTTGCTGTGCACTTGTAGAGTTGCTCAAAGTAGCTCTGATCACATCAGTTCCCACTGCCATTTGTGCTCCGTCTATCCCATACAGAGACTGGCAGCTTAGAGGTTTTCCCTTAGGCCTTCAGTTCACCCACGGTCCACGGAACGCTATCATCCTCAAATCCCTTGGTGATTTCACTGCTCATCAAGAAGCCTTGCTGAGATGAACTGTGTTTGATATCTCTGTAGATATATTCGTATAGCGCAGTATTAGCCTGGCTGCTGCTGAACTATACCTTTCTATAGTACCGGAGCCCATCCCCTCCATGATTTTTATTCCCAGAGATGTTTAAGTCACTTTCATTTCCACTTATGTTAAAATATTACAATACTGATAACTCATATCATAAACCCAAAATCACTATTTAAAGATATGTAATGTATATGCATGGATTTTCCAGGGATCTAGAAAATTAGCAGTGCAATCTCCTTGACTTTCCAACACAGTTTGGTTCCTGAGAATATAATTCCAAATCATTAACCTCAATCACATTAGTGCTATGAACTTCAACAGGATTAAATCTTAAATTAAAATCAAAAATCCTATTTCACACATTACTTAAAGAGAGATGTATATAATTGAGTCTGAGAAAGAGCTTTAAGATACAGCTATAAAAATGTTGGGGTGTGTGAATGTTCATATATCTCTAAATAAGAAAAACAATCAAATTAATTATATATTCAGAGGAAAAAATTAACATGTATGATGAAAAGCACTACAAAATTCTGTACATGGGAATAATCATGGTGACAGGGAAAGTAGGAGGGTATTCTTTGAGAAATAGTATGCTAATGGTAATTAAAGACCCATTGAAGACATGAGGCATCAAATAGCACACGAAAGGTTTTATGTTCAATCACCATACCTCAACTTTATTATTCCCTGGCTTATGAGTGACTAAATAGGCAAGCTTGATACCTTATAGACTCTTCTAATGCTATTTTCAAAGAGTGTCTGCAATAGACTTGGCACTGTCATGCAACGATCTGCTCATGTTGTGTGCTAGCCTGTTTACGGAGATGTTTTTTGTATGACTACACTGCCCTAACTCACCAAGCATCAGCCTGGAAAAAACCCTGATACTTAAAAATCTTTAAGAGGTTTAGCCAGAACTGATAGCTTTGATGATGGTTCCATCTCTGGCTCTGTCTGAGAGCAATCAAGGACCCGCAGCCATCCAAGGACAGAAGAACAAAGGATGCTAGTAATGTTTCATAAGAGTGCTTCCAGAGACAGGGAGCTGTAGCTTGGGAGAGACAACGGAGGAGCAGAAACTCTTTGGCACATCTTGATTTCAGCCTGCAAGCCTAACAAACATAGTGCAATTGAAAGGCTCTAGGTAAGTTAGACAGGTGTAAAGTCCACTGTTTTATTTTAATTTCCTGTGGCTACTACCTTTGTGTCTACCACTAAACAGCTAATAGTGGAGCTTTCCTTAAACAGGTTGTGTGTCACAAGGTCCTGCTGCGGGATGGCAACCTGCTCCACTATCCCACATGCCACAGCAGCAGGTTGGACTCACAGGTATAGGAATGATGTATTTAAGACAAGAGTGAATAAAATTACATTGTAAAAGCAAAGAGTCACATAAACGCTGAGTAGGTTATAAAGTAGCTGCTCTATATTTTATTTTCTCCTGCTTCTGACCCAGACTCTCTCATCTTACTGAAATAAAGCCGTGCATTGGGATGCACTTGTGAAAGAGCAAGTTCTAGTCAGAAAATCTGTGTCTGCACTTCGTTGCTGAAACCTGAGCATGTTTGCCTCTCTGACTACCTCTTCGGGAATATAAATCACAGAATAGAAGTGGCGTATGTTGAGGTTCACACATATAACTCGTTTTGTGGCCACAAATATGTGGGCATATATTTGGCAGGTGCAAATTGCCAAACCCTAAAAATTGTGGCCCCTTTTATCTATCAGTTTCCATGCCACGCATGGGCTACAGGGGAGCTGGCTCTTGCTCAGCCCACTTGCAGCTCACCTGAGGTGTGTCACATCTTTTGTCTCCCCTCCTGTGCAGGAGACACAGGATTGCAACACCTTAACAGAGAGCTGGAGCTGACCATTTTTCCAAAACCAGACCTCCCAGACACAGTTCTGTTTTCAGAAAATGTCTTCTTTTTTTCCTCCTCTTGCACACAGACAGCTACAGGTAAGTAATGAAAGAGCCTTGGCAGGACACACAGATAATTAAATATTTCATCATTCTTCTGATTTCAAAGCTCGAAACAAGAAGAGGTTACAGAGGGTTTTATGTAAAATACTTCAGATGGAGTCTAGCTGTATAAGAAAATACTGGGATGGATCCAGATACAGATGTGCTATCTACCCAGAAACTATTTGGCAAGTCAGTGAACTGTGATATTGTAAGAAAGTCTGGGCTTCAGTACAAGTTTTCAAAAGAGTGCCTGTTGGCTGAGCTATCACAGTAAAGCTGTTTATTGGCAGAGAAGTTATATGGGAAGCTGAAACGAAGACCCTGCTTCTTTTCCCACTGTGATTTTTTTTCTCACCACAATTAATTTATTATAGGTGGTTCAGTCCAGACCTTCTGCATAGTGGTTGAGGGACAAAGTCTAGACATAATTTATTGGCCAGTGCCTGGTGAAAACAGAATTGCAGAATGCACATTTTCCCTCTCTTTCTCTTTTTTCTTCTGCCAGACACATCGAGTATGCTGTATGCTAAGTATCTGGTATGTGAGACCAGAAGGACTGAGGGAGGTTTTCCTTTGCTAGAGCTGTCCTCTATCATATCGTGATATTTTCCCGTCATGCTTAACAGTAAATATCAAACTAAACACTAACAGCAGTAAAACTTTGTTTACTAGCATGTTTTTATGTGCCTTTCACATGAGCCCATAAAAACAAGCCGCAGTGTTCATCAGCTCCCTCCATTTCACAATTCCTGTTAGCTGGCTAGATGTTTTTATAACCACTGCACACATTGACAAAGTGCAGAGCAGTTAAATCCGTGATCACGAGATATCAATGGCAAATTCAAGAACAGAAACCCGAAAAACGACCTGTGTTGTACAGGGGAATACGTGGCATTGCACAGGAATGTCAGAGTAGTAAGAATCCTGTGGTAGGGAAAGACGTCAGGAGCAGCAGAAGCTTGTCATGTGGAAGGTCCACTTCCCATCTTCAGAATGCTTTACAAATATTGATTTGGCAATTTGCTAAACTATCTTTAAAAGAAGGCCTAGTACAGGGATGTGCTAAGTGGGAAGACATTTGTGAGGTGGAGAGTCTGTTCTGGATGTGCCAGTCGAATCAGCAGCAGACGAAATTAGAACTAAGCTTTACTGCATCCCAGGGGCATATCGCAGCAGATGAGATAACCCTGCTTGCTGTGGGGACAGAGAGGCCCTCTGGGACTGTGAAGCCTTGTCCCCCCAGCTGACACCAACACAGAGGCCCACGGCAGGTCCTCACTCGCTTTGGGCTCCGGGGTTATGGCAGAGGTTGAGAGAATGGGTCCCACAGTCTGACTCCAGTCTGGAAGTGAATACAAATTCATTGCCTGGAATGCATCTGCCTGGCTAGTCCAAAGGCAAGACAGCTCTGAGTCAGAGCAGTGATCTCTGTTGTTTTTACTCATAGCCCAAGCAGTCACTGGGGCTCTCACTGCAAGAGTCCAGGGAGCCCAGGGGTTACTCTGATGTTCCACCAAACCTCAACCCCACCAGTGGCGATGGTGCTTGGGGGCGGCAGGGCCCCGTTTGACTTCCAGGATGTGGTGGGTTTGCATGGTTGCCAGTCAGGGAAAGCTTTATCTGTTCCTTTGTAAAATGGCTGTGTGTGGTGTATAAGCCGCTGCAAACTGTTAAAGATTGCTGTGATCAGGCTGGTTCATGGTGTGGGCAAACAATTTCACTTTAAATAAGAGTTAGAAGCACCCATGCTGCTCCCACTTCATGACAGGAGCATTTTCAAAGGCTCCTGTAAAGCACTGCCTCTCTCAGCTCAGTTTGCCTCCAGAACTGACACTGGCATGTTGTCCCTCTCTCCCACCCACCTGCTGCACCTGCTCCAAATTTCTCTTGCCTGTTCAACAGCTCTACCAATAGGTCCAAGCTCCTATTCCATATGTCCTGCCCAGCCACTGGCAGAGAGCCATCCTTCTCTGCTTTTTAGGTCCTTATTCTCATCTCAAGTGGAATCCCTTCACTGGAAAAAAAAAATACTATGGGGCCGCTTTCAGCTGTTCCTAATTCTCACCCATGCAGAAACTCAGCATTCATTTGGTGTAAGAATCACTTGAGCAATAACTTGTGTGGCAGTAATCTAGGTTTTTTCATGTGGTTCTTTGACAAATCATGATGCTGAGATGTCATTAGCATGTTTGGGAATAAAAATCAGGTGAATTTTTTTTTAAAAAGTATCTCTCTGGGAACAGAATAATAGAGACCTTTATACAAATATGCACTCAAGTCTGAATGGTGTTACTGAAAACAGTAAAAGTAGCGATTCCAAATAAAACAAAAACCATACAAAGAATTTCTCCTAGCAAACTTTCATCAGGATCTATAATACCAACATATAGTGGAGGTAGTGAAAGATGACCTGAAGGAAATAAGAGTGAGTAAGAGTAAATTAATTTACAGCACAGATGATATTCCCCAAATACTCAAGAGCTCATTTAGAGTATTAACCTTTTTGCAACTGCTTGATCACCTCAAGCCTAACTCTTTCATGCAAGATTCAGAGGAAGGAAAGTAGACTGCAAAAATCATGAGAAAGAAAAGCTCTAGTATTAAAGTGATCCAGAGGTAGTTAGGCCATCAATTTGTCAGAGGAAAGTTCATTGAGTTTTCTAAATTATTCAGGATAATTGAGGACAAAGGCTGTGGATAATTGGGGAAAATATCTGACTCAGCAAGCAACAAATGGCAGGTGAAATTTAGTGCAGACAATATAAAGTGAAGCATATCTAAAAAGCAATAATTATTACAATGAAAAAGAAGGGTCTTGGGATTATCATAGGTGGCTCATGAAAACATCAGATCAGTTCTCATTAGCAGTCAAAAGCCCTCAGAGTTCTAGAAGAGATAAACCAAAATAGACAGCATCGTTATGCTGCTGTAGAAGTTCCTTACCTGCCCAAAGCCAGGAATACGGCGCGCAGTCCTTGTACCCTTGACCCACTACAGCTGTAAGTAAATGAGAGAGATTCAGAGAAGGGCAACACTTATGATCAAAGATGTGGATGGTACAAGGAGTGGCTGAGACACCCAGGAACCACAGACAATCCATAGACAAGATGACTTAGAGGGAATATGCTTGGAGCTTATAAAACCATGACTGAACATAAAGAGGTTAGGGACTGAACTTCATTGTCTTCCTCAATACAATAACCAGAATTGTCCAAAGGAGCTAGGAGAAACCATACTGAAAATTAAAAATTAAAAAAGTACATCTTCTTCAGAGGACAGTAGACCTCCAGTGACTCTGTAGTTCCTAGTAGTTTACATAGCTTGAAGACGACAACAGAAAGCATATGCAAAAGCAACACATTGAGGATTAATGATACAAAACCACATCCAGTTTAGAAATCTTCCTGTGCTAGAAATAGTCAGAAATTGAGAAAATATTTATACATGGCTGTCCAGACCTTGTTGGAGATAAGATAATGACTTAGACAGACCTTTAGGCTGGGAAAGTATTCATGTGGTTATGACAAATTAAGATAGGTAAACATATTTCACAAGACTTTCAAATTGTGTTGGGGGAATAATGAAGGGGCATGTTTTAACAGTAATGAAAATGTTTAATCCCACTATAACATAATCTGATCCTAAACACTCAAGCCCAAAATCTATATTTTGCGTCTTGAAAAATTGTCTGAACTCAGAAGAGGTGATAAGACCCAGTCTAAGTCAGTGACCCGCAGTGCAAGTGAAAGCAAACATTATACATCCCAAATGTGTGCTGAGAATTTTTTTCACTACTGTGCACATGTCATACCTATTCCTACAGACTGTTTGTACTGAAAGGTGAACTCTTTTAGCACAAATAGAGAAATAGATCTGTTTTGTTGGAACGCGTCATTCATGTCATGCCCTCGGTAATAAATATCCGCCCAGACAATCACAGCAACAGATACCAAAAAAAATCTTGTACTTTTATGGACATACAAATACGTGATTTTTTTATCTGAAAACAGCATATGGGTGGGTGTTCAAAGGTGACCTTCTGATAACAGAAGGCAAAGTACAATATTCTACCTGTAAATTAATATCTGACCTGTATTTTACTGTTTATTCTTTGCTTGTAGTAGAAGGAATGGTTTGGATAGCCTGACCTGAACAGTAACATCCTTATCAGTGTTATTGTTTGCCTAATCACATCCTCTTTGCTCTGAAAGTAACACAGGAGCTTCACAATGATCCTTGACCTGTCTGTATCCTCGGCTTTCTAGCTGATTTCGTGCTAATCAGCCTGGCCTTGTAGCACAATCCTGTGTAATTCAGAGGGCTTCTCTGCTCATGTGTTACCTGAAGTTCATAGCTGAGCTCCAGAATTATGAAAATTCTTCCCGGTTTCCTCAAAGTTCAACTAATCCATTCTTCTTCAACAAATCTGTGTTTATTTTCTATTTCAAACACCAAATCTCTGAAAGCTGAAAAGGATTTAGACTTTTGGACGGGATTTCAGATCTATTTATTTCTTCACTCTATCCGCCATAGTCACATGTACTTCACATTTATACTGAAGAAATGAAGTATCATTTTTACCAATAGTTTTTTACTGTTGTTGTCGTTATATCTGTTGTCAGGAAACTTAAAGTTCCTTGCAATTTTCCATTTCTAGCTTTCATATCTTCATCACTGCTACCAAACACCACAAACTGACTTATAATTAATAAGCAGACATGGGTAATTTTCCTAGTCACACTTTCTGTTGGGTGATGAAGTGTCATTTGCAATTTCAGACTTCTGCATTCAGTGAAAAACACCTGCCCAGTCACGACGCTCAGAAGGTTCATGAAATTTTATCCTTATCACTTGATTTCACGTGATCTAGCACATCACCAAATACTTTCATACTGCTCATTGGGAATAATAAAGGCATACTTAACAGGAGATTTTCTTGAGAAGTTCCACCAGGATCCTTTATGTTCAGGAAAGTCTGGTCTTGCCCAGCCTTAGGGAAATGTAAGTCCAGCCCTGCTGAGAGCTCTCCAAAATACCCAAATGGACCTTCAGTAATCCAAAAGGGGAATCATCTGATTGTGATGAACTATCTTAACTATGGCACCATGAGAAATTTTACCAAAGAGTTTTGGAAAAACAGAGGCTTTGGCAATTTGCCACACACATACTAAAGGGACTTCATTACATGATTTTACAATTAAGGAGAAAACATCAAAACATATTGTCACATTCAAGTTAAAAACAATGGCTTGTATTGAAAAGCATCTGTTTCAATTTAACCACAGATGTGAACTCTTAATACAAACCATGAATATTATCGCTGGTGTTTTTGTTTTAGCTCACTTTGTATCACAGAAAACTTAACTGATTCAGGCATCTTTTAATTAAGTTGATCCTAATCCATTTAGGCAGAAAAATTCTGATATGTTAAAGAAATGGTTATAGTTTATAGCCCTTTCAAGTACAAAAATTTCTCTAATTTCTCTTGAAACACAGACATTTTTATCTGTGCGGTATATAAGCTATATGACTGCTGTAGACACTTTGGGTTGATTCAGCTCTCACAAATACCCATTCTGTATCTCTCTTACTTCTGGAGTTATTTCACATGCAAACCAGCATCAAAACTGTAGCAGAGCATTTGACATTCCCCCATCAGCAATTTGCAAGATAAAGAGGAGAAACACTTTACTCCTTCGCTAATGCCAAAGTGCACAGTCACTGGGAAGGAGGAGAGAAAACTCGCGCAAGAAAGACGCCATCAGTCACAAATGAGAAATATGGACAAGTTCAGGAGGGCGCAGAGAATGTAGCAAAAGGGCAAAATGCAGTTGACCAAATGCTTTTACTGGCCTCTGACAAATCTGCAAAGTAGCTGGAGAGAACTTAAGGAGAAAATATGTTTTATTGGATCAATAGGACTTCATGCAGCAGTGCATGCGCGTGGAAAAGTGTCTATCTGGGGCACTGCTTTTTCTCCTGTGTGGTGTTTCTAAAACAGTACTCTTTTTACATCCTCCAAAGTCCCAGAAAAATGTTCTCAGAAGAATAAAAGCACATTAAAGAGCATTCAACTGCAAGGAGGCATCACCTATCTGCAAGGTAGGTTTTCTCTTGATGAAACTCTAGTCAATAAATGTTTTCTGTGGAAAAAAACCAAACAGGGTATGTATCTGCAAAATCTTTTAATTAATTCTCAAAATGAGGCGAACGGGATATTCCGAGGAAATAATATATTTTTAACTAATGTTATTAATTAGCATTTAGTTAAAGAAAACTGTTCCAAATTTGTTTTTCCTAAATCAAATAGAATTCAAGTGGGTTTTTTCCTTTCCTTCTAGCAGATCAGTAAGTGTTCATATTTTTGAAACAAGTTAATGTTTTTAAAATAGCATTTATAAGGTGGCGCGTTTAGCTTGTAGGTATTTCTAAGTTATTTCTCTTCTGCTGAAGGCAGCATAGAAAACGATAGACAAAAGATAACTTAATTACTTCTGTCACAACCACTGTGTATTAACACAGCTATTAACTGAAACATTTTTAACACCTGGTAAACAGAAATTTCCGACTAATTTATTCCAGGTTGAGGTAGTAGCTTGTAAAATGCTCAAATGTAGGCAACATCTGATGAAGTTTCGTAAACTATAACACTTTGCACGTTGGGAAGGTGGATTGCTTGGTTCATCATGGCAGAGTAGAAAGAGTTTCCCTGTACATTTTCAATGGCAGGACTAGGATGCAAACAAAAATGTTGATGATCTGAGGCTTCCAAAAGCTTACTGTGAGGATTCTTCTAGATGTTATACAGTGAAATAATTTCTGCTGATCTCTGCATTTTTGAAGTTCATATCATCACATTGTTTGTCTGCAGCCAATATACAAATCCCAGACATAATGAGATGTGTTTCTCAAGGACTGTGTTAAAAATTTACATTTTTTTGAGCAAAAAAGGTTTTTTCCACATATGAAAATGCTTAAACAAAAATTTAATGACTGGATCCAGAAAGTTCCCTTTAGGCCATAGAAAATTACTTTAATCTGTGAATGTGATTTGCATCCATCAGAAGACAAAACTCCTCAGTCAACAGTACACTTAGCTTAAAATGTGGTTTTACATTTGTTCTGCTTTAAAGGTGTTTGTCTCTGTCCTGAAAGGGAAAATTATAGCCTCTCTTTCTGCTAAAAGAGGTGGTAGCTAAACAAAAGTGTTTATTGGTGGAATATTCATTCATTTAACAACATGTTCAACCAGCCACACTATATCCATGTTGAAAAGTGAGTCTGCAAATAATACCGTGCAAAAGCACAAATTTAATTCTCCTTTACCGATACGCTCTGAAATGCTTCACAAAGATAATTGTAGGAAAGGAAGTGCAGGTTCAAAAAGTTTAAAAATCAAGAGTTTAATAATTCCATTTAACAGCACTGTACAGTGTGCAAAGTTCCCGTGATGAATGCATGGCAGTCGAGGCCAGATGCCTTTCAGGGATGTAAGCAGCTTGAAGCTCCTGGATGGGTGGTAAGGAATGAAGAAATCCAAGGTATTCAGTTGGCCTATTTATCTAAAACTATGCTGCAGACATTCTTAAGCATTTCAGAATCTGGCTCAAATAACATCATTAATTTAAAAATATGGGTTTAATATGTTTAAAATAAATAAAATGCATTATTTTTAAAAATGTGCACTGACCAAGAAGAAGACAAGAACGAGCTCTTTAACTTTCCAGACTTGCTCTGAACACTTCTTTTATTTGTTTTTATGTCACTATGCTAACAAATGAATGTTTAGGTAGCACTGCAGCTTTGCAACTTCCTACTGTCACATAAGATTACAGGTTTCTTGATTTCATAAACATAACCAGAAAAAAAAAAATCAAAAAAGACCCCAACAAGGAAATTATGACTGTCCCCACCCTTTTCCTCAACATGGGGAATTTCCACCCTCCTCAGCCCATCAGCTGTGCCAAATACTTAAATATCTGATTGTGTTGCTGAGGAAGAGCCTAGGAAAGAAAATGCGCATTGAAGAAGGAGAAATAATCTCTGGGAGTGGAGATTAAGTGGATTTTGACCACAGATTTTCCCACAGAGATGTCTCTATCTCGCAGGGAAAATCAAGGACTGGGTGGCAACAACATACAGGGTTTCAGCTGAGATGTTCATTTGTCAGAAGAAATATAAGGATAAAAGAATGGAAGTAAAATCAAGTTCCTTGAACCCTCTGTTCTTTTCATGCCAATAATCACTTTAAGTGGAGGTGTTTATGCGAAGTGATTACATTAAGCAAGCAGTAAAAGCAAGCTTTTTTTGTCCATGAAACAGAGTTTATGATATAAGACAAACCTGCCACCAATAGAGAGTCCTCCATGCAGGTAAAACTTGATGGTAGTGAATTGCTTTTTACTTGGTCCTGCTCAGTAAAGTACGTGTATCCTTGATCCTAGTTAAGCTAATAATGAAATACCTTCCCAAACTAAGATGGAAATACTCAGTACAGTTTTTCTGCTTTGTATTTGTACTTTTTTATATATACTCATTAAAACAGTTTTTGTTATAATGACAATGACAAAGGAGCTTCAAAGCAGCGATGTGAACACTTTAAAGTTCACACACACTAAATAAAGTTCACCAAGTGGAACGTTTGACACTAAAATCTTACCTAAGGTCACTTTCTGCTCACAGTTAATGAAAAGTGGTCTTACATGATAAGATAAACCAGAAAACTACTAAGTCTTCTCACATGTAAAACCTATCAGTCTCAATACGTGTTCCTCCAGAGGAGCTTTACTTCAGCAAAGACAGCAGCATTGAGTATAACACCTTGGTCAGAACCTACAAAGGAAAATGCAAGCTTTTTCCACTTACAGTTTCTATCAGCTGCACTGGCAATAAATTCCTCATCATGGAGGGGATCTTATAATCCTACATAATAAATCTTTTTACAGAGTTTAATCTCCACCATGAAAACCATTCATATGCAAGGATTGACCTTCTGCCAGTCTTTAAAGAAATAAAAGTTATGTACTGTAAAATCAAGCTACCTCAAGCTAAAACTAGCATTAATTCTCTAGTTCTTATCTTTTTCTTCTGAAAGCACATGATTATTGTGTGATGGGTCCTTTTGGCATTGTCAAATTAGCTTTCTCATTCCTCTAGGGGTCCTTACAGTGAATTAGAGCAAAACAACATGCTGAAGCGGTTTGTCCTTCAGTGGTTTGACTATTTCTTAGCAATTGCACACTTACTTTGTTTGCAGCATAACAAATGATGAAAACACAAGGCTTTCCTAATGCAGAAATGAGAGATTCCCATATTAGAATGGCTAAGGGGCTAAAACATACTTTTCCTCTGGCAGCACCCACAGTTCAGGTAAGCAGTTAAAAAGCTCTCAGTCTGGTATATGGCTGCTCTAATGCAAGTGTCACGTGGTTTAGAAAACAACAAAAGCTGAAAATACAGCCATCTCCTTTTCTGTTTTCTTATTCATTAAAAGGTTGCAGAAAGAGTTGAAACCCTTATGTTCTCCAAAGTGCCTCCTCCAGGGAACGTTGTGAAGGAAAACCACTGAAACACATGAATTTATTTTCTTCTTTTTATTTGTTCTTCCCAGTACAATCATTTGATGTATGTTGTGATCTTCAAAGCATAATCTTCCCAGTAAAGGACTGAGACCCATTTTATAGCACCAGCACTACAACATGTAGGAGGAAACCATTGGTAGGCATTTTACCTCATTGAATCTTGCCATGGTCCTTCTGCATCAATCTCAATTCCTTTTTGATAACACAGTATAGATCCAAGAAAGCCAAACACCTTGTATGCATGTTAGTGCCAAACTAATGTTGAGTATGAGTCAGCAGTGCCCTGGCAGCCAGGAGGGCCAAGCGTGTCCCGGGGGGCATCAGGCACAGCATCGCCAGCCGGGCAAGGGAGGGGATTGTCCCGCTCTGCTCTGCACTGGGGCGGCCTCACCTCGAGTGCTGGGGGCAGTTCTGGGTGCCACAATGTAAGACAGACATTAAACTATTGGGGAGTGTCCAAAGGAGGGCAACGAGGATGGTGAAGGGTCTGGAGAGGAAGCCATACAAGAAGGGGCTGAGATCACTTGGAGTTTTCAGCCTGGGGAAGATGAGACTGAGGGGAGACCTCATTGCAGTTACAGCATTCTCACAAGGGGAAGCAGAGGGGCAGGCAATGATCTGATAACCAGTGACAGGACCTGAGGATATGGCCTGAAGCTGAGTCAGGGGAGGTTTCGATTGAATATTAGGAAAAGGGGTGGTTAGACACTGGAACAGGGTCCTGAGGGAGGTGGTCAGAGCACCAAGCCTGACAGAGTTCAAGAAGGATTTGGACAATGCTCTCAGGCACATGGTGTTACTCTTGGGATTGTCCTGTGTAGGGCCAGGAGTTGGAGGCAGTGATCCTTGTGAATTCCTTCCAGTTCATCATGTTCTATGATCCTACGAAAAAGTTCATCATCATACTCATTCTCTCTTCCGGATTAGGTCCATTCTCCTACCTGTGAAGCCTCTTAATAACTGGTGATTATTCAATGCCTCCATAAATATTAAGTATAAAAAATATAAAATACTTATTTTAAAAAAATCAGAATACCACTAGATACTCCTAAGTTCTCATCATTCCCTTGTCACACTCTACTTCCTATAGTCATCACATTAAAACACACTTGAAAGACATCAGCTTTGAGACCTCAGTGCCTCTAGCGTGCTTCTAAGCACCCTCTGCATTAAACACATCGTCCCTACTGAACCAACAGCTCAGACGGATCTGTGGTCAAATAAGCAACTTCTGAACAGCCTCTGTTAGCCTGGACTGAGGATGTTTATACTGGTCTTTACACAGTGTTTTTTTCTAATATTGGTACCATAAGGCAATTTGCTGTGCAGTGCAAACATTTGGTAGCCTGTTACTCCGGGATTGATGCTTACAGCACCACAGGTCACTCCTGATGGGAGAATGCAGAATCCAGAAGGGGACAGAAAGAGGGAAAGACAGGTACAATGTGGTCAAGCCTATTTTAAAAGGAAGTATGATGAAAGTGTTTAGAAGAGGTCATAGCAACTTATATACGTTTGACTTGTCGATTTGAGCATTTCCACATTGCTTGGCAGCGGGGATGTGTGTCACCTTGTGCCTGCTCAGAATTACTGGACTGGGGAGATTTGCCCTGTGAGAAGGGAGCAGAACATAAGCAGAATTCTCTCAACAAATGTAACCATCACTGATTAAACTAAAGGTTACTAGGGAACCATAATAAGATGACATTAAATAGTCATTGACTCATTTCCAAAGAGGGATGAAAATTGAAAGGATTACCATATGCCATTAATTTTAACGATATCAGAGGGGCCTCGTAAGAATGAAAAATTACTACTGAGGGTAATTTGTACATATATTAAGTCAGATTAATTCTGAATCTTGAGATTTTTGCAAACAAGAGAACGAAAAAATGTAGATTAAAACGTTATTTTCTTGAATTGAATTCTAAGAGCAGAGGAGACATGATTTTTTGTCACCCCAGAAAGGTAACTACCTGATTGAGATCATGAACATCAATATGTCAATAATTAAGGGAACCAACATTGACTTTGATTTGTAGACCAGCTTCTTGGCTGGCATAATAATCAACATATCTCTGTCCAAGCCAGTGCTATCAAGCTGTGTTGATTTATGGCCACTGGAGACTGAGGTGATGCAGGCAATAGCTATTTTTGGAAGGCATTATTTGGAAGAAACTGTTATGATGAGGCCAAATTCTACGCCCCTTACTCAGATGCAGAGTCGCAGTGCGACTGAGTAAGAAGAGAAAAAGCCCATCTTCTGGAGGTTATGTCTGAGAGCCGAACATAAATTCTGATGCAGCTTAATAATAATCATATTTGAGCTGCATAGGTACATGTTAAAAACACTGTAGGACACAGAGGAAATTTTTAAATCAGTGGGGCTTGAAACACAAGTATGCCTGAGCTGAAAAGATAAGAAACCAATCCAGGGCATAGATGCTCACACTGTTCACCCTCTTTCACTCGACAGCTGCTTGTCGGAGGATCTGTCATATGGAAAATATGTGAATAGGATGAAACATCTGCTAATGTATCTCTGCTCCCACCCAGCTCCTTAAAAGCAAAAACCGTAGGCTTGTTACTATTTTCAGTAGTGCCCAGACACTTGTTCTGGTCATCGTAGCACAGGGATGACGATGTCTCGGCACTGCCTGCCTGCCTGGGGCCAGAGTGGCAGTGCACTGTGGTCATCTCAGGCATGTGGGGAAGCACAAAGACAAGGTCTTAAAGTAGCATGTAATCTTAAAAAGTGCCATTCCAGAGGAATTCCATTCAGGAATACTTAGCATGAGGAGACCTAATTGCACCAGCAGCTAGTTTAGTTTGCAGGGTGCTGTAGCTAGAGAGATAATTACTAGCCCAGCTGCTTCTGTTACCTCTTTTCATCTTACTAGGCAGTCACTTCCCTGATCTCTTGCCTGTTGACAACATGGCATTCATACCTGCTGGAGACACTGAGAAATTATTCCTGGCATTAGTTATTATTACATCGTTTCTTTACTGGAGAAACGGGGAGAGTGTCAGCAAAATAGACGCAATTAGGAAAAAACAAGGACCCTTCTTTTTCAGAGAGAAAAGGGGAATTAAAGGGACCAAATTATTGGGTTTTTTTGCTTTGGCAATAGTCAGACAGCTTCAAAATTCAATAAAATGTTCTCCCTTCTCCTTAATGCCCGTAAAATACATATCCCTGTTCAGAAACAGCTATCTTGCACCTCACTGAGAATGCAATGAGAAAGGTGTATCCGTTCAACTGAGCATTATTTTTCCACTGACAGAAAAGGCACTTTGTGTCATTTCAAAATCTAATACTCAGTATATTCTCATTTGTCTGGTTTTTTTTTTTTTCCCCCCGGCTGCAAATGCAGCTGTAGGCAAGTTCAACCACATTAGGAAATTTTAATTTTCAACCTGAAGATGAGAAGACGATCTGTCTCAGTTTCTGTCATGAGCTTCTATCTCAAGCTGACATGTTTATTCTTGGCCTTTTACATCGTGGTTGAGAATGCCATGAAGGAACTGAGTTATAAATGTTACTTTTGATTGAATATGACACTGCAAATAAACATGCCAATACACTCGGTAAGTTTGTCATCCTCTTTCATCCTCTCAGCTCTGCAGCCGATAACCCTGGGCACCTGCTGCCAGCAAGTCCATAGAACAGAATGGGCATCAGATGGGCATACATGAAAATGCCCCATGAATACCAGCTAATAAGAAGAGAATTCAGAAATCATAACATCATGGGAAAAAAAAAAAAAAGTGAAAACTGTGGAAAAAAGAGAATAGTTTATGTTCACTGCACATTTCTGTGGTACCCAAAAGTCAGATCTTTCTTTAAAGAAGAGACCACATAGCAACAAGAAGAGAGAATCACACAAGATGTGCATGATTATCATCATCCTATTAGCCAGTGACAGATTCCTTTTAAAGAGCAGTATTCATTGTGCTGCTCCCACAGTAAAATGGGTGTAGAGGCAAATCTCATACAATGACGAAGGTGGAAAAAACATAGTAAATCTGCATTTCAGTGCCTTTTGTTTTTACTGCTTTGGATATTGCCTTTCGCAGAGCCATAAAAGCATGGAAAAACCTACCAAACAAGCCAATGCTCTTCTTTAACCCTTTGGCAGTGGGCAAGGAGTGTCTGGAAACCTTGAATTTTAGCGTCAAGGCTATCAAAGCAAAACAAACAAAAAAACCAGCTCACAACTCTCAAGGTCTGGCAAGAGAAGCGGAGAACATAAAAGCTGTGAAAATGAGGCTAGCTAGGCAAAAATACAGAAAAGGATTGGCACTAGAAATTATTAGTTCTCTGACTGATTTTTGAGCAAATACAAAGTTGTTGGTTTTTTTTAAAAGGATGCAGCATTTCTGCTTTGAAAAGTGGTATTTAAAGCAGAAATTGAAGAATTCATCTGATTGCTAAGTAAATAGCAATAAGCTAGCCTTCATAAGCTATTTTATAATTATCATGTTCTCCGTATTCTAGTCAAAGAAAGAGTTCCAAACAAAGTGCCTCTGAATATTATAAGGTCACTTTCCCAAGCTTCAAAATCCAGGACTCAAATAGCTTAACCCCCATGTTTTCAGAATAAGAAAAGATAAAAGTAATCTGTATTTTGACACTAAGTTATGAATAAACAGAAAATCAGCTGTTGAACTCCTTTTGGCTGTGACATGCAATCATAAAAATGGTCCAATTATTCAAATGGAATCAATATAAATATGTCAAATAAAATTAGCAGACATTTTAGTGTGCTACTGTTTATATTTACATATTCATAATATCACTAAATGTAGGCACAAACTTTTACATGTGCATGTGTGTATGTACACACTTGTGTAGAGATCAGTTTCTTGATTTTTACCAAGGTATTTTGAATGTCCTGTATTGCCACAGATTCTTAGAATGGTTTGGATTGGAAGGAACCTTAGAGATCATCTATCTCCGACATCCCTTCCTTGGGCAGAGACATCTTTCCCTACACTAGATGCTCAAAGTTCCATCCAGCTTGGCCTTGTACACTTCCACGGATGGGACATCCAAAACTTCTCTTGTTCTTTCCCTGTGATTCCCATTCCAGGAATTTTTGTCCTCATCTCCCCTAGGTTGATGGGGGTTAATTCAAGATTGTCAGAGCTGCTGGACATGCTGCATTCAAAACAGCAAGCACTCAGTGCTTGAGCACTTTGCCTTTCACCTCCAAGCTTGGCTGTGTCCCCAACAGGAGGGCTCTGGCCCTGCACGGGGTACTTTGGGAGTCCCAGTGCTCCAGCAAACACCTCTGCCTTCTTTCCTTCATTTGGAGCACTCAAGTGCGAAATGCAGCAAAAGGGGCTGCCTTTGCAAAACAGGTCACCTGGCCCAGAAGAAAGCTGTTCACTAGAAAAAAAGATTGAAACTTAGGTCAGGCACCCCGCTGCTGCACTGCTGCCCTCATTTCTGAGCTAGCACACACCTTGTGCTAGCCTTGTCCTCTGTCCACAACTGCCCAGCTGTCCTCCAGGTGTCACCCTGGGTGAAAGCAGACACAACCGCTGCCTTTCAAATCAACCTCATCCCCTTCTGAGGGCCTCTGCTGAGCTCAGAAAAACTCCATGGGATGAGGTCCCTTGGCAGATGGCTGTGTCCAGCCCCTCTCGGTCTGTCCCTGCACTGCTGATGGACACAGTGGGTGGGGAAGGGAGCAAGTGACAACACCCACGGGTCCTATGGGGGAACTTTGTGGAGCAGAGGGCACTGGGTGGCTACCAAAGGTAATCAGGCCAGTGAGCTTTCCCAAATCAAGGTGTCTAAATCCACCTTCAGCATAAAATCTAGTAGTTCAAAATAATGACTGCAGTTCATTGTATGTGAAATGAGGATAGTAAGTGCATAATTACTTGAAAGGACTTCTATGAGAATTAACTCATTAAAGTTTGAGAGGAGGTCAGATATGAGGACAGAAATCTCCAAATAGGGATTGTTTCTGTAAGAATGCTGAAGCATAATTTCTAATGCTCATGGCAATTATAATTTTCCAGATCATTCTTCTTTCAATGCTTTTTCTGCCCAATGGAAAAAAGAATGTTTGGCCATACTTCCGGATGTAGCGCTTCTTCCTTTTTCCCAGGCATGAGAGTAGGAATGTTTAGTTCTGTGCTTTATGTATGTGTCACTAAAACCAGAAGAAAATAGGTTACAGAAACTGTGACTAGAAGACCTGCAGGTGTGTATCCCATGATCAGAAGCAGAGCAGATGAGAGGTCAGGAAATTGCTGTTTTCAAATTTGAAGAGGCTGTATGATAAATTCAAGCTAAAATTAAACCATCTTTCCGCCTGAGAAAAAAAAATCAAAAGTATTTGTTAAACCTGCAAATCAACTGATTGTATATTTTACCTAGACTGATTTTGAGCTATGTGACTCCTCTTTGAAATTACATTATCATTAAAGGGCATACAGTTACCATGTCCTTTTTTATTCTTTCATCTTTCTGTCTTGATTACTACCACAGTTGCTGTAGATACTGAAAGACTAAATAAGAGGCACAATGTTCTTTAAAGGAGCTGTACAAAATTCAGATACAACTGTCATATGAATATTCCCAATCCAGCAAGTGAAGTAAGGACTTGATGGTGTCAGGAAAGCTAAGCCTCAAATGCAGTTGAGACTTGTAAGGGATGACAAGGCTTTTTTTAAAAAACATGGTTGAATGATTGGGTGCAGCTTGCAGTGATTAGTGGGTTGTACTCAACTTGGAGACCAGTAGAAGTGAGGCAATGCAGGGAACTGCCCCAGGATCTGTACTGTTTAACTACTTCATCAATAACCAGGAGGAGGCATCACGAACATCATGTTTACAGCCCAGCCAAGTGCATGAACATGAACACTGACCCTTCCCTTTTAACAAGATGGTATGTATGTTCAATGTACCTGATCTAGAAAGAGCAGTCCTTCCTTGTTTCAAGCTCTTTGTCCTGTGCCTCATATTAGTATCTTCCCAGCCTGCTCCAACCCTTATCTTCTCCTCAAACTGTCCCAGTTTTCCCTGTTCCCCATGCCATCTTTTCTGCTTTTGCTTTCTTTTCCCCTGGTTCCAACTCACCTCTTGTCGCTGTGCCCTAACCAATGCCTTCCCTCACTGCTTCTGCCCTCCCAGGCAGACTGGCCCTGGAACATCCATATTTTCTCCTCTCTAGAGGTTTTAGAGCTACAGCCAGGAGAGTGTTGAGAGGACAAGACAGGGCAGTTCTGGGTTTACCCTCTTGTCCCCTGGAAGGCACAATAATTTGTCCCAGGGACAGGCCTACGCAGATGCTGCAGTTTCAGCCTGGCCCACACTTGATCTGTATGGAGCCTTCAGAGATGTTGGTGCTGGCCATAGAAATGGGATTTCTGGGACACTCTAACAAATTAAGGTTTTGTTGGTTTTCCCAAGCATTTAGCATTTTTAATCCCACTCTCAAAGCTTCCCGAATAAAACAATTTGGCCAAAACCTAGATTATGGGAGACAGACTCCATGAAAAGTCTGTATAACATTTTATCTTTGCTAGGCAAACACTAAGACATCCCTGAAATCACTTTTTGAGCAACTTTAACTTGAAGCAGGAAAAGAAACTTAAAGTAACATCCAAGGTGGAAATTAATCTATTTGATCAATTTACAGCCAAAGGCAACTGAAGAGGATGGTGACAATAGACAATGGAAAGCAAACTTGACTCTAGTTGTCATTTCCACTTCTTACTAAGCCAAAGATACAACCAGCTCAGCCACCTCTGTACACAATGTTTCTCTTACAGAAAGCAAATATGGACAGAAAGGACACCTCCTCTTCCCCAATACAAGGTGATACAGAGTGGTGCAGTAATGCAGCACAAAAAGAATTGATAATTCTTAAAAATAAATTGAGCAGCTGATCCTAAGGACCAGTGGCACAGTCAAATTATCTCCAGGAACAAGAGAGCAATAAGTTCTTTCTCTGCCTATTAAATGAAAAAGTAATGAAAAAAGAGCTGTTCTCTCAAATCTAGACACTTTTTGTACATCCATCCACCTTAATCCAAGAACCGATTATGCTCATTAAGGCTCTCCAGTGATTTTACCATATTCTAGCAGCTTGCAAGGGGAGCCTTTTAAGACAATTCCAAGAAAACTGTATAATTTTTATCAAGACCTGTGATTTGAAGACTGTTCATTTAATATCAATGAAATATGAAATATACTAGCTGCTAAACTTGCCAGTGTAGGCAGACTTCCAGGTTAGTCTGCTTTAGTACTCTTTTCCCTTTAGTGGTGACGAGAAATAAAAATAAGATTGGGGATTTCGTTTTGTTTTGCTTAATTTTCCTGAGCATATGTGGAGGCTTTGTTTTTAATGTTCTTGCTTAGTATCGTACTCTCCAGAAGATCCAGAAGTAACACAGCCAAAGATAGCTGAAATTATCCAATACATAGCATGCAGGAAAACACAATGGTATGAATCTTTTCTTCTTCTTTCTATATTAAGCATCTTTAATCAAGCTCATGTGCAAATAATGACACTTAGAATCCTATTACTTGTTTGTGCCTTTAATTCAGGAAGTGAGATAAATAAGTGGTATCAGCTGGGCCAGCAATTAACTATGCATTGAATTGCAGTTTCAAAAATAGAGCCCAAGTTGACTCTCTTAAAAAGGCTGCTCCCAGAATATCACTCTACCATGTGCATTCCTAAATGCATTGTTGAAATACATGCAGCCAAGGAACATTTCCTAATGAGCATAGGATATTATTATGGAGTGGACACATGCTGGTCATTATGGAAGAGCATTCAAAAAGGCAGGAGGGGACTCAGGGTCTTGCAACGTGAGAGGCTATCCAACACCTTCTGGTCTCTGGTCATGTCTGCATGGCAGCCTGTGGTGCTGTGCATAAACACACAGGCTTGCTGAGCACCAAAAGGTTTTTCTACAGTCAAACTGGTGTAGAAAGACCACAGCCTACTCCAGTTCCAGACAGAAAAATACATCCACATATACATTTCAGGTGACCCTGCTCTGAGCAAATGGTTTGGACTAGATGTTATCCAGGGGTGCCTTCCTACCTCAAGTATTCTATGATAGCTGACATGGGGCAAATGTCAATGCTATCCATCTCCTCATTAAAATTCCAAGACTTCACTACTTAAAAAAACTTCAGCCTGAGTAAATGGAAGAGGAGCTGGGGAGAGGATAGACGCAGGTGGAATGTCTGAATAGAGAGATCAACAAAACAAAACAAAGCAAAACAAAGCAAAAGGAAAGAAATTTGAAATAGAAGAGCTGGATAGTGGCACAGGCAGCTGGTCTAGAAGAAAGCTAAACCCTTTTTTAGCAGTCACGCTTTCTCTCAGAGAACTGGAAAAAAACAGTCATTGTGAATAAAGTATCTGAAGACATCAGCTGTTTTTTTCTGTCAGTGAATCACTGGCAAGCATCTACTTAATTTTGAGAATTTGCCATATTTAATTGTCCCATAATTTATGCAAATCTATTTTCATCATGCACACAGAATGTTAGCTATTAGTTACTTATGAGTACAAGTCAGCTAGCTCTGGGTCATGACTAAAACTGTTCAAGCAGGAGAAAACAAACAATTAGGAATAGTAAGCAAGAGATATTATTTGTTTCTGTATAGTACTATACCTGTTTCTAGGTGAATACATCGGGACAGTCATCATTCACTGAACAGATATTATCAAAAATTTTTAAAAATTTGTTAATAGCAAATAGGAAAGGTTTCCATGTAGCAAAGAAGAATTATAGCATATGCCAGGGTAGACATTCTAGACCGGTGTAAAATCAGCATCATTCTAGTGACGACAATGGGGTCACTGAAGTTTCATTGATTTATACCAGACACACGTCTGGACTTTATTTCTTCTTTTTTGTTTTCTTCCCATTGTTCAACCTGCTTCATTGCAGAACATGATTAGAAAGAAAGGAAGAACACAGTAGCAGGCAATTGGAGAGATGAGATCGAAATTGACTGGAGGCATCAACAGGTTATTGCAGAGATGCAGAGGAGAGAGAAGTCAGGTTCTGGCAATGTTTCTGTGGTTGTGACACGAACTTGTGAGATGATGGAGATGAAGGGCAGAAAAGAAAGTCTGGAAAGTCTGGAGTCAGGAATGACTCCATTCTACAGTAATTTGGTACTAACCTTCTATAGCTGAAAAAAAATTTTAAAAGCTCTTAACAAATTTAGCTAAGGAAAATGTTAGAGAAACAGTCTCATCAAAATATTTTACCCGGAGCAGCTTTAAAACAAGTTTTCTTCACCAGATTTACTCTGGTGTTGATTTTGGCTAATAGTTTTTATTATTATTTTTGACCATGAATCAGGACTATGACTGCCTTTTTCCCACTGCCTGGCTTTATTACCATGAAAACAAAAAAAAAGTATTTTTCTAGAAATATTGGATAGCTGGGATACGTGAAACCCTTTCCTGAATTTTCCCAGTTCAGAGGAACCATGCAATGAGAAGAAGCAAGCTTGCCTAAATCTGAAAACAAAAGGATATCGTCTACTTTCATGTACCAGTGGCAGACCCAAAGGATCACAACACTTGCTTCACCCACCATCTCTGCCATAACCCTGCCCGTGAACAGGCGTGCACCAGCGTTTACATACACACATGTTTTTTCTTCACCAGTAGAGAAATCTGAAACAAGGAAAGGCTAGGTTTGATTTGTAAAATCCTTTAAACCACAAAACTACAGAAAACACATGGTAAAGAAGAAAAGCAGAAATTTCAGAAAAATAACCACTTCAAACCCAGTTGCTTATGTAAAAAAAAACCCAAAAAGCCATGCTCAGGAATCCAGTGTTTAATAAATTGATACTACATACATACATACAGACATACATACAAGTTTACTGTCTGAACTAAATACAACATACAGCAATGCTAGTGAGAAATAATTTACATTGACAGCTTTTCAAAACAGCTAGTTTTCCTTGATCCAGTATAAAATTTTCAAGAATACACCACAGCTGTTTTAAACCTACACTGGAAGTTCCTAGAGGGGGAAAAAGAAATAGGAAGAACAGATAAAAATAACTGTAGAAAGGGAAAGGCCTGGTCCCAGCCAGTCTTTTTTCTTCTGTTTCTCCCTGTGACTGTATGCTCCACGGTAAAGGAATGAGGCATGACACAAGCCTGAAATCTGGTTCAGGAGAACTGAACACATAGGAGAACACATCAGGAGAACTGCTGAAACTTGTGCATGGTCTGGTCTTTGCTGGACAGTAAAAATAAACACAGAACAAGAGAAAATCTGGATAGAGCAAGCAATACACTCAGGAATAAAACCAGTAGCCAGTACAGCATGGAATAGAGAAGAAATATGAAAAATTTTTCTCTTTGCATGGCCCAAAGGGGCAAAACTAGGACATACTTTAAGTAAACCAGGCACAAATACATCCCTGATGTAGCCTAATAGGAACAGCTCTGCTCACAGGAGCAGTAGGATCTCGATCTCCTCTCACTGCACTCTCATGACTCAATGCCAGTTCGATTGCATGATAAACCTCCTTGTAAAGATACAGGGCTAAAGGCCAGCCAAAGCCCACGGAGGAGTGTGTCACTCCTGCCCTAATTAAGTCAGGCAGAAGGAGCCTGATCAAAGAAGTGCTGACATTCAATCAAAAGTGAGACAATATGTTCATGAGTAATAAGCACCGTCACATTGTCAGGATGTGCCAAGACTTCCACTGAAGTACATACTGGAAAAGGAGGAGGAAGGCCAGAAAGGCAATTGCAAAACATATGTGACAGAGGCTCAACAAAAATAAATAGCTCCCCAGCCAGAAAATAACCCTCCCTGACTCCCCATGCACTGCAGACACAGCACCAGGCACACTAAACCTATTTCACCTCATAGAGCCGCTGAGTGCAGGAGACTCCTCTGGTTGCAAAACCTACAGGTACCATACAGCTGGTACCATTCACAAGCTGCATGGCAAAAACCTTGCCCAGCACAGATGAAAACAACTCAGTATGCGAGTTAAACGCACGAGAGCTCTAAAGGACAAGGACAAGGCTGGCAAAGAATTGACCCTTTTGGAAAACAAATACACTGAAGTGTAAGTCATCTTTCCGATCTGCCAGTCCAAGCCATTGGAAAACTGTCTTACCTCACTGGGGTGGAGCAGGAACATGCCTCCAGGTCTTCACCATCCCAGGCTTGTCCTGCTTTTTAGGTAGCAAGGTCAAAAATCTTCATTGACACCAGGATTGCAAAGCTTTCTCCCTGATGTTCTCCCCAAAAGCCGCAGCACTGGAGCTCAAACACAAACACAGAGCTAAGGTTTCTAAGGAAAAACATCAAGACCTGGACATGTCCAGCCCTGCTCAAATCTGCTCATTGTCAGTGCCAAACAATGTGTGTGCCATGTATCACCAATAAAAGTATTAAATATTGAAATATTTCTCCTAAGACTGTAGGTTCCTCAAATCCTTACCATCCCGTATAAATGCCTGTCCTCATTAATTAAATGACTCTTACTTTATCCATTTCTTCCAATAATCTGATTTTCCTCATCAGCTGGACGTCTCTCATGACAGTACATGGTATTGTTGCCACTACATGGTAAATATTAAAAAATCATACCATGACCTTTCTCCTATAATTTTTCATTAAAAAGAATTTAAAACATCTTCCAGAATACATCACATTTCTTGAAGAGCAGTTCCCACAGACCTTTGAAGAGGTGATGCTATTTGCATTCAAAAATATGAAGACATGAAGACACCTCTGCTGGTCATGAGCACCTCCATCAAGCAGAGAATGCCATAAAGAAATAAGAAATTCTTAAGTTAAATAATTGTTACTAGAAATCAGGTTCACAATAGTCAACATCATTATAATGTGCCTGGGGTTGCAATAGCAACCCATTTCATGTCTATTAAATAAAACCTCTGGCTTAGACAGGAGCTGCTTCTACCTGACAAAGAAATATTTGGATTCTAGAGCCTGAGATGACCAGGAGAGTGTCTCTCCCTGTCCAAAAGCTTTTTGATTCATGTGGGGTGCCGTGAGTGGAAAGGCTGTCCTAAAGGGCAAACATATTATGAGCTTGCCCCCTGAAAAGATACCTGGAATATCACCTCCATGCCTGTGCAGGTCATTTTAATCTTTTTGTTATGGAAAGATTGTTGTTGCCTGGCTCTGCCTAATGAATTAGAAGCACAACTGAGGCAGAATTTGGTGTCACCAGTTCTCTACCACAGCGACAAGATCAAGGAGAAAAGCTACAAGAGCAAATGAGTAAGAAAAGAAGCCTGGCAAGGAATGTCTGTGAGCTCGTGCCTCATCTCCAGACAAGGGAAGCATGCGGCTTTTTTTATAAAGTACTTTCAGATAATATTGAGAGGTTTTTAGTGGAGAAAATCCTTTTTATAAGCTTTTCCATTTCTCTACCTGGCAAAATAATCAAGAAAACATTGTGCTTTCAGTACCTGCAGCTCTAAGTACAAGTCAAAGTCATTGCTTGTAATTATTTTACAATCCTCTATTATTTTACCACTTTCATACACCAGCTACATCATGCAGCACACACAGCTTTCCACAGGTTCAATGAAATGCATCTCTATTCAAGTTTTTAAGCTGATGTCAACAGCCAAGGTCATCTCCGAGACGTCAGAGTAATTTGGATATGCGATGGACATAAAAGGTCAACATTTTCAACTATTCAAACACCTTTGAAGTTGGTGAAACCATGTTCTATTGAAGTTCTATTCATCTCTTCAACACAGACTAACAGGAGCTGTGGACACTCAGCAAGTCTTAAGAGAAAGGAAGCTAAAGTTAATGTTGTCTTTTCACAAACATGCCTGCAGGTGTGTGCAAGCAAATTATGGATTCTGGCATTTTAGCAAAGAGATAAGTAAAAAGAAAATGTGTTTTGAACAGATACATCTAATGTGAAGTGCTTGAGTGTTGCTATGAGAACTTCTTAATATTTTAAAAGCATTATTCAGTGGAAGGAAACAATCTTTGGAGAGACATCCATTCATTCAATTGAAAAATCAAAATATTTGGGGCAGTATTCATCTCACTTAGCTCTGGAAATTTCCATTTACCTACCTAAGCCTGAATAAGTCACTGTAGGCTCCTCAGAAGCCAATAGTGAGAGAGAAATTGCTCCTGAGGTGATACTATTTTTTGTCCATTTTTTTGTTTTTACTCTTAGTTTTCCTTTGAAATAAGAGAATTGTATTTTGAAAGTACTTAGTTCTCTGGAGCAACATGGTGTAACAACCTTGTACTGTCCTTGCACTGTGAGGTAGGAGAGGAGATTGGCTCTTTTGCAGTCTAAGGACGGGGGTGGGAAGGCATCCCTGGAGACCCCCTAGTCCAACCTCTTCTCACAGCAGAGTCACCTCCTAGGTCCAGGAGGTTGCTCTAATAAATCTTTGAACCTTTTGGGACACTGATACGAGCCGGGTGTCCAGCAGGGAGACCAGTGCCTTACCAGCACTGTTGTGCTTCATGCATGACAAGAGAGCAACAGCAGCAGTGAAGGTATCAGGAAATTTCAAGTGGCAGAATAGCTCCCTTGACCAGCAATACAAATATTCAAAAACAATGAAAAAGACATNAGGATTCAAAAAAGTCATGTCATCCTATGTAATGACTTGGTAGGAAAATGTTTTCACACTTCAGCCCACTGAAACTAGACTGACGCTCCACCCTGTGTAATGTCTGTATTTTAACCATAGATAATTGAAATGGAACACCCCAGCCTTTACTTACCCTGCCTAATGAATGTTATCATGTGGAAAAGGTAAATCAATAACAGCTGAGATCAAACATACCAATCTCCTTTCCAGTGCACAATGCTCTCATTTATATAAATCTTTACAACCTGACTGCCCTTCTCGTTTAAACGCAGCAAGTGAAACATTGCCCAGCACAAAAGACCTTCTCTCTCAAGAATTCTCCATGCTGTTTGAAAGGGTAGCCCAAATGAATTGCTGGAATGGCCATTGAAAGGGCTACTCGTTAGCTATGACTGTCCTTGGGAATCAGCCAGGCGTGAGGTAACAAGACCACAAAGTGCTGTTGGTATTGGCAGCAAAGGCAAGGTTCATCATAGTACCTCTTGTCTAGACTAGGGATGTAAAAGGAAATAGAAAACAATTCTTCGACTATATGCACTTGATGTTCCGTCCCTTTTTTTCTATAGAAAAAAAAATGTAAGACATTTGGAATTTTTCATTTTTATTTGGGAAAGAAAAATTTGGAAACCATAGTGACTCATGATGGAAAGTGTCTGACTGGCATGGGATAGCCAGCCAGCTCCAGAAAGTTAAAGCTGTAGGAAGAGTTTGAGCAAGGCATGTGAATCCAGACTTTAATGTGATTTAACTCTTAGTATCCTTATAATTCGTTTTGCTTTACTCACTTTGTAAATAACAGGAAAGTCCCTAACCTGGACAAACCTGGTATATACCAAGAGGTTCACATACCCCGGGAATAAGAATTTAGGAATGTGTTACATGTCTATTCCCAAACGCATTGCACAAATCTCCTTTCAGATAATTCTGCAGTACAGGTATCCCGGAGGAACAGTTCAGATCAGGTCCCTATTTCTGTCTCATTTGGGTGGCTGCAAAATAAATGCTTCGATCTGCAGAGCATCCTGGCGCTGTGGTATCCCTGCCTGAATTGAGAATCACACACCCTTCGCACACAATTACTTCTCATTGCCAGCTGCTGCACATTGTTCCCTAGCCAGCTCAGGTTCCATCACAGAGTGGCTGGCTAACCCAAAGCTATAGCCTCAAGGAAAATTTATAGTCTTTTCTCAGGACTTTCCCCAGAAGCTGAATCACACCTCTTTGAGGAATTTTTTTCTGTCCAGTGGCAGCTACTGAGAGCTTAACAGCAACTCTCACCCTTCTTTGCCTCCTTTCCTTCATCAGAGTGCTGACATCCTCTGCTTGCACCCACCCTCATTTTTTTTTGGGAAGGGTAGGCACTGAGTTTCCTTAATCACCACATCTATCTTACCTCTCAGCTCTCAACATTTACCCATTGACTCCTTTCCTAGTAATAAATCACAAGGCAAAATTCACCATCTACTCCTTAGGAACATTTTTTTTAGTGTCCCTACTAATCCAGGTCGTTGAGAGAGTAAAGGGGCATCATAGTGTCCCCTTCTTTATCACCACCTTCTTATGGACACCTTGTCTTCTGTTTCTAAGAATATGTCCTGTTCCCCACTTTCTCTTCCTGTGTGTGGTACGCCTGTGTCCTTCATTGCACTGACAAGTGCAGAAGCAGATCTTTCCTTATCTGTTTGTCATTCCAAGTAAAATCTGACGTCCTTGCAGACAGGCATGGTTTTAGCAGCGTGACTGATAGGATTCACAGCACTTTCACCTAAACCTATCACAGTGGCTCCAGATCGTATGACACTGGCAATTTTGGCATATGACAGTGCAATTTTGACTCCACATACATACAGCTCTTTCAAAAGGATCTTTTGGGGTTTTTATCATTCTCATGTTCCCCTAATTCACTCCCCAAGTACTACCGTTCAGACATGGAGGCTAGGCTTTCTGTTCTGGACACTTACAGCGTTGGACTCCTACCAAAGCAGGACGGCATGCTGTCTTCTGCCTGATTCTTGGACCTCTCTGCTTTTCTGACCTTTAATGGCCACCTTCTCTCTTTATGTCCCATCCATGCCAGGGCCTCAAAGCCGAGGCAATGCTTTATATTTGCAGATATATGGAGCAGACACATAGACTGCCAGGAGTACCAGATACCAAGCACTCTTACATGGAGAAACAACCACACAGATGTGGACAAAATGGGCATCTACACCCGCTCCTTGCCTCCTTCTCACTCTTCAATTACTATCTGAGCTGATATGGCGTTTCTTAAAATCAAGGGCCTTTTCCCTCCAAGTTCACCCTGCTCTGCCAGCTTGATTTGTTAAGTAACTCTTCAACCATAAAACTTCTCTCAACTCAGTGGCCTTCCATGTCCTGTTTCAATCTGCTCTTTATCATGTCTTTGCCAGCTTCCAGATTCTCATGACACGTAAGTGGTAATCACATGAGGTGCTCTACAAGACTGCCCATCAGTAAGTTCCTTCCCCGGATTCAAACTTGGGCTGGACCATAATGAGCTCTTTGCATATGGGCAAATAAAACAAGCCAGACATAAAAATGTCTTGAAAGACTCCTTGAGATTTCAAGCTGACATAAAGATTAAAAATAGAAGAGAAAGCACGCATGAAGTCTGGTGTTCGACAAGGATATGCACAGGTTTTCTATGTGAAGCAGAACTGACAAGCCTTCAAAATCATCACAGAACCTTGAAAAGCAGGAGTCTTCCTTCACACGTTTGTTTTTTGAAAAAGGATGGCAGAACAGACAGGGAAAAC
>VZTA01023074.1:198509-229051 GCA_013398855.1 Mohoua ochrocephala | reverse complement strand
TTTTGGCAATGACAGGACAAGAGCCGGAATAAAGGCAAGAATAGAGAAGGAGAAGAACAACCTGTGTAGCTGCAGCAAAGAAATCCTAGTCTGGCTCCCAACTTTCATGTTAACGACTGCCGTGCCAGACATTTTAATGTTTCCCGATTGTTTGGTTTTCACTTAGGGCTTTGCACATGATTGAATCATTGGGAGACTGTGTCCTGACCTTATATTTCTAAGATATATTGCATTCCTTTTACATATATATTACACATCCTACTCAGGGCCTGGTGTTATATTCAATATGTAATCTACATTTAGGAAGCATTCCTTTAGATTCGCCCAAGATAAAAATGCAATCCCCATCTGGTGTCCTGATCATCCATACATGGAAAACTCATCCCTCTTTTAATCTCCTCTGAAACTAGTCTTCATCTGATACTTTGGAGGGTTCGGGACATTATTTTCTCTTGTGTGTCTCATTTCTGATTCTTTCTGGACCAGAGCCAGAAGTCTCGCAGGAAAGCATCTCTACATGAGAATAAATGCCCATTTTAAAAAGTTGGCATGATCTGGATCAGGTTTATGATCTGAAGCCAAAGCCTCTGACCAGCAGCCTTGTTATTTACATTTGATCACATGGCAACACCGTAAGTCTAATCTGCATAACTAATTTTCATTCTCTTTATTACCTGTAGAAATTACTGTAACATAGCTCACTCATCCAGGATTGCTCACTGGTTGTTGTCAGGTCAGCTGAAGACCAAAAGAAAAGTATAGCTTGCTGATATTTCATAAAGTTTTCCATTCACTTCTCTTTTCTTTGTTTAATCAGCTTATCACCTGGAACGCAGCAAAGGTACTGCTCACATCCTGAACCCTGTAGTGCTAAGCTCTGTGTGCAAATACAAACAGCACGTCCTTTCTAAAAGAATGTGTACTTGCAAGTATTTTTTAATTTGCTATCACGAACAGGGGTCTGGATTTCAGTGAAAGTGAAGTTTACCAAACACATACTTACCTGCCAAACTGAGAGGAGAAACAAATTCTTGTGGAGAAATACATTCTGACAGTTAAAACTAAGAAAATCTTGTTTTGCAGTGATCAGCTAACTCCTGCAAGAGAGCTGGGTTGTGCTTCTTTTTATCAAATTTCATTTCAGTTTTCTAGCTAATCACAAGAGCTCTCTCAGAATTGAAATAAGAGTAGGCATACACTATATCTTGTGTAAATGACATTATCACTATAGTTATTATTAAAGGCTGCTTTTGTAAACTGATATACATAGAAATGAGCTTAGTATAGCTCTATTCAGGATAAGTTATTTGCCACAAGTCTTTAATTTTTATTGTGTTCCATGAGTGACTTCTCCATCTCAATTCCATTCTAACTAATCTGCGTGACACTGCACAATTGCAGCCTCACATAGCCTTCGATTTAGGTTGGAAGACACACCCAGAGGATGTCTAATCCAGCTCCTTTCTCTAAATAGGGTTAAATAGATCAGATTGCACTTCTGTCCAGTTGAGTCCTGAACACTGTCAAACACAAGAGGGTTCACAGCCTGGGCAACCTGTGTGACCACCGTCATGGTGATATTTTGTTAATATCCAACAGGAATTTCTCTGTGTTGAAACTCATGTCTGTTGTGCTCATTTTCTCCCTGTGCAGCTCCAAGAAAATCCCAGCTACGCATCCACATGAAGATAGCTGTGAAGCTATAACTGAACTGATAACTGAAGATAGCAGTGAGGTCTCCATTTTGCCTTCTCTTCTGAAGGCTGAACACATCCTTTTCACGCAGCCACAAACTGTATGTCCTTTCTACAGCCTCCTCCCATCGAGGTGACATCCAGTGGACTCTCTCCATTTAGCTGAAGCCTTCCTTGTCCTGGAGAACTCAGACACGACACTCCAAAAGGCATCTCAAAAGTGCCAAGTCACTCAGACTGCTGGCTGTGGTCTTACTGATGCTGCCCAGGTTGTTGCTGGCTTTCTATGCTGCAAGGGCTCATAGCTGGCTCATGTTGAATTTATTGTTCATCAGGACATCCAGGTCCTTTTCTGCAAAACTGAGCAGCTGGTCTCCAGTCTTAACTGTTGCTTATCAGGCTTATTGCCTCCGAGATAAAAGTCCCGGCATTTTCTTTTGATTAACTTACAATGTTCTTGTCATTTCTATTTCTCCAACATGCCAAGATCCCTCTGAAGAGCAGCCCAACTCTCCCCAGTTTGAGAATTCACCAGCTGTGAATTTGTTGAGAGTGCACTGTCACATCATCCACATTACTGATGTCAAAAACCCGCTGAACAGTACACGTTACACTTATGTAGAGAGATAATTATAATATTGGTGTATATATTGCTTTACATACTTTCCCTGGTCAATTATCAGCAGAACCAGGGTTAAAATGTGACTCTGTTAGCAGAAGAATTCACACATGTGGCTGCCATCATTACTAGCATTTCTGGAGAACTTGCATGAAGGGGAACTTGGCTGAATTTAGTTGAAGAAAATTATTCTGTCAGGAATGGAGGAGCTAAAATTCCAGTCAATATAAACCATTTTTTCCCCTCATTGTTTTCTCTGAGTTTAGCCTGGCCATGCACATAAACCTATTCTAGGATACACCATACAAACGTGAAATTTTTTATCTTCACCACAGTGGATAGAAAAAATGGCTTTTTACTTTGTAACATGCTCTGCAAAACCTTTAGGCCCCATGTGTTTAAATCTCAAGCGTGTGCACTTTTCCTCCTTCACTGACCTTGTTTGCAAAAGAGGTCAGGTTTAAGGTAATTGGGGGAAGCATCATTTGCAAACCTGCATCACCTTTTCCAGTAGCTGTAGTTTGTGCTGCATGGTCACTTAACTACAGGTGGCCAGGCTGAGCTCTGTCCTGCTTTCTCTCCAACAATCTGAGCACCTGTGATGCCCCAAGTCCAAATCACGGCTGGTGTCAGCCCGGGGCACTGGGGCCAGAGACATCTGAATGAGAAATCTTGTTTCCTTACCTCCATATTCAAATAAAGCCTCTTCCTGGTACCTGTGTGTTAACAACAACTGGTCCAGGAATGCAAACAAAAGGGCTGCAAGTGTAACAGGACTGAATAACGATTTGGGTTTTACAGCACTGGCAGGAAGCTGGCTGTGTTTTAGTGTTTACTTACACAATGGCTCTGCTTACTGTAGTCCCTCAAGGTCTAGGAGTGAATGGGTTTTCATGCCTGCTGTCTCACTCCCTCAATTATAGTTGGGTCAATAATGATTTGTTGGTTGTGACATGTTATACTGAGACAAAAATGTCATTTGCAAACACAGCCAGGAACTCAGTCATGGGAATTACAGTTTAATTCAAGAAGTTACCGAATTTCTCTATTCTTTGGTTTCATTGCTGTGCAGTAGATTAATTTGAAAAGTGATGGTGCTTTCATAACAATATTTCTTTACTATTATTATTATTATTAATTAATTTTTGCATGTACCTTGAAACAATAGAATGTAAACAAACAAGTGATGTCAGCATGTGTAGCAGAGAAAAAATAGTCTATGAGAACATACCTTTTCTTGCATATAATGACATGTTTTTGCTGTAGAAAGTCCCTAAGGCTGATTTCTTACTTGCAGTTTCAAAACACCATCATTAGTAAGACACTGGGGAATTAAACCTTTCCACGAATCCATTTATGTCTTTACTGAAAACCCCACTTTTCTATGTGAACAACAACAACAAGAGTCACTTGCAGTTTTTCCCTCACAGCTTTTGATGTGGGCCAGAAAACCATTTCAGGTAATATGTGTAACATACCCTGCTAATCTGAGTTGGCTTACTCAGCTACCACAAAGGAAGGAGCCAAATATAAAATCCATTGTCAATCTCATGACCGGTCATATGTTATTTTCACTACTGTAAGGTTTTTTGTTTAAATTTGACATTTGTTGCATTTGTAGATATTTGGAGCTTATACTAAATTAGAAGACACATATTTATGCAATAATTCAATGGTGAGGTAGGAAGATAACTTGGCAAGATTCTTTTTCCCCCTCAGGCTTATAAATTCCAGATTTTTTTTTTTTTTTCCCAACCTATTTGGCATATATTTCTTTTTTTTCCCTTTTTTTTTTTGTTTTTTTATGAAGAACAGGAACAACAGGATCAACCCTGAAAAACACAAAAACAGAAAACTCCTTTAATGGGGGCCCAATCCTAACCTCCCAAATCTTTTTGCTCAGCTCAGCTAGTTCTGGACCAGGCCCATACACCGGATTGCTCCTGTTCCTCAGCATGTTTCAGCTGACAGCCAGGACTGCACAAGAATGCTTGAGAGAACCCTCTGTCCTTGGCATAAACTGGACGAGCTGTTAATCATTTCTCACTGACTGACATTTTTTTTCTGCCTTCTGACTTTCCAGGTCATCTGTTTCTCTCTTCCCAGTGCTCTCAGACACACCACGTTCTGGTTGCTGCAGGGGCTCCAGCCACTCTCCTCAGTGTTTCATGTCTAGCAGCCTCCTGGTAGCAGGTACCTGCCCAGCAAACAGGGCTCTGACAGCTTTTGACTAGCTCCAGTTTGGCCAGCTGCACTGCACTGGAAGAAGCAAAGAATATATTTCATTTAAAAGCGAAAGAGAGGTTAGTTCGGTAATGTGATCCGCTGCGAAACCGCTCTCTCCTCCGAGGGCAGTCAGGTAAAAAACATTACACAAAGAATTTCTGAGATTCTTTTTTTCTGAAGTTGTCAGCAACAATGCAGACCATTGTTTACATTTTAATTAACTTCTGTTTCACTGTTTTTTAAATAAGATTAATTAACCTATAGCTTTCAGCTGAATTATTGCAAGTTGAACCTATTCAAGACCTACTTGAAATTTTCACGGGCTAGCACGGCTGGTTTGTGTGGAGGAATTCAAATTAGCAGTAACTTTATAGCAATTCAGTAGCTCATAGACACTGCAATGATGAGAAATATCTCTTGGAGAACCTCTCCTCAGCAGCCTTTGGTCTTTTAAGAGTTTTCTTCTTTACCTTCGTAGTATGTACAACTATTCCAACTGCCGAGAAAATATGGAAAGGGAGGTTATATGTGTAATACAGTAAAAAGTTAACATCAGAAACCACAGGAGTACACCTCTGCTTGTGCCAAAAATAAAGAGCACACGTGGCCTTGACATCACTGCAATGAAAATAAAAGCAGAGAAGATACATCGAGTGCCACTGTCCTGTACTTAGTACCTTCTCGTCTGCACTTTCACCGCCAAAACCTTAACTCTAACCAAAAATCTTGTTGCTTTTACACTGTGCTTTTCAAACACAGTGTTCAGTATGGGTACTAGCAAACATGTTACAAATGTGCATAGAACCGGGGGCAAGCTCTGTGTCTTTTAGAGAACAGCATTGCACAACCAGAAGGAAGTGTAGGATTGACTCACTTATAGGGAACATATATATATATGTATAAAATATGTCTGCATTCATGAATCCTGATATGAATCAATATGGTTTCTTGATGGTATACATGTAGCACCCTAGATCCTTGGCTAGGACTACAAAGCATATTACCCAACACAGGAAATGTGAAAAGGGAGTTTCAGGCCAAATTTGCAATGTGCCACTCCCAAACTAGTGACGTGCTGATCTGATCTTCCAACATAAGTTGTTTGCTTTAAATTATCCCCCCTGTCAGTAGCACAAAAGTGCTATGACAGCAGCTAGGAATTGGCAGGAAGAGATGAAGTTCCCAGCTGTGCCATCTTTTTTCTAGACCCATTACATGCACTACGTGTGCATTACCTTTTTTGCCCGCCTTCCTCACTATCTTCTCCAGGTCCTCAGGCCCTTCCTGTCTCTTTCAATTTTTATTCTTATTTTTGGCATGTATTTTTCTTAACGGAGTCTTCTGGCTGTGTGCATAATCCATCAGGAGAAGAACTAATGCAACCAAGGGTTGATCAACCTTTGCCCTATTGCCCAGGGAAAAACATTCCTTTTCCAACAGGATTTCTTGCCCAGCCTGGCAGGCTCTTAACGATTTTTATGCACTCATAGGCAAATCTGAAGAATATTTTGACATCCATGCCCGCATAGTAGTGATGAGTTCACACAGGTAGTTACTAGACTGAACACTGAGGGTATAAGAAATTGAGGATATAAAAAATTCTTTCCAACTCTGATGAAACTTGCAGTCTTAGGTCCATTTAACCAAGGAGATGAACTATTAAACTGTATTAATATTGAAAAAAGTTTAGTTTTTCATGACACCCTTAGAGGATAAGACAGACAACCACCAGGCTTAACATGCCGTAATTATCTGGTGACCTCAGACAGTCCCCTCGAACTCCTCTCTTCCACAAACCAAAACCATCCCCCAAAGTTTGCTGATGCATTTTGACAAATAAATAAAATGCTAGATAGGATTGCATGTAGTAGAAAAACAACCCTGAGTATACTCAACAGTAGCATGAGGAATACAGGAAAACTTTTACTTAACTGTCATCACATCACAAAACCAGCTCAATGAACCAACGAGTCACATGGACGCTATAAACTTCAGCCTTTGTCACTCTTTGGTCTGGTTTTTCTAGGAGTGGGTAAAGTGGAGAGGACTTCCATCATAATAATAATAACAATAACAATAATAATAATGATGATGTTTTAAAAGAATGAGTAATCCCAGACCACTTTATCTAACAAGGTACTCTGGAGCTTAGCATGCAGTAAGTTGACCACTGGAGGCCAGAAAGCCCTAGAAAACACTGAAGTCACTATGCCAAGCAGAGTAACACGTGTTTTTGTTCATGAACAAACAGGAAAGCCCAGGTTTGCTTACTGCTTGGAGATATTATGGTCACAAAATACTTCTGTGTTCATTCACCCTGATTTTCTCCTTAACAGACAGCGTATGCTTTCCCATTCTTATGACAAAAATTTTTTTTTCATTTCTCATTCTTGTATTGGAGTTAGACTCTATTGCTTAAAAAAGGTCATTCCATGAGTACCAGAATGGATAAAACTGTTATTCTGTGACTCTGAGCCTCCAGGCTGATTGACTGATTAGTTAGATATCCTTAACACATTGAAATTCTTATTAGAGTTTCTCTTTTAAGAACACATTTTATTTAGAGTGATTATCACAGCAGCAATCGTGCTAGAAAACGAGAAAAGTACATTCACTCCAAACTCCTCATTCAAAGTTTTAGTGGTGAGAGAAACTAATGAATGTGTGGATTCTTTGCGAGGGAAAAAATATGCGAACATGCTCCCATGTCATGGCACATAACTTTCAGGCTGCCTTCTTTCCATATCATTCATACGAATGGTTGTTGTCTGTGGGAATGCTAAACTGAGTTCTTTATGCTTCACTTTTTACCACCTGATTCATAATGTGTGGATGTTGCTCAGAATTGCTGTCATCAGATCTGTTTTTCACGGTTTGGGTACATCAGTGACTATGAGCAAGCCATCATGACAGGCTATATCCAGTTAGCTGAACAGGTTGCACTTCTTGGATTGTTTTATAATCCTCTAATCTTTCTTGTAGCTTTTGCTTCCCCAATTATTCAACATTCTTCTTGAAGACTAGAGACCAGAACTGAGTTCTACATCCCGACATCAATCACATGAGAGCCAGCTGTAGAAGAAAAAAAGTTGTCCCCTCCTGACTCTTTTCCTGATGCCACAAGTGTTACCATATGCTATTTTGATCATGGCTTCATTTATTTAGATAATCATGACCCTCAAGTCTTCTAGAGTCCCTTCTCTAAAAAATACAGTTGATTATCTTATAGAAGGGCTATTATTCTGTGGTTTTGGACACATAACATTACAGCTGGTCGTGTTAAAGGCCATATTATTACTTGTGCTTGGTTAAGTGATACAGATAAGCCTATGTTGGGGTAATGTCCACCTCACCTACCTTTGACCACCCCAAAGTCCCTTTCTATTAGCCACATTTCCTTTGTGAGCCGCTGGAAAGTCACAAGTACTTCCCAAGGACACTTCCTCACATCTCTTTTAGACAATGACATGGGATGGATTGTCTCCTTGGGGTGCCAGTAACTCTCCTTTGACTCTACAGAACTGTACAACCAGCACAGATTACACACCTGATGTTATGGCTACTGACAGTGGGACATAAGACAAATCCCATCCCCAGTGAAATGTCAGCACCATTACTCAGCTCTACCCTAATCTTTATACACATTCTATCTGTTTGTTGTGTTGGGTTTTTTTCAGGAATGGTTTAGATCTTCATTCAAGCTGCAAGTGTGAGTTTTGAAATGAAAGGTGGTCAAGGACTTACCTCTAGGGGCTCTGCAGAGATAAACACATACATGAATAATGATTTGCCTGCTTCCAATTACATTCTAAAACGTGTTAACTTAATGAACTGTTTTACCTTTTCTCATTTTTTTTCCATTAAAATGCTGTGTGACATAAAATCAAATTCCTTTTAGAATAAAAATATCTTATAGTAGCCCTCATGATTGACCAGTTGTTCATAAACTCATTGTGGTTGACACATGCTAGAGATTTTCTTTTCTGGAATCCAGTTTTACTTATTCTTGGGATCAATGTCAGGTCAGTACATTTAGAAATACCTGATAGAATAATAAATGTTCATCCATGCTTCTGAAACTTCCTTTTTTATACAAAACATATGAAAAATCAGTATTACCAGTTCAGACTGGTCTCTTCAAATAGATATTTCAAAATTACTAATTTCATTTTCTGTAGTTTAACATTTTTGTCAGTCATTAAAGCAAAAAATTTAACATCTATAGATAATGTCTACTGTTTTCTTTGATATATAACAGAAGTATCTAATTTATTTTTTGCCTTTTTACTGACATTCTGTGACATTTTTATCTATAAATAAATGTAGCTATTTTGTTTTCCCCCTTTATAAAAGGCTTTAGAAGCTCCTACCTTTTTTTTTCCTGTTTAGAAATATCTGAAATCTGCTATTCATGGATTCTCATGTCCTTTTTGTTCCTTTCTTAATCTTTTCAAACTCCTTCATTTTCGTTTATATCCTTTCCCCTTCTTCATTATTAATGTTCCTGTCTTAATGAATCAGGCAGACACCTTAAAAAATGAAACAATCCGCTCGGTCTTCAGTAACACAACGTAATGCAGAAGATCTTTCCAATCATCTCATTCCTAATTCACGAGCACCCAGTCTTGGACTATCAGATACTGTAGCAAAATTCTGCATCTTGTGGTATCTGCTACTGTAAGAAAATATTTGCCTAGAAATTTAGTTGTTCAAGACTATGAAGTCTGGAGTCATGTAATGTAAATTATGAGAAAAGACAGAGAAATAGAATATTCCTTTTAAACATTTTAAGCTACAACTCTTCATTTAATAGAAACAAATGACTTTATGATTTTCTGTGGAATCCCTTTGCACATAGCTCAGAACCTAGCACCAGGAAAAAACAGCAAAGTGGACAGGTTTTCCAGAAGAAATTACTGAAATGAAACACAATTGGAAGATTTACTGTGCTCACAGTAGTTTCTACACTGAATGTTTTCCAGATCCAATATTCTGGAATAATAAAGTTGCCTGTAATTGTATCCAGTAAAATGGGGTTAGAGGTTAGATAAAATATGTACTTGCTGTGCAACAACACGAACATTTCTGTAAGCTTAGCTATAAAGTTTAATCTTGTACTATATTCTGAATCTTGGATGTTTTATCTGAACTATGAAATATGTGTATAACTGTGGTCTGTAAATCAGCATTGTAATGCTCTACCCCAGGCCACTTACTGCTGTCCACCTGAGCGCAGCACCACTGCCCCAGCCGTAGAAGCTCTTCAAACCACTTTTTGCACAGCAGCAAAGCAAGTCAACGTCTTTTATGGTATCTTTGTGGAGTAGGTGCATTACTGTTAGTGTACTTCAACTCACCTGCAGTTCCGAAAACATAAAAGTGCCAAAAATTCAGAGATCAATATGGTCTGAACTGAAGCTATTCTGTAAAGAAAACTTTTTAGCAGCAAAGAAATTTTAAAAATCTAGGTTCAAACAGACCAATTTTTTTATTTAATTTTTTTTTATTTATCATGACTTAATCACTTAATTGAAAATTTTAAAATTACCTATTCAACTAGCTCAACATCTGAGCCTGAGACAGATCCAAAAGAGACAGGAAGAACCCCCAGGAAGCCCCAGCTCTTCTTTCCTATCTTCTTCAGAATTTTACATCTTGATGAAGCAGAAAAGGAAGCAAATGAGCTGCCAGACAGAAAGCAAAGTAATGAACGTCTGGGCCAGAGGAATTAACTTTCAAGAAAACATTACAAGTACATACCTTGACTCAATGGTGGATTGGAGGTGAAATAAAATCTACAAATATTTGAAGTGAATGATCTCAAAGAATAAATGAGATCATTTAAAGCTCCCTAATCTACTGCAGGGGGGAGAGAAAGGAAAACAAACCCAACAAAACAAAACAGAGTTTTGTTACTCAGTTACTTGATACTAAGCTACACAGCAGCTCAAAACATCCATTGGATGAAATGAGTAAGGAAAAGCAACACTGGTTCTTACACAGGTTATGATGAATTTTTGTGAAGTTAGTGACTTTCTAATGAATTATTGGCATGGAAAATGCATGGTAGTCAGCCATCAGCATACAGAGATCCATGAGGGGCAGCAGCCTTCACTTCCTAATAAGTTTTAAGAAAAACTTGATAAGTCTATGAGCAGAATATATGACATGGTTTTGAATCATGCCTGTTAGCCGTGTGCACATCCCAAAATAATTTGAATGCCTTTAGGAGTTCCACAAGCTCATTGACAAGGACTTACTGACTCTTCTCTGCCTTCTAGGGCTGCTTTGCCACAACTCAAGACATCTCATAAGTTTAGCCACGATAAAGACAGTTACATAATGGCAGAAATGTAAACATGGAAAACAAGTTAGTATTTCTATTCTTTTTATACCAGGTGTCTTGAAATGTTGCTGATTAAAGCAATAAACTCAGCTGAACCAAAATAATAACAGATGTACTGTAAGTGTTCCCAGACCTAAACACCTTGGAAGGTTTGAGGTCATATTTATTAAAACTGATCCCTATCTTAAGCAGTTTTGACACGTATTCTTGGCCTTGGTGGTAAGCAAATAAGTAAGTCCTTTGAAGCATTCTGAAACAGGCAAACAAGGATCTGTCATAGAGGGCTCTTTTGACCTTATATTTTTGCACAAATTTCTCCAACTTAGTTAAATTCATGAGGATTTTTCAAGTGATGCTTCATGGAGCTGACATCTTAAAGCAACAACCTGTCTGCCTGGGCATGTGTGTGTATAAAATGGAAGACAGCACCTACATATTCAAAAGTCAAGTGAAGTGATACAATTGGAAGTAAACTGGAGGTGACATATCACTAAATAACTATAAAAGTGTTCTCTAGTGACCAGATTCAAATACATTTTCAACAGAGATATATTTCCTTCCCTCTTCATCATTTTCCTGATTATTGCTAAACCAGTAAATAAGTAAACAATCTTTTCTGATTTAGTATATTGTTTTAATTCAGCATGGGCAGGCATACCCACTACTGCAATACGACACGGTGAACATGATGAAAGCCATCTGCTTCCAAAGGTTATGGTTCAGAATTGCACTCAAAATGTTGTGCAATGGTTCCAATTACAGATGCTGATATTCATGTGCCAGTGGCATAAAGAACATGAAAAGGCAGTCTCACCAGATCTGTCCAGAAACAGGTTCATCATAACTTCCCAGATTTTTGCAGACAACCTCAAAATCACAGCTGGCCACATCTTAGGCCACCCAAGACATTTCCACACCACCAGCTGGTATTTATATGTTCCAAGGCATTGATTTTTTACTGTGGTTTTACAGTTCTGTTAACCTATGTGAAGCTTTAGGAAAAGAATTGGTTGAGAATAAATCCTTAGAGTTAAAATAAAACAATAGATATGGAATAAATATATTTAAGGCAATACAGTAAGCTGGTACTTTGTTTAGTAAGTTCCTGTACAATACAAAGTTTTAATTATAAAAAAAAATCAGAAAGTGCAATAGGTAGGTAGATGGTTAAAGACCAAGCAGAGTCCACTTATAATGATATGGCATTCAGCTCAGTAGGATGGCTCTTATTCCCTTTTCTGAAAAAAATTAATGATGATCCACCAAAAATGTGCACTTTCTGTGACTATGTAAACAGATCCCTTTTAATGCTTATCTTCCATCTTCGTTAATATTCCTGTTTTCTTGCCCTGCTTATTCTTTTTTCTTGGCTTTGTTAGACTGAGTTCCTTGCGCTTGGAATCTCCCTTTGAGTTATAGAACAAACAAGACTAATTGGATTGTGATCTTGACTTCCAACAGCAGATGCTATCAGAGAATAAACTCTCTTGGCCAGTAACAGATTATCATCCCTTGGGTTTCACCCTTGCGGGGCACATGATGAACTGTTCTGTGATAAGCACAGAGTGAAGAGAATCCAAACTTCTTCCCACAGCTCTCTGGGGTTGCATGCAACCCAGCTCTGCACCTAGAGACCCCATATAGCAACTTTGTGTATTAAACAGCTATGGATTTTTTTATAATTCTAAGGTTTCTGCTCCTAGGTTTCTAGCTTTTTCTTTAAAAGCCAAAGGTTGCTGGTAAGGTGAAGACAAATCTTTGTCTAAGGCTTGTTTTGATAAGTATGGAAGAACAGCAATGGAGAGACAACAGTAACATACCAAAATATACAGAAAGGCAGAATCCTAATTCACAACTGAATTTAAGAACTTAGATTAGGCAGATGGGGTCTTGCATCAGAGGCATTCACATCATTTAGCTCTCTCCATCAGCTGAGGAATGAAAACTGGGTTCTCATCTGGGCAGAGCTGTCTCACTAAGGGCCTACAGTTCATCCTCAAGTTAAACTTACCTACCTTATGGACCCCATCCAAAATCACCTCAGTCAGTCAGGAACAGACAGCTCTAAATTAGCTGCACGTCTCACTGATACATGTGAAGTAAAACACATCAGGGGATAAAAGTGAAATTAGTCCTACAATTAAAGTCCATATAATGGCTCGGTTCAGCAGGGAAATGTAGGTATCATTGCGGAGAGCACACTAAGAGCTCATGGTCGCCCCCCCAAAAAAATCTAACTGCATTCAGGTGCTGCAGAAGCGTGGAGGAGAGGCTGGAAACAGCACGGACACATCATAATGCCTTTGCATATATAAAGGACAGAGCATACTTCAGATACTTCTTGCAGCACCAGACACTGTGTCCCATAAAACAACACGATAGACTTGGTGAGAGATCACAGAAAAATACCAGAAATGGAAATGTGGTCTTGTGAAGAGAAATTGGAAAGACAGAGGATTTTCCCCTCATACAAGAAGGAAAGAGAGGCAAAATGAAAACATTCTACGGATTAATGTTATCATATAAAACAGCACAGGGAAAGCAGATCAGGGGCTTCCACTCTGGCTCTGGAAGGGAAAACAACAAGGCATTCACTGAAATTAAAAGGTGGGCAAGTCAAAACTGATAAAAGGAAATACCTTTTTATATTACGTGTAATTAAATTGTGGAACTCATTGCCAAAGGAAGTTGTTGAGACCGAAAACTTCACCAGATTCATCAAGAGATTGGATATTATATCAATATCATGGATATCCAGTTATCATAATTAAAGAAAATAAAACTTTTGGAAGAGATATTAAACCTAGTGCTTCAGGGCTTAAACTAGTCTCTCACAATTAGTGAGGAGGATCAGGAGATCTCTGTGGAGACAGATTATTCTGCCTCTGCCTCCTGCAGGGTTCTTCGTCGCTCTTTATAGCATCTGGTTCTGGTTATATCAGATTGAGGAACAGACAAAATGGTTCTCCAGTCTGACTTAGTCAGAGATTCCTCCATACTTAGACTCCTCTGCAAGGAAGGTCTACCCAGAAGTGGGTGTGGACATGTGCTAAACCTTGGTGTGTAAGCACAGGATGGGGTCACAGTTTGATCCTTAGTCACGTGTGAAGGGTATGTAAACACACAATTGCATGTTTACAGGGGTTGATTGCTTTCCTGATTTTAGTGTGAGGTTTGCCCAGCACTTCAGGATTTGTCATTCTGCACAAAGATGCAAAAGAGTCTTAAGAGATAGATAAAGAAGTTTTATTTAACAGCAAGATAATCCAGATGATATAGCAACATGATTGTGGTGCCAAAATAACAAAACCCGTGAAAAGAATAAAGCAATACACAGGACACTCCAAGAAACAGGTTTTGAAGCAGGTCGTTAAAAAGATGCCTCTTTTCTCTATTTCTTCTCACCTTGGTTTAGTTTTGCTGAGTCTCAACACAAATTCTGATCCCCATCTTGGCATGAGGGTCTTGGAACCTGAGCACACGTATAGACCAACCATGACATAAGCAATTTATAGACTTCTTTTCCCAGAGAGATATCCTGTCCAGTATATGTAGGTTAAACTTAAAAATCAGCTGCAGTGAACTCCTTCAATCTAGGACTGGCAAGAGGGAAATGCCACTATCAGGGTTTGATAAGACATACAGCAGTGGACTGCCAGTCAGTGGGAAAATACATCTTTTGTATTATTTGCATAGTACAAAATGGGGAAGAAAAAAGTTTTGGAATTAATCCAGACATAATTTTTACCTCTTTTTGAACCAACAATAATTGACCTAGTTTTACTTCAAACAATAGTTGACCATTGCAAACATAAGAGGTCTTTAAAAGCTGACTTCCCATCTCACCCACCCGCTAAAGCTCTTTCTTTCTTTGGAGAATTAAATTGCCTCAATATATAGAATTCATAGCTTTAGTTCTAGAACTCTGATCCTACTTTTTTTTCCCATGAAGAATAATTCCTTGATCTGCTATCTTTGGCACTTCTCCTAATCCTTACAAGCATTCATTATCTATTTTGTTTGGTTGGGTTTTGAGCTGCATTTAGAGATATTATTGGCAAGGACTTGTAAATATACAGTGGCCTAGGTAACCCCTTCTTTTTGTGTTTACCTTCACACACAGGGTTACTTTAAGCTATCTCTGCCAGTGTGGGCAGAATTTAATAAAGTTCATAACCAGATATTTACTTCATTTGACCATCCCTGAAAGTAATTTCTTTAAAAAGAAGTAACTGAAGATACAAATTGAGAGCACTAAAGACAAAGGTTTTTACCCTTTTAGTTGCTATTTTTGCTATTGTCCAGATGAATTTAGAGATATAATTCTTCCCCCCAGCTCAGGCTTTGATACTCAAGTTTTTTATTATTTCACTTTGAAAGCATTCTGACGATGACAGCTAGTTAGAAAATTTCTTCTACCTCCTTGTAAAATATGGGCTTTTGAAAAAAATGGATCCAAAAGTTCAGGTTTTTGACAGTAGCATTGTGACTAAAACATATTTCAAACTCCCCTTTGCTTATTTTTAACTTTCAATGTCTCATTTAAGTTTTTATAAATACCACAGGAATTCAGATTTCTATTCTTTACTCCCTTACACTCCTATTTTTCCCTTTTTTCTCATCTTGTTTAAACCCCCTCCACCTCTATACACCCTACTGAAACAAGGGCAGAGGAGACAAATACTGTGTGAAAGTAGTGGAAGGGAATGACTTCTGCGCTTACTTATGTCTCCCAAACAAAGAAATTCAAAATAATGTGAGTGAGAAACTTATATTTGAGGTGATAAATAACAGCAATAGTAATAGCAATGCAAATCTACAGCTGAATAAATATATGAATATGTAGCTGTGCAAGTACTTTTAATTTTGAATATAAATTAATTTATACAGACTTCTCTGCAAGCCCCAAGCTTGCTTTCTCTGACCCGAGTATTACTGTCAAAAATGCAAAATTTTATTCTGGAGTGATTTTTTTTTATAACTGACTCATAACCCAGTGAATATAGGGGTATTTTTAATGGAAATGCTGACACAGTTGCATCTATTCTAGTTCAGACAGTGCTACTCAGTTTCTTGTACATAAAACTCATTTAAATGCAGTGATGACAAGAGCTTGTGTTTTCACAAGCCCTATAAAGTTCAGTTCAAACAAATACCTGTTATCAGGCTATTCAAGAAAAGGAATGTGGGAGGGGGGGTTGTTTTAATGTTTTACTTAGTTTTGAAGTGGTTGAATGGTTCATCAACCCACTGAGTAGTTTCCTTAATCATTTTCTTTTTAATTAATAGACTTGTGAACAACCACAACTGCCTTGTGGAAACACTAAACAGATGACTAACTTGCAGTGAGCAATCTACTCAATACAGTCTGCCTTAATTTGAGCCATACATGCTGAAAAATAAAAGCATGGCAAGTATGCAGGTTATTGTACAGCTTTGTGCCTGCTTTAAATTAAAACAAGTCCCTGGTGAGCAGAAAGCAGCAACCATAAAACCGAGAGGAACATTTTAGATTTATTGCCACCTGTTAGTATGACTTTGAGCCGTGTAAAGGACGTGCCTTATCAGCCAGGTTAGTGTCACAGTGCTGGTGCTGGTGGCCACCACGGCTGCAGAAAGAAATGGTCAAGTGTCAGCTCTGTGGACCAGAGCAGACATTAGCGCCTGATTACAGGAAGGATAGCACACTATCGCTGTGCTCCTTCTGTCCTGTTTCTGGATAGGAACCATCTACTGGGGGTTCATTAGAAACCAGCCTCGAGGCAAGCCAGCTCTGTAAACTACAGCTGTCTAATTGGTTTTGCTTGTGTGCACTGTCTTTGCTTTTATAATGGGCAAAAGCAACACAGCCTTTCTAATTAGATTGTTAAACATAATAGCTGAATGGCACAGCAGTAAAGAATTTGCCCTAGTCTTTGTAATTCCGGAATAAGGCACAGCAAAGATCCAGGATTTTTCCAGCCCATTTCCCCCATCATCATATCCAATGGTAATGAGACTGGGTGGTTTTTTTTCCTTAAAATAATGCAAACGATTGTAGGCCCTGCTAAAATCCAAAATAAATGTCAAAACAGAATTCCAGGAGCAAACACATCTCTCCCTTTATTCTCTGCTTTCATTTGCTTCAAATGCTGGGGCTACGCACTAATTGGTGTCTTTGTTGGCAGTGCACACGGGGGGGAAAAATGCACAGGCTTGGAAGATGAACTCTCCTCTCTGCCCGGAGGTGGTCCCCCTCAACCAAGGCTGAAATGCGCTGGTACAGTGGGGAAAGCTCAAAAATCACCATTTGCTGCACCTGTTTTGTGTATTAAGAAAGGAATCTGGTCTGTCAGTTCAGCACCTTTCACAGGCTCTAAATTGATTCAGAAGGAATAAGAAAGCTTCACAAAGCCAGTTTTCTTCTCAGTGCCTTAGATTCAAAGTTCTTGATTCTTTTATAGGTCCTTGCTGGTTTTCGCATAAGGACTTTGTCAGCATGCTGAGCACATGCAGAAGGATGCAGAGAGGCCTCTCTTTCCATTTGCTTTCTATAGAGTAATTTAATGCATATCCTCACAGACATGATGTGGATATTTGGAAGGATTCCTAACACAGTTGAAGCTTTTCTCTTTTTTAACAATCATATCCTCTTTTCTTTTCACAAGTCTATCCCGATGAAAGAGTCTCCATTGGATCCATAGGATAAATGGAGAAGTGGGCAAGTAATCAAGTATCAAATAACTGTGCCATTTGTATTGATTCTAAGGTTTGAGTCACTCTTGACAACATGGCAGCGAAATGCTGGCATATTTTACCACAGTCTTCAAGTCATTCAGTGGCTCCTTTGTCAGATACTCTTTCTGATTTCCTGAGAAAAAGGAAAATGGTCTCCTAGAATAGCCAAACATGAACTTACCCATAAATGCTCTGCTTGAAAAGATAAATTCTTCAGTACTCATGCAAAATAGTATTTTTTTTCTGGAATAGCACAGAAACTGATGTTTGAGATATAGGAAAGATGTCACGGGAAATAGCGAACTATTCAATGTGCAACTGCAGTAAATAACCGCAAGAGGAACCAGCTGTGCAACTTTCATGTGGGTGTCTCAAAGGAAACAGAAAATTAATAACAAAAGATAAGTGCACTACACTGAGCCTTCAGCGTGTATTGCTCTCTATTGCCTTAAGCCTTCTGAGTCAAAATGAATTTCATTTCTACACAGTGTCACTTCCTCATCTCTCGGGGTTGCACCTTGTTCTGCAGAATCTTCAGAACCAGAATTCTGAGAGTAAGTGGTTGAACCTCATCTTGCACATTCTCTTTTTATTTTGTCATGGTCACGTCGCCCTGTACTGCCAGAAGCACTCACAGCAAATAAAACTCATTTTGTTTCCAAATTTAGAGACTTTTTCCTTCTCTTTTATCTATAAAACATGAGTTTATATCATACAACTCTTTTAGTTCTTGGGAAATTGCAATGTTTAGGTAATAAGTGCAATAGTAAATACTGAAAATTTTTGGATTAATACACTAGAGGATCCCAAAAAGCAAGTTCTTTTCTGTAGGAGATTATTTCTGAATATGAGAAGGACAAGTAGGTACTTCTAAGAAATTTACATTAATTCCTTATCTGCTTTTCCCCTGGCTCATCCAACTGTGATATAAACATCATTTTAATAAGTAGATATGAGTCTATCACAAATGAATTCACCAACCAAGATCTCACCAGAATGGTAACACTTAATTCCAAAAATTAGGTTCCTAAGATCTCCATTAAAGACCTTCTTCATAAAATGGGTTTGAGAGACCTCAGGGCATCATTTGATGTTTTTTACTGTTACATGAGGTTGCTCATGGCTTTTTTCTGTCAAATTTTGATTATCTCTAGAGATGGAGTTTTCACAGCATCTCTAGGCAATTTGCACCAGTGTTAGACAATCCTCATGGTGAAATTTATTTCCTGGTATCCAATATTTTCTTGTTTTGCATTTTGTGTATGTATTGCTTTTCATGCTTTTGTTGTGCATCCCCAAGAGAAGATAGCATTAAGATCTGGCTTTGCCTTCTGTGCTTCAGATTTAGCAAATCGAGGTTTCTCAGATAATCCTTGTACATCAAGGATTTAGCAGCTAATCAATCTCAGTAAGTCCAGGTGATAGACTGAACTCATTCCAGTACCTTGGGCTTAATCTTGTCTTGGAGAGTTCAGAACTGGACATAGGCCTTCAGATGTAGTCTCAGAAGTATGGAAGAAAGAATATTCTATTGCCTCGGTTTGGAGATTCTGCTCTCACTAGTTCAAGTCATCCACCAAAGCTGCCGTCTCCCCAGCCTGTCCTATTGCATGGGACTGTTCTATGCCACATTGGAAGAATTTACACCTGCCCTTATTGAACTTCATGAGTTTCCTGTAAGCCCACTTCTCCAGTGTACTGATGTCTCAAGTGTGTTTCTTCCTTATTCTTGTCACTGCATGTGAGAGAGAAACTTGCCTTCCCAGTACTGGTTTCCATGGCTGCTGGGGAAAACCTTCTATTAAAAGTAAGTGAAGAGTTTTCTCTTTAGAACCAGCTGGTAACTTTCCAGGAAGTTCAATAAGACCTTTGTCCAGGAAAGTCCCACCTATCTGAAGCACAAACCCATAGGAAAGATTGAGGCAGGAGCCAGGAGGATCTGTGTTGCCTATATGATGCATTTGGTCTGCAGAGTCTGAGAGAAATGGGTCTTAGTAAACACAGAGAGGGCAGGAAAATGAAAACTCTACCCAAAGTGGCCAAAATTTAGAGAGCCACACCCTGGAAGCTGTAGCACACCCTGGAACATGCATGAGCTATTAGACACTACTAGAGAAGTGTCTAATAAGAGAGGAGACGCTGGCACCCGCTTTCGCCCGTTTGGGTAGACGTTCATCAAATGGGAGGAAAATGTGTTTAAAACCATCAGCTGCTACTGAAGAATTCTCATTGATTGCCAAGGATCACCACAATTTAGCAGTGAGACCTTTTCACTGCAGAGTACAAAGCAGTCGGACCAGAACGCTTCTGGTGGAAAATGAAGTTAGTATAAACAATAAACAAACAAGTATATTCTGCTCATTTACATTAGGCTTTATCACAAAATTTACTGAAAACTAAAAAAAAGGGAGAGACAGAAAGAGAAGTTTAACAGGACTGTGGTCCAGGACCTCCCAGCATCATGTTTTTTCATTACAAAGTACAAATTCTCAAGACCCAATAATTTTGTGGTACTCTGTCTATTTTAACAAAACTCTGTAAAGAGATTTTCTGTGCTTAATGAGACAACAGGTGATAGGTGACCTGATACTGCAGTGAGCAAATATTTTTCCATAAGAGGCCCATGCAGAAGATAACTACTCAGCCTCGATTCAGGTCTTTTCTTCTCGATCCAATGATATGAAGTGAAACAGGCCCAAAAGCAGACACGAACCCATTTGTTAGGGCACTCACCTACATTAAGTAGCCTTGATTCTTCACTGTGAATCAAACCAGACAAGAGCTTGGCTTTCCCCCAAAGGCTCTTCAGCAGATGCTTTAGGCAGACGCCTACTGTTCTGGTCAAGATTCTCACAAATTCCTGAATTTCAAAGAGTGTTTCTACTTTACTTGTAAGTAAAATGTAACCATTGTTCTCCGGCCAGACCCAGACACAAATTCTGCCAAATTTATAGAAGACAACAAGGCTGGAATTCATCTCATTTAACCCCAAGCATGCTCTTAGTCCATGGAAAGAATTAGGCTTTTCTGAGGTGTGATACATCTGGTCTTTCTTAGATACCTTAGGTGAGATTTCTCTTACCAGATGTTCTTACGTCCAAGCTGGTCTCCCAGCCAGTGGACCAAAAAAAGCAGCTCCAGAGCACGATTTGCTTCATTCTAAGGTAAATGTCTAAAATTATCTAAAATTGTTAGTTTCTCCCCACCGACTATAAGCAGTATAAAGAAGAACAAATCAGGGTTAAACACCTTTCTCATAGATATCTGACATTGGATGCAATGAATTCTACCCTAAGAGGAAAACGTGGTGTCCATTTTCATTTGACGTTATGGCTCATATCCAGCTTTAATGAAGAGAGGGCGAAAACAGGAATTTAAGAGAAGTGTGGGGTTGCTTTCTTGGCTTTTGCAGGCTTTGGAAGAAAACCTATACTGTGTTCTTTCTTAGGTTATGTGCTGAAACATGTTACTATGTTGTCAAAGATTAAATAATTAGTAGAACATGGTCAAGATCAAAAGGCTGTTCCATGTCATAGCTAATTTGAGAGTTACCACAAGCATGACAAGTAGTGATTCCTGCTGGTCCAATACCTGCTGCAGCCAACCATGTGGATTCAGAGTGAAATGTAATACACTCACATTGTGTTTTAATTCAAGTTGTCATAAGGTGTTAATTTAAGAACTGAATATATTTTTACCACTCCTCATCTCCCAGTTACTATTAACATAAAAATGAATAATGGGCTTCTATTCTAAGCAAGAATAGTTAAACACCTGGCCAGTGACCTCTCAGACACCGGTTTCAAAAAAAACATATGCAATAAAAAGCTTTATGCTGATTCTATGCACAGTTTTATCAGAAAGTAGTCTAACAATACTGTTACTGCATCTTGGTGAAGAGGGTGATTTTTTCCTGCTTTTGTTTCTTTCTTTCTTTCTTTTTCTTTCTCTCCATCTCCATCTCTGTCTCCATCTCTGTCCCTGTCTTGCTCATATTTGGCATATTGAGGACATCCATCTATGTATTCTGTAAGAATCAGTATCTTTGTTATGCAGCAAACACAGAAAATGACTGATATAAAGAAGAATCATTTCATTTGGCATTATTCATAGATTTGAAAAGCAGTAAGCAAGAACACTGTATTACTCTGATGCAAAAAATTTATTCATTCTGTGCCAGTGACTCATGCATCAATACTTTGATATGCATAAGCTGAAACATTCACCCCCATATTAACCTTTGTATCTTGCTGGGATCTATCCACCTTCCATCTTAACCACAGACGTTATTTGTATGGAATACTGTTCCTACACACTTCCCTGTAAACACTTTCGAATCCACATGCTACAAAATATAGTCTTCGACTTCTAAAGTCTGATTTGGAGGTTTCCATTTCAGAGGGGGAACTGACATAGCCTGATGGCCAGAAGTGAGAAGAGCTCTTAATTGCCACAGCTTTATTCATCATCTTTGTATGCTGATTGTTTTGCCGCACCAGCACTAACCAACACAGGATTCCAACTCACAGGAATCACGAGTTCCACTACTAGGTACATCAAGCTACACATGACTTTGAACTATTCAAGGTGAGAACATTGCACTTAGTTTTTCAGAGGCTGTCTTACATCTCCTCTCTCTGCATGAAATTAAACTCTACCAGAAAAGTAGCAGGCTCTCATATCACCTAGAAACAGTTGTTTACAGCTTTTCCTTCATCTTGTTTCTTCATTCCAAAGCTGTAGGTCTCTTCTTTCTTCTATTTTATTTTTTTTCTAATCCGTATTTTTTTGTACTAGAAGGATCTTCTAACTGCCTTAAACCTCTCTTTTCTTCCATATTCCTCTTAGATACTGTACTCTCTATCACATAGTCTTGATATGTGACCTCAAGATCTTCCAATAGATTCTCTTTTTACCTTTGTTCCAGCAATGATTTAAGCTAAAATTCTGTTTAGGAATTTTTCATTAAATATTTTTTGGCCTTTAACAGATGTAACAAATCTTCTACTTTTCATCATATTGCCCCAGTAGTGATTGAATGTAGCAGAGTCAGACCTGCATGACGCAAGACATTATCTTTTATTAGTTGAACTGGGGAAAATATCAGATTTGGTTTGAATCTTGAAGGGCACTAAAGGTGAAATAAGGCAACTTGCTTAAATGCCTTGTCTTATTCTGCAGCAAAATTCAAAATATCTTACATTTGTTAATAATTTGCTATGCTGCTCGAATCTGACCATATGCCAGAGCATACAGACAAAAGAAGAAAAGTGTCTGAAGGCCAAGAATATATTTCTGGTCAAAATAAGAGATAGAAGAATCCACTTACCAACTACCACAACTTAGTGGTTAGGGCACCTGCCTACAAGGCTGAAGATATTGATCAAGTCCCAGACTGATTTTTTTCTCTCTCTGATTTGCCAAAGAATAAAACAAAGGCCTTATGTCTGTTTGACCCTGGGACTGAACCATTTGGAAACTTCAGTAAAGAAGAAAATGCTTGCATATCTCCAAGTAGGAATGCTTTTAGACCCTTACATCGTTTTTGCTGGTTTTTTTCCTTTTGCATTTTAAAACTCTACATGCATATTTATTTTGTAAACTATGTCCTATTTGACATAGGTAAGATATTCAACTTTCAGCAGCTACAATGACAGCTAAACTTTTTTTGCCTTTCCAGATGAGCTTCAGTCACCTTCTTGTCTTCTCTACTGTGAATGAAATGAGTATTCAGAGTTTGGGGATTTCACTTTTACCTAGATGCCCTTTAGCTATCTTTCTTCAGTTCAGGGCTGGCTTTTAACTGAGGTTCAAAGTTCATTGGAGTTTACTGTGAGCTTTTGTTTGCTTGCAAATTTGATTATATTATTTTAAAGCACAATATCACAGAGGGTCCAGAGGGAGCTCCTCCATAGACATTCCTTTTTTACTCTTTCATATGTCTAGATTCACATCTCATTTATGATGGATTTTCAATTCCAGTGGAGAAAATGAAAGTAAAATTAAATTAGCTCTCAGTAAAAAAGATTCAGTATTGCCAGAGACACTGCTGTGAAGGGCATCTGAACCATGGTTTTCTTGGAGAGCAGGCTTGAAGATGCTGTCCCAGATCACAGAGCAAGAAAACTATGCATCTGTCATAGCCTTCTGCAGAAAGTATAACCTTTCAAACTCCTGTCAATTTAAAAAACCATGAACTTTATTTTGAAATCATAAGAAAGATCAGTGTTATTGGAGTAACCTCAGTTCTTCTCTCTCTTATTCTAAGGATGTGAGATTTCTGTGAAGGGAAAAAGTAACAACATGACAACTGCTCATGTAGCGGCTTATTTTTGTGAGAAAGCACAGGGATACTCTCCAGTTTTGTAACTGTAACTCAGTTTTATGAACTTTATCATATAGCCATTGTCCTTATTGCATCTAGATAAAGGATTTTTGTGGGTTTTAACTCAGACGTGGATGAATGATGGTCAAAAGCAATGTGCTCTATTATCAGTTCTTCAATATCTGCTTGACCGAGGTCAGAATTGGCCTGTTTGGCCCCACTGACATTAACAGGACAAAGCACAGACCGTGGCAAGAGGACTGAGAGAATGGGCTCATTCTGCTCTGAAGTTTCCAGCACAGCTGTGCGGGGCAGAGGAAGAAGAAGGGAGTGGCAGTGGTGTCCCCTACCATGGCACCTACCCAGGCTGTGCAGCAAAGTCCTCCAGGGTGGCCAGCGGGAGGACCAAGCTAGAGCACGGACATATGCGTGCCAGGAACAGGGCAAGGGGGCTGTATGCCTGCTGAAGAGAAGCCTCTCTCTGTCCATGCCCTGTCAATAAGGATTTAAAGGGTGGAGGGTATGTAAAGGACTCTGCTTGCACTCACACCTGGGCTGTGAGAGAATGCAGGAATGGGCAATGGGACTGCAAGGGCATCCTAGAGCTGGGGAAAGGCCCCCAGGGAATGAGGGTGATGAACAACCCTTTTCCAAGGCAGGTGACAAGGGACACTGCCCAGAGCAAGAGGCTGTATGGAAGGCTCGGGATGGCCTAGGATTCCCCCGCAGCGCCCAGGGCTCAGTCCCTGTCCCACCAAGAGAGGCCATGGGGAAGGCTCCGGGAAGGCTGAAGCAGCAAACTACCTCCCCAGGCATGAGGGGCAGCCAGTTGTGCTGGGCCGTAGCACATCCTCCAACCTGCTCCTTGGGATTGGCAGGTACAGGCAAGAGCTCAGCTGGGAGCAGACAGCACAGCCCAGCACTCTGTGGTGATTTCTTATCACCATTACCATTTTAGAGAAAAATGTATAAACACTCACGTACACACCTCATTATGAAGCATCATTTAGTAATCTAGTCTCATACAAGTTTTCTTCCTCATGTGTAAGCTATTAAATACGATTGTTTAAGGAAGTTGACTGGAGTTACTAAATATTCCTGTCATATGCTTTTGGGGAGATTTTTTCCCTAGGCCTATAATCACATATCAGAATTTACAGCATATACTACATATAGTCTTGGCAAATAGGACTATGGGGAAGAAATTATAGCGCAATAATTCATTTCTGTTTTCCCTCTTGCTTTACTGATAGCACTGACACAAATTACAAAGGAAATATGACTTCAAGTAAGCATTTCTGTGGTTCAAAATGCTATTTAAACACTTTCAGGTCACATTAGGGAATGTATTTCACCGAGAATTTTGTTTTTGTGGTTGTGTGTGAGTGTGCATTTGTGCACAAAAGTGTTTCTCCTTGGGAGTGGAAAGCCCATGGGGATGTGTTTTAGTGCATTAGGTTGGGGTTTATCACAGCAAAAAGCTTGCTAAGGAGACTTAGTCTTTTGTAATTGAAGTTAATCACTTGGTTTTATTTCACCAACTTTCCTAATGCCTGTTTATAGGTAAATAGGGCCAGATTCTGAGGGGAGAAATTGTTTCTGTTGCAAAATGTTTTGAAAAATATTAGAAATTAAACTAACATCTTTAATTTCTCTCTAGACTCTGCCGCTTAATTTTCAACATAAAGCTAACCATTTTCTAACAAAAAATATTTTATCCATTGCACCACATCAGAGACTCCAACTTATCATCACACATTTCTGTATTTGTTTGCATGCATGTTTACTTTAGTGCCTCAGTAACATGTGGTTTCCCTGATTCCTTCAGGTCACTACTCATGTTCTAGCTTATAACTTGGGTTTTGAACAATACTTCTTTTCCCAAAACACAAATACATATCTTCCCATATTGTGTTCGGTTTCAGTAACATCCATCAAAGCTGAACCAGAAGTCGATGCTCTTGCTGCATCTTGCACTGCTCTTCCAGGCTGCACAGGTTACTGGATACAGGGACCTGGTGTCACAGTCCAGCAAAACAACATCTGCTAGAGTGATTAGAATTACGTCACTGCTAGTGGAGAAATGTTTGTAAAACACTTTGAAGATGAAAAGTCATATTCACAGGATAATTGATGCAAAATTCTCACAAAATTACACAGAGTCCTTAATACCTTTTCTTCGATGCCAAATACCTTATCAAAATGGCCAACGCATTGTTAGAAATGTAGGTGTAAATGTGTCTGTTTTGCAAAGACAGTTGAATGCAAACCAGTGAAATCAGGAAGGTGGCCATTTCAGCTTACAGAGCTTGGTTCAAATGTCAGGGAGTGGGTTCATACAGCTACACGCCCATGGTCATGAGTTGTCATGTTATTCTCTGTGCATATCTGGCTCCCACAGAATACCACAGTGTGTGCGTAGGGACTTGCAAGGCACATAAAATGCAAGCAGCTCTTTGCAGGTCACATGGTGGGGTTTCTGGTTTTGATGTTATGTAAGTATTGTAGCTGAACTGGGCAAAGGACCCCAGAGCTGGACTTTGCAATCTTCCAAAATGCAGCTCAAAGTCCTTGTGTACTGGCAGACACGAAGCTTGACCACCCAGGCACTGAGGGCTGAAGCACAGTGAGGAGCTACAAGTGCAGGCTCCAGCTGGAGATCCAGATAAGCTTACATCACAGAAGAAGGAGCTGTTCTGAGAACAGTCGAAGAGCTGAAGTCCAGAGACAGCGCTTATCGACAGCTGCCCAAAAAAGCAGAATAACACTCTTGTGTGCCATGAAGTTCAGATGATGTGCTTCCAGCCTCCAACCTTTGTGTGCGTGTGTGAGCTAACACTGCATTACTTCATTTAATGGCTGAGGGAAAGGATGCCTGAAATTATGTTTTATTATCTTCTTCTATAGAAAAAAAAAATCAGAGAGGGAAAAGAGAAAAAAGAAGTCTGTGTTGCTGTGGCCAGTGTTTACTGATCCCTGACATGTGCCCTTCCTAAAATAAAATACAGGTTCTTAACGATGACCCTGGATACGACAGGGTTATTGTAGAACCAATCCACTGTGAGCACAGTAATAGACTAGAATTTTTCCAGCTGCCATTTTCATTATCAGATAAGTAAGGCTTAATATCAACAGAGCACAAAACCTTAGCACTTTTCTGGTACAATACCCTGTACAAAATCCCCAATCTTTCTTTATTTCTCACACTGGAAAACATTTATTAAATTTAATCTTCCCTCATGTGGAGCAGCCACGATCTCAAGATGGGAATTTAGGATTTACAAACAGTGCTGAGCCTTCAGGAGATCTACAGCACAGTTTGGAAGAAAAGCCTACTGTCTTTCTAACTTCTAATATTCTTTTCTACTTAAATTTTTGTCTCCTTCAGGTACTCATGAGGTTTCAGTACTTGTCTAGTCCCAAACTTACTCATCAAAAATCCAAATATTTTCTCTAAATTAACTATCTTGGATGAGGAAAGACTGGCATTTCCAGAAGATGACTGCCTACTGAAACAATGTCCCTCCAAGTGTAATGAACACTTGATTAAGGTGCTTGCACTAAGGTCCTTGATTAGGGATCTTAAAGATCTTGATTAAGTTCTTTGCCCTTCAGTTATAAAAGAGTTTTAAGGAACTAGTCATGCATAGCATCAGGTGAGATGTATGTTACTTTTCCACCCTTCTGCTGAGGTTGTAAGCAGACTTTCATAGTTTCTAAGCTTGCACTGGCCAAATAATTCCTCAAGACAATTCTTCTTTTGCTTATTCCATTCCACTTATATCTGAATTATTCACTGTGTTGCACTTTATATACAGGTACGGTTGATACGTGCTAAAGGGAACAAATAACAGTTTGCCTGCTATGAATGTGGGCTTGGCTGCCAACTCCAGTGCCAGCAGTACAGAGAAAAAATTTCTTTACTTACCCCTTCAGGATATTGCCGGGAAATAAGTTATAGGTATGGGAAGAACATTTTTCTGCTGAAAAGTAGTATTCAGTGCACAAGCAATTCACATTGCAGAGAAATTTGAAGCTAAAAAAAATATGTTGCTTTAGGAAAAACTTTTATAGCAAACCGTACAGTAATTGTAGCTATTTTTTCCTCTAAATTTTTGTTGTCATAAAAAATTCCTTTCAACATTTTTTATATTAGAACTAATTTTGTCAGGGAAAAAAACCAAACAGAAATAGAAAACTATAAAAAATATAATGCCTAAACAAGGAAGAAACTTGTGGAATTATGGAATGGTTAAAAATATGTTTAAATTTTGGCTTTAATATTGGGGGAGAAGAAAATCTGTGTCAAAATTTCTTAAAAAAAAATTGTTCAAGATTCTTTGAAATGCTTTGAAGACTGACAAGGCATGCGAAGCAGATCTGTGCACTTAGGATGACTGATGGTTTCTGGATGGAAACGGCTGGTTCTTACTCAGTATCACAGCATTGCCATCTGGAATTATTAATCCGTAGGATCCCTTCTCAGTTTTGACAAATGTGAGGGCAGATTCCCAGGCTAGAAAGCACCAGTGTGTCTCTGCAGCCCATTGGGACAGCCTCAGTCTCACCCCTCAGAACGTCTTTCCATGTGGACTAATTAATACCAAGGAAGAGACAAACATCCTTGTGCCTGTAGTTAAATGAGACCAGTCCAGGAACTGGCAGCTGCCACAGAGCAGCCAACACTCTGGGGTTTTCTAAGGCATGGTGGGAGACTTTCTTTATTCCCAGCAGGCAAAGCTTCGTTTTAAATCCCCACAAAATGGAATGAAGTCATATTCAGCATGCACACTGCTTATCTTAATTCAGTGTACAATTTGTAGGTATAGCTTCATAGTCATCATGTCAGAGACGGTAGTGAGGACCAGTACTAAGATCAAACTCAGACTTCTCTGTCTGAGCTCAATGGTTAATTCTTGCAGCATAAAGGAACCTACAATGCAAGTCTCCTGAAAGCCACCTTGTAACAAGCAGAACACTCAACAGATACTAGTATCATTACAAGCAGGACAGGTATAAAGCTCTTCTTAAGTCATTGGAGCGAATATCTTTCCTTGCTCCACTTCAGTCAGGCACTGCTTCCACCTGCAGAGACAGACAGCTGCCTTTGCATCCCATGAAGAAATGTTTTCCCGTAATATTCTAGGTGAGATCCCTCCACTGAGGTCACAAAAGGAGTTTTCATCATGTCCTCCTTCTAAGACAGTGGAGATAAGCCACATGCAACAAGGATCATAGCAGCAGTGTTCTATTTCAGCCTACACGGAGTCACGCCTGCCAAGGTGTCACTGATCTCCTTTCATTTATTTTTGAGCCCTTGTGCTGAGATACCAAAGCAGGACAGGTCGATATACAGAGCTACACATAGAGACAAGGCAGCACTAGTTGAGATAACATGTCTTTCAAGAGCAAAGACACAAAAACCTTTCTTTCATCTTGATTTTTTTCTGGATCTCAGAACCTTTGTTTTTTATGGGCATGGACTTGGCCTGGGGGTTGAGTGCATATGCCAGTCCTGCAGGACAAGAGCACCTACTCCAACTTTCAAACATAGCACAAATTTTGCTCCGTAGTACACCAGCTCCCTGTACTCCAGCTAACCCATTGGAAGCAAACTGTGGAAGCCTTACACTGGCCTCGATGAAATGCTGAATACACAGCACAGCTGCCATCCTTGCACTCTCTGAGGGTGCAGACACCAGCCTCTTGCTTGGAGGTGGATATTTACACTATTCCAAAGCACTAAAGCAGTGTGAAGGGTCTGGCATCTACGGTTGAGAGATACCAGCAGCTGTGTTTTCTTTGACTCTGGAGTGTCCCAGCAATGAGGTTGCTTGACAATTTGCTTTAGAACTGTGTTTTTAACCAGATCCACTTTTTTTTTCTGAGAACATGGCAGTATTCTTAAAAAAAAACACCTCGAAAATTGAAGCTAAACTTCATAGAAGTCTTCAAAATCTTGCTATATTCTGCTGAGTACATCAGTGAAAATAAAGTAACCTTCACTTTTACCTGTGACTTCAAAAGATGCAGCCCAAAGTAGCAAATGATATACTTATCATCTGACCTCTTGGAAAATGAGCTACTGGGAAAAAAAGCTATTTATGAGCCACAAAGTCCCTGCTTAAACACTCTTAGGGAGTTTGGACAGAAAGAGGCCTTCAGGGCTTGGCTTTGGAACATACACACACCTCTAGAAAGAAGAAAAACACATCAGGAAAAAGCATGTGAATTTTATGTAAATAATTATTTTCAGTCTCCCATGTTTGAACATTTATTCTAATGTGAAAGGCTTTCTTGAAGCAGAAAGTGACTACCTGGTGTGTTTTGGATCCTAACCCGAGGGAATACACCCCCTCCCACCACACAGGAAAATCACATCCCTGCCGTTAATGGCTCCCTGCACAAAGAGTAAGAGCCTCTTGCAGTCTCCTGTTGCACTGCAGGGAGAATTCAGGACTTTCACTCAAAAGCACATGAATTCTGTTCCAGAATCATGATCCTTTTTCAGCTGGCTGCTGCACTGATATAGCCACATTTGCTGTGTAACTGAAGTGTGCTGGAAAGCTTCCCCAGTTTGATTATCCCTTCCAGAGCTGATGAAAGCATGCTTTT
>VZTA01023074.1:99929-198489 GCA_013398855.1 Mohoua ochrocephala | reverse complement strand
TTTTTTTTTTTTTAAAACCAAGTTATCTTGTTTAATCAGGACTAAGTAAACATATTACACACTAATAAAAAAATCATTGGAAATTCTCTACTTAATCTCTGTGATTTTCTTTAAAGGGCTCAAACAAAGACCAGCAGGATCTCTAATCTTATGATCAACAAAGTTACATCACCAGCAGCCTCTGTTTTATCTGTTTACAGATCGGGCTAATGTTGTTAGAGGGTGGTGACATTAACTGTTACTGTATCAGTAGATAGTGCAATTGCATTAGGCAGCCCCAATTTTGCTGTCACTTCTGGTTGCAATTGCTTAGAGGAAACTCCAGAGATTATTTTTAATACCACGAGACATTGTTTTGGCTAAGTTTGGAGCAGCAGATCACAGAGCTGGCACCAAAGATGCCATAGGAGCCTTTGCTGAAGCCTCCAATCAGGCAGGAGAAGAATCCCAGCAGCAAATGCCTTTTGCCAGTGCATGTCCTTCCTCTGGGCTGGGCAACCCCAGCTAACTCAGTATGGAGAGAGGAACCAGAGCCAAAGAGTTCAGTCTGCTCCCCATTCCTTGGACATGATGTCCCTCCAGCCAAAATTTGTTCCTCCACCCTCACTCTCTTCCTGGTTCCAGGGTAACCCTGGGTGCGGGCAGATAAGGATGCAACTGGCATTGCAGGAAGCCAACCACCAGCCTACCGAGAAGGTACCTGGGAAGGGGGCTGCCTGCCATCTCAGCTGCTGCACGGCTGCAGCACCACCTTCCCTGGCCCCTCTGCAGGCTGTGTCCTGGAAAGAGCCGCAGCTGATTACCATCATGCCTCCCACATGAGAGGGATGTGCTGGAAGGAGCATTACTCCGGCCAGCCTCCCACAGCTCCTTACTTGAAGTTAAAAGCCTGATCTAACCCTTAACAAACACGAATAAAAGTGTTAGGGAAGGAATTTTAATTGGCCAACCCTGTAAATGCTTTGAAGATGCTGTGTCATTATTGACTAACTTTCAGCACACCTGAGCCAGCCAGAGGGCAGTGATGTAAGTTTTGAACCCAGGATATTACTGTTACTGTGTCCTAGCACCCCACTGTTAAACTGCATCATCTCTTTTCGTTGATAGATTTGTTTTGCCTCACAGTGTCAATAAAATCTTGCCTTGCTTCTGCACTGAGTTTGCAGAGAGGGTTGGTGCTGGTTTCTTCTCATACCTCTGCCTGGCACCGTTCCACCACCAGCACATGGCTCACCCACATGCAATTTTGAGCACCCACAGAGCTCAGCAGTGTAGATAACCACCCCCTCTATCCCACTTCTTCCCAGGAGTCCCCTCCCTGCCCTGAGCTGAGCAACACAGTGTGTTGTTTCTCCTCCATGCAGCTGCCAATGCAAAAAAACAAGTGGGAAACAAGGACAAGACAAGGAAGAAGAGTTCATTTTAACTGATATGAAATCAGAAGTCACCCAAATAGGAACCTGAAAGGATGCACACCGAGCCCAACAAAATGTTCCATATGGCACTCAGGTTGTAAGTATTTGTCAGACAAGATAAGTTAAATTCATGAAGAGCTACTGCGTATCCTCATCACAATGCTTTCCAGCAGACACGAGAACTGTCTTTGTATCCTCTGCTGAAGGAAGTCAGAAATTCCATGTCTCAATCTTTTCAGGTGACCTAACCATAAGATGTGGGGAGCTTTGCTCTTTTTTCCTTCAGAAAAGGTCCTTCTAATTAAAAATAAATGACGTTTGATATTTAAGTGTCTGATGCCCTTTGGCTCCTGAGTGATTGCGCTAAAATATTAGGAATACTTCTACTACAAAATACAAAAATGATGAAGCCCAGAGGAAGAAACCTTGGAAGAGACAACTTTCTCCTTCGATACGGATGTACACAACTAAATCTATAGTTTTTCACAAAAGTAAATGAAATATTATTTATGGAAATTTTGCTGACAGTGATAACTAAAAACATCACTGCTTTACGTTTTTGATTTGCGTTCTGCATTGTTCATGTGAAGGACCTTTTTAATGGACGCTTTTAAACATCCAGGAGACAACAGCAAGCTTTTATTACACTCATTAGCAGTTCCTGAACAGTTCCTTTCAGCCTCCAACAAGAAATTTCTTTTTTGCTTTTAAATCACAAGTTAGAAATATTTGAGAGTCACTTTTACTCCCCTCTTCTATGCTAGCTGTGTAGCCAGCGTCAGTATGCAGTACGTGTAACAGGGATAACCAGTGACAGAGGCAACTGCAGTGGGAACAAGGGACTGCCTTGGCAGATGGACAGACATCCCCCCCCATGCATGAGGGAAGGATTCCAGCACCCCTAGCCCCACCAGAAGTCTGTCCCTGAGAGCAGTCCAATCCACATGAGGGCGACAGTTCCAAAACAGCACAAAAACAATTCTACCCTTACAAGTATTTTCATTGGTATATCCACGTTTCAATGAGGGCTTTAGGAACGCTAAGTCTCTTCCTGCAAAGGTTGGTAGGCACCATATGTGCTACCCTGAGACACTGAAATGCCTGAGTAAAAATAGACTGTTGAATGAGAGGCCTTCCACAAATGAATTTTCTAATAGCTTTGATACTGTTGTCAGCACAGATTTCATGGATGAGCTGAAACTAGCCTGAACTTGCTGTGCCACCCAAGTTCATCAAAAACTGCAGGAAGAACTTGGATGGGGAGGGTAGAAAGGCCTTAAAGGTGATTCCCACCACCTTTAAACCTAGACCAGTTGTCCAGAACAGCCTCAGTGGTCTCTTTGTGGTTTGCCATCATCTGGAAGAAATAATCTGAACCATCACAGTTCCCAGACACGAGACCATGCAAAATAGGTGAGAGACAAGTGTACAGAATCCAGTAACATCAGCCTGAGAAAGTTCAGGTTGGATGTTTCTTTCAGACAGGCACTTCACATACATCATGACCTTCAGAGACTGTAAACTCTTATCCTGTTGAGGTTATTTAAAATCAAAGGCCAGTGTGCCAGCAGCTGCACAAGTGAGGAATGCCTAAGAAAATAAATACCAGTTAGAGTGCTATTTAATGCTGTTAACTGCAGTGGGTGGAGGCTGGAGGGCAGTAGCTTTTAACAGGTTTTATTTGAAAGACTAACTCAGTGTGGTTGTCACGACAGTTGTCTTTGTGACTGAAGTTGTATTGCTAACAGATGGAAATCTGGCAGCTTTTTCTAATTTATGCAGATGCTTTGCAGAAGGAATTACCATCCTAAGTGATTCTAACATTAACCTTACACAAACCTTTCTCCACTGTGTTAATAAACAGAACATTTTAAGGCTGTTCTGCTCAAAACAGTCAAAATGTTCGACTGCGCCTCCCTTTCAATCTCTTCTCTTACTCTTACAATTTAGCTTTAAAATTCTTTTGCATAAAACCTCTTACTCAGCCGAGAGTTGGATATGTAGCAAAAGTCAGCCTAGTGCTCAAAATACCTATTTTAATTATAAAATTACCTATCAGGTTGTGTCTTAGTTAATGAGCTAAGCTTGTGGACGGTCTTGTTCTTGAAAACTGGCATTCAGTACAATAGCTAACGAGAATGATTTAACAAGAGAAGTATCTAAATTGGCAATCATTTAAAAGGACTGAATAATATTCTTAATAGCTGTGTAATGTTTCATCTTTTTGCTTTGATTGGCACTTTTTTAATTGTTAACACTCTTTTCAAACTGGCAACACATTGCCTCATTCTAATCTGCAGTAAGGCCTACAGTATTGCACACCAATGCGAGTGCTAAACAGGCTCAGGAACAACTCACCACTGAGATGTTTTGAGGCATTTGGTGTATTTAATGGATCTCTGTTCTTTATAGTAAATTTCACAAAATCAGGAGAACATATGCTTTGTTTTGCCTCTTGACAGTTTGAAAATGTGGATGCTGTAGAGCTTATTGGTTAAAATTTATTTGTATAATCAATGCCCTGATCAGCTGAGTGAAAGGGATACTTGCTACTACAGCTACAGCTCTTTGAGATTGCTGATCATGTGCATCTACACTGTAGGTCACTTGGACAAAAGAGCAAAACTTTTGAAACGGCTCCCTGTTTCCATGTGTAAGGCCTTGACCCTCACTAGCTGAAGGTAGTAGTCATATAACTGCAAGGAACAGAGACAAAAACACACGATATAGAGACATGCAGGCCATTGGAGCATTTCAGAGAAGGAGTCAAAACTAGTTTTGATTTTCTTAACAGTACCTGCACGACTTATGAGCTGTCTTTTGGGTCTAAGCATTCTAACTTGAGCCGAGAAAGATACCCTCCCTTAAATAATGCACTCACGCTAGAAAATAGAAAGAAGAATTAGATCCTAAGCTTCGATGCCATATTCAGGCAGGTCAGCTCTTTCCATGGAGGCTTTCGAATGCCTTTTTTCTCTGGCCATTTTCTTTACAAGACACCTGCCTTTTGGAGACCTTTTCTATCATTAACTTAGGAATTAGGCACAAGTCAGTTTTCTCAAGAGGATGACCATCTTTTTTTTTTCCTGTGTTTACAAAAAGCCTGAGTTATCTGCAACCCAGAATTGTCTGCCTTTTCAGAGTGCAGTCTGGTGGCAGCTTCAGCAGTGCAATAGCCTTCTCAGCAGCTCCAAAGCACGGACACACACCATGGGCGGAGAAGAGAAGTGAGTGTTGGTAGCAGTATAGGAAGCAAGTTTCCAGGCATGTGGCTCAGGCTTCAGTGAAATGGCCTCAGTTTCCTGCCTGGAAATCTCAGGAAGCTATTACAGAGAGGAGAGGAGATGTTCCAGTAGGGTAGGTGCACTTATGTTCTGCTGCTTTTTGGCCCAAAGCATGACTTTGACTGCATATTAGTCTCTGTTCTTTTTCTCTAGCAATCAAGTGAAAAGAAGTCTCAAGTTGTGGTGACTAAACATGTCCTGGAACTACTTGTAAGTAAAAAATTTCCAGCTCCCTCCTGAGGGATCCATATAATTTTTCTGGATTATGTTTCTGAAGGGACCAGATCATTTGCTATTTCTAATTTATTTATACAGACTTCTCTGTCAGGATGCTTCACCTGCAGAACATCAAGAAAAGGACAAATTTTCCCTTAAATCACTCAAAGTTTAGCATCCGGTGTCCCAGACAACTTCTGCTTGAGCTCTATAAAAAGGATACAGACATTCGGGTGGCAGAACAGGAGTTGTGTTCTGGGAAGGATGAAATAGTGACTAGGAACGATGCAAAGGGGTGAGGACTGTCGCTCCCAATTCCTCTGACTGTGAAATGGCAACTCAGCAAAGGAAACAATCTCCGTTTGATCATAATCTTGTTTTTGTAGTTCTGGGTCTGAGAGATTGCAGGCTTTCCAGAGTGGTTTAGCAGTGCCCCAACTTTGAATGGACATGAGGGTGTAAGTGGCCACTTCTGAAACTCAGGGCATTTTGAAATAGAAAGGTCTTTCAGTTGCTCGACAAATATTACAAGAGTCCAGAGGGTTAGACAACATGTCAGGTGGGAAGTACCATTAGTCCCAAACAGTTTTACAGGAAAACCAAGCCATAAAACCCCAAATTCTGTGCATAAGCAATACTACACAATTGAGTCTAGTAAGCATTTATAGCACTTTGTGCCTCAGGCTTCTTGTGAACTGAAAAAGATCAAAGGCTGAGTGCCCTCAGCACTCAGTTAGACCTTCAAGGAGGGGTCCAATATCCCTCCTAGTTGATGACTGCCTCATAGGAAACACTGAGCAGCTTGAAGTGTAGGACCCTAAATGCATATTTGGCACCCAGTTAACTTCTAGAGTAAGTAGTATTTTTTTAATCAGCATTTGTTACACCCAGTATAAACCACAGCTAAAAGAAATCTCATGCATCTGGTCTGAATCTTGGTCATTAATTAATTAGCCTGTCAGCCTTATCACAATAAGAGGTCTTTGGAACAAGAGTTAACCTACTCTAGTTAAGAAGTTACTGCTATTGTTCATGTTTCTTGCATTTTTCCTTCAATAGGCTATTTACTGTACATTGCACTTACAAAATTCCATTACTTACATAGATAGCAATAGTGCACGAAGTATATCTCCAGCTGTTTTTAACTTTTGTGACCTTTGTAAACACTGAGCTTTGAAATAGCTTATGTTAACTTCTACTGAGAATAAATTAATTGCTCAGCTGACTGATTCTAAGTCTTTTAAAGGCTGTAAGTATGTGGTCTCAAGTGAGCTTTACATTTCATGTTTCATCTCATAACAAAGCTAAAACTTTCCTATCTTTAGCTAGAAAGCTGTAAATCAATACCATCTCCTTATAATATTTGTACTATCACAGGTTTGATACCCCTATTACAAAGACACTTTTAAGATTTGCAATATACTAATTTCCACAGGTAACAAAGTGCCCTGTCAGAGCACAGCACTGTATTTCCTCTTGATTCTGCACAGGGAAACTGCAAACTCACAGTGCCATATTCAAATAAACCTGCTGTAAATTTAAAAATGCATGATCAGTGTCTGTCAGGCACATGCATTTCTCTCTTCAAACCCAAGAAATAGAGACCGACACAAGCAAAATTATGAGTCAAACACTATTATAAGTGATAGTCAAAACACTAGACAATGGCCCATATTCTGGTCTGTTCTTCTCCATTTTTTGGCTAGTGGTTTTGTAGGATGCAGTCATTTGAAAAATTATATTTTCTATTTATTCTAAGATTCAGCAAAACTGGAGTATCCATTTTAGATCTGGGGGAACACATAAAACCACCAATATTTCTTTCTACAAAACCAGTTTTAAACAAAAATGCAATTCCTTGGGCTGATTCACGTACAGAGGACACCAATTTGCACGTAAAAACTTTCTGGGATGCTTTACTTTCTTTATGGGCAGAATCTACCCTTGCACAGTGCAGCCATGAAAGGACCTTCAGACGGAATCATAGAATCATACAGCGGTTAGGTTTGGAAGGAACCTTCATAATCATCTAGCTCAAACCCCCTGCCATGGGCAGGGACACCTTCCACTAGACCAGGTTGCTCAAAGCCCCACCCAAGCTGGCCTTGAACACCTCCAGGGACAGGGAGTCTGCAGTCTCTCTGGGCAGCCTGTTCCGGTGTCCCACCATCCTCACTCACAGTAAAGAATTTCATCCTAATATCTGATCTGAGCCTAGTCTCCTTCAGTTGAAGGCTGGAAAACACAGAGAAAGTTGCTATGCAAGGAACATGACGTATGTCATGGAAAGTGGCAGGGGTAGAAGCTCTGTTTCAGCTTCCCAGAGGTTTGAGTGAAGGATCAATGAATGGTAGATGGAAGATTGAAATTTGGCTTACACTCTAAGACATATGCACTACTTGGGGAATGACTTCTCCTCTCTTCTTATGTTTTCAGTGGCAGTTGTTTAGCAGACAAAACACAAATCAGCCTTGAAATACAGATTTCCAAGACTTGCTTTGGTTTTCTTCCTTTGAATATAGGCCTTGATAAGACAGTTGCAAAAGTGTTCTCTAAGAAAAGAATTTAGTGACTAGATTACACATCTTTGACAAATGCCTGAAAACGAAGGATTAATGACAATTAATTTCAGCTAGAATTTTCCAAAGTAATTTCTTTTCCTGTCTGAAATTGCTATTTCATTTATTCAAGATAATTGACATTCAGTGCTTCCAGTACCAGCCAGAATGACATTTAATGTCATGAGCTAACATTTTATAAATTGAACACAAATTAGCAATGGCCCAGATTTGTCACATTAACCCATAGCAAAGAAGCACAGTACATGACACCACACTGTTAATTCTGATTAAAAAGTTGAATTTGATCTGCTTTGGCCATGTAATCCCAAGTCAGTAAAGAGAGCTAAGAGGACTATAAATAGAGGTTGAAAAGACAGATGGAAATGGTAATGTCAGCATAAAACTTAATGGATCTGTGGAACATACAAAGTCACAAATGTTACCCAGGAATGTAAGAATTAACAGCATAATGCATTTATTTTAAAGTTGTTACTGTAAAGGGAGTAACACCACCACTTAGAGTCTCACCTTGTGGTCTTGAAGGAAATCTCCTTCTTGAGGGCACTTGATAGGGACATACTGCAGGACACTGCATTTGAAGAAACTCAGGTGTGGATCCAACATCTCAAGCCCTTTCTACCTCAGCCTGAGACACACCTGGAAGAAGTTATCACAGATCTCATGCAAATACTTCCAGGGGGATATAAACTAGGCTTTGTTATAGAATGTTTTCCTTCCATATCACCTTAAACATTTTCCCAATTTGGAAAAGAAACTATTACCCCCTTTTTCCTACTAGAAGAATTAACGGCTGATGGGTTTCTTTTTTCTCTGTACACCTAATTGCACAACTAGTCGGTTTGCCAATAAGCTCTTCGATCACAAGAAGACAGTTAATAATGTTAAAGCCCATTAACTCCCACCAGTGTTAATTCCCAGAGTGTCAATTTAAAGGTCAGAAGCAATTTTCCACTGATATTTTATTTGTGCGTTTGTACGTAAGGATACAGACCTACCTAGTCTTTAGTCCTGCACTTTTGAATAAAGCTTTTATATTCTTCCATTATTTGATCCAACCCCGTGCAAAACTAAGCAAATGCAAAACAAAGTCTTGACAGAATCACCATCATTCCGATAGTCTTCAGACAGTTTTTTTGCTCCTCCCCAATGCATTTTTGACAAATATATGTATAGAGGTATGTATGTTAGCAGCTTATGTTTATTTCTTTACTATCATTTTGTGGTTACTGATCAAGAAAAACAGAATATCAGGGTTACCCAGCAATAGAAAAACTGGCATTTAGCCACGGCAGCATCAGTTGAATCACCTGCCCTTGGGAGTCCTGTAAATTCATTGTGATGGTTGATCCTAATATAGAGAGCAGTTGCACCTACTGCTGCTCGTGCAATCTAGGAGAATGCCTTGCTAAATATAGCACAATGTTTATCCCTACTGTGCCTATATGTTCTGATTAACCTGCCTGTTGTCCTTCACCAACCCAGCAATCAGCTAAAGCAACTGATTTTTCTAGTGTGAGACAAACTAAACTAAAAGATTTTTTCAGCAGCTGTCAGCCGAAATAATTTGTAAAATTAATACCTTTTTCCAATCCAGTTTAGAAATCTGCGAATCACCTAACTCTTAGTTTATTTTCTTCAGTAGAAGAGCCTAAAATGATAGTCTGTTCATCCAGTTTCCTCATCTATTTACGTAAAGGCCCTGGTACTTGAATGTATGTGTCTTCTTCATAAAATGGTGACCTTCTTGAAGGAATGTAATGAATTAAGTACTTCCTCTTCATGCACAGAATGGCAATAACCTAAGCACCAAAGTCTGAGGTTGCTGTGTTTCCTGGCACATCCTGGCATTTCACTCACCTTAGTCAAAGGCATTTTAACCTTTTAAATCTATTCACTATCACCTTTTCCTACTGAGAGTATCAATTACAGCATCATTTGCTCTCTACCAGGCAAGCATACCAAAATCATCTAATTTGAGAGAGATCCTTCCTGAGAAAGCAGTGCGAAAAAACTTTTCTACTGACTTCCATAAATCCTGGCTCACATGTAGAAACCATCAGACAGATAAAACAAATGTGCTGTTTGGAAGGATGCAGTAACAATGGCAAGAAAGGGAGAAGCAGAAGCCAGCGCTCACTGCTGGTATAAATAGTACTAATCAAAAGTTGTGAGTATTATGGGCATTCAACAGCAGACGGAGCAGCAGCACTGTCTTTCCCACTGAAGATCTTCGGTACCTCCTGAGTTAAACCAGTGACTTAAAAGTCACAGGCACCACACACACTGCAGCTTTGTGAGTCATTTGGACTGCTGTGTTTTTAGCACACCTGAAGGATCTCATTTGGCTTGATACAGAGCCACCAGAAGGTGCTCCAAACAAAAACATTTAAGAACATTTAAGAGTTGGTGACTATTGTTAATCAAGATTCAAAGGAATAAGGTTATTCCTCTGATTAAAACAATGCAAGTAATTGTTGTGAAGGTTTAGACAGGTGATGTTAATTGTGTGGACCTCTAAGAAGGAATTATCTTCTTGCAAAGACTAAGGAACTAGTCCACATATTGTGTATCACCACGATTGCAAATTTATCCTCCACATATTATATCTGCTACTCCTGCTTAATAATGCCATAAACATCTTGGTACATTTCATCTAGATTCTGACTACAGGTCCTTGCCAGAAAGGGCTGTAAACATAAAAAATTCCTCCCCCCACCCCCGCCAATGAGAAAAGAAACACAATTGTGCCAGAACAGATTTTTATTTGCAAAAATTGCCTGGCTGACTCTGCAAAGAATATGGGATTATCATGGGGCCTTCTTTGTAAGGAGTGGAGAGAAGGTGCCCTCAGGTAATGGCAGAGTGAAAGAATCTCCCAGCAAGGAGCTCGTTAACACAGATGCTGGAGAAGCTCTGGCAAATGCAAAGGTTCAGGGGAGGGGGGTGTGGTCAGAGCAATGGAAAGGATTTTGTCAGCTCCACAGTGGATTGACTGGGAGTTGTGGGAAATCAGGAGGAGGGAGCAGGAAGGAGGGTAGAAATATTAGGAGAGGAGGCTAGCTGATTCATGCATTAATGCCTCTCTATTTGGAAATGAGGGGGAGATGAACTTGGAGATGTGAAAAAAAGAGTTACTAAGGTAGAACAGGGGCCTGGATGTGAAGGGAGAAGGGAAGTAAAATCAAAGAACACTGCCATAAGTAATCATGTTACACACAGAGGATTGCTGTAGTGATGCTGAGAGAGGATAAAATTGCTCCTGGGTTTGTTCTCACACAAACAGAGGCCAATGGAAATCCTTGGTCCTCTGCATATGGGCAAGTGCCAAGAGGAAAGCAGTCTGCAAATGGCATAATCACACGCTGCTCTCTGGGAGGAAGAAGTTGCATTTCGGATGGGGCTACAGTTGTTTTCCCGCTAGTGGGCAGGAACTAGTCTGGCAGAAATAACCAGGAGCATGAGGAGGTGCTGCTCAGTGTTGCAATAGCCAGTTTTGAAGGAAGGCCTCTGTAGCTGTTTTGAGAGGCGTGTGATCACTGCAGGGCTGCGCTGCTGCGGGAAGCTGAGATCTCTCACAGCAAATGCCATTGAAAAATGTGTGGTGCTAACACAGCTGCTCATAAAACTGGTAGGGTGTTGTTTGGAACATGAAAATTGAAGTAGCAGCTGAGGCTGTCAAATTGGAGACTTACCACTTTTAAACTGGTACAGGTCCCTTCCTGTTGGAAGTTTTCATTCTGAACTTTAACACTTGTTTTAACCAAGTTGTGGTTGAAAGAAATATCACAGTAATAATCTTTCTAAGGCTTACCACAGGATGGAAATGGTTCATCAAGATATGTTTTGCAACAATTACATATATAGGGTCATCACAAAATACTTTCAGAACTTTCATGTGAGAAGTGCTCTATTCAAACAGCCCCAAGAAGAAATAGGTTGCCTTTTAAGCCAAATTTCCACCTCCACATAGAGCTAATGTTGAAAACAGGACCTGCCTTGAATAAAATTCTGGGGTTTGTAGCCTTCTTTTCACTGCAATGCTGACTAGAAGTTGAAAACTACCCACTAAAAATCTGTTAATTTACATGAAGATTGGCTTTTATTTTGGATAGTTTAGAAATGGTGATTTATATTAATGGAGTGAGTGTGTAAAGTGTGTATTTCTGACATCCTGCTTGTTACAGAATGTATTTTTTATTTTTCAGCTTATAAATGAAAAAACATTAAAAATTCTCATTCAAAGTAGCTTGTGTTACCTTTCAAAGAAAAAATAAAGAAATAAACAAAAAACATCAACCTCTCCTGAAACTTGGATGGTTCTTTCCAACAACCTTTGAAAGTTTTCCAGTCTCTCCTTTTGTACCTCCTCGGCTGTGTGAAGATATAATTAATAAAACCCTGTCATCGGGAGCTTCCTGTTAAATGAAATCATTTCACAGGGTTTTCTCTCCATTTAATTCTGTTTAGCTGAATGTTTACTGATGAGTCAATTAGCCACTGCTTTGTTTGTTCAACTTAATGTCATCACATCGCCATGAGATCACCACAGCAAACATTCATCAACAACAGCATTGTCGCGTCTGGCTGGTAGCTGCAGGCTGGCCTCCGGCCGGCCACGTCCAGGGGTCTGGCTGGTCAGTGGCCTTGGCCTGGCTGCCATGTGCCCAGGGGAACTCCTGTGGTGCAGCGGGGCCAGAAGGTACTTTTCCATCGTTGGTGAGGATCATCCCTCCTCATGGTGCAACCCCTCGAGCAGGAAATAAGGAAGCAGACCAGTTTGCAAAGGCAGCCGTGACAACAAATCACGGGCAAGTGACATGGTGTCTGCAGCTGGAACAGATTGTGTTATGTTGTGATGGCAGTTGCTGCAAGAAGCTACATTTTTAGAGCAATGGCCATTATTAGAGAGCAAAGTAGTAGATATAGCAATGGATATCAATATACCAGCTCAGAAGGTTTCAATTATATTGATATACCTGGTCAAGCACAACGGCATCAGATTGGTTTTTGCACATTGAGTGTTGCTACCATAGACTCAGATATTCTGCAGCTGAACAGAAGATGGTAAATGCATGTCAGGGTCACTCAAACCTAGAGACTGAATTACTTCTTTAAGCACATCTGCCAGGCTATGTCTTCAGAGATTGTGTTCCCAGATATCTGTAAATGGACACAGTCCAGCTCAAGGTACACTTAGGTGTATCAGCAAGCGGTATGTTTCAGAGGGGTTTTTTTGTTCAGTGAAGATAAGATCCTTTCACAGAGATGCTGAAAATCTAAACCATTCTCGAGGAATGCCTGTTGCCTTTCATGGTTTAAACAAGGAAGACAAGTGGGCTCCTAACAAAGAAATTTCATCAGGGGAGGCTGGATGTGACTGGAGCATAGGCTTGTGAGTTGCCTCTTAAAAAAGAGTTCAATTTTCCTCCTCTCTGCAATCCTCTTAAAACCTAGCAATCCATCCCCAGTTCTAGCAAGAGCATAAGTCGATAAATGAGCTGTTTCAGGGGGAATAGAAATTTGTATTGATAACCAGTCATAAAGGATATGGAAGCTAACAAGAACAGGTCGGTCCACAAATTCTGTGATTTAGCAAAGTGAGGAGAGAACCAAGCCATTGCACAGCACCCACTACGTGGTCTGTGTCCTCCATGTGGCACAGGCTCTCGGTCCTAATAATATTCTGGCACTGATGCTTATTAACAGTGCAATTTCAATAATCAGCATATTTTGTCAAATAATTGGTAGGCTGATGGTTATAAGAGGTGACACTGCCAATATCTCATAAAGGCTGAAAGAAATATTTCCCATTTCCACCCTGCATAAACAAAGCATGCCAGACAACCTCAGGAATGCTAATGATCTCCAGTACTTTAGTATATTAAGTATTCATCAATTGAGCACAGACCACAACAATGTTTTGAGAGTGCTTAAACACATGAGAAACACATGAGAAATGATGTAAAGTTTATATGAGCTCATATAATCTTGGTTGGTTACACAGCCAAGCATAAGATCACAGAAATAAGGTCATGTGTACCATATCTCTCCTACTAGAAGGTTGTGCCCTACATTATATTTGCTGGTGCCACATCCAGCCCAGATTTAATTGACTCAAGCAATGAGTCATCCACTTCTTCCCCTATGGCATTATTCCCCAATCTAACAGATTACATTGTTGGGATTTTTTTTTCCTTGATAATCAGACTTCACTGTCCTTAATTTCATCCCGTTATATAATACCTCACACTTACGCCGTCACTGCCATCCAAAAGCTTTGCAAGTGTTAATTGAGTTTCATAACAACCCCCCATGAAATAAATAAGTTCTGAGTCAGAGATGCAAAAACCTGAGTTACTCGCCACAGGCCACAGGCGGGATCATATCGAGCACAGCTGGGTCTGTGTCATTGATTGGGAGCTGTTTGCTTGCAATTTATGCAACAATCGAGACATAAGAACTCTTTTCCAGGATGCAGCCCTGTCCTCTCCTACCAGTGTCTATCTGCACTGTGAAAAACTGTTTACTTCTTCATTAATATTTGTGTCTTTTAAATATTCACGTGTGTATCTTTCCCTAGTCATAATTTTTATACTGTTGATATTTTCTCTATCTATAAATAAACCAAGGCTTTTATTATGTGGTTCTTTTCTCATGGCTCTCTGATCTGGAGACATGTCTCTGCAGATTATGTGCCTGGAATGATACTCTGTGGAGTTTATGGAGATAAATCATGCCGTGACTTAGCCTCCCAGGCTGTGACACCACACAAGAGGCACAATCCAGCTGGCCGCTCCAGACTGTCAGCTGAGACACAGTAGCTCCCTGTGCATGTGCTGTTACCCCATTGTGAAGCAAAGTAACATTGGGCTCATGTGAGTCACCATCGACTGACCTTGTTTTTCAGCGCAGTGCAGCAATGTATCTCGCTCTGCTACCGCATCTGAAATGAAGGACCCTGAATAACAGCTGGGGGACAGGAGCCTCTACAGGCCAGCACAGGCCTTCTGTCTGACAAACCCTTAATTTTCTTTAATTAATGCATTTGGGTTTAGAATACACAATTAGAAATGGCATTTTATTGCATATATCACCGTAGCATCTCAGGTTTCTAATTGAAGCAACTCAGGCAATATTCTAGATCATAATGCAAAAGCAGGCAAGAGCTAGAAACCTTCTGGCTGCTTTGAAAACTAATGCATTTGGTTGTAATTTCTCTTGCTGAACATAATTTCTTTCTAAGTATTTATCTTCAATTTGCTTACTAGATTTTTGGGTGATATTTATCTGATAACTTTTTTTTCTAAATCAGATTTGCTCATTTGTGTTTTTACAACACCTTCTTCTCAGATTATTTTCTATCACCTTTCTGCTGTTCTTCCTGCTTTTGCTAGCATTTCTTAATGAATTGAAAGGCAGAGTGCGTGGTGGAGATTCCTGCCATGTAAAATTCAAGATGCTTTAAACATGGCAGAAATGAATGTTTTGAAAAACATTTTAAGTGGTGAATGACTCAACATTTCTTTTGTGTGTGTTCTGCCACATACAACATAGGGGTCATGATACATGGAGAAGAGTTTTCTACACGAAAGTTTTGGTACAGTATCTTCCCTGAAATTATCTTTATACAGTACTCATCCCTTCTCCACCCTGCCAGCAAAAGCAAACCTACAATAAGGAAAACTAGCAGTCCTCCCCAGCCTGGGCAAAAGAACCCTGGAAAAGGGGAAAAATCTTTCTTTCCAGAGAAAAACAAACAAAGAGCTCAGGATATGAACTAGTGGTTGGCTCACCTGCATAAAACAATGGGTGTTTCTGAGCTTTTTACCTAACTTTGAAATTGCTTTTGAAAAGGCTCACAAAAACTGAGGCTAACATCTTCCATTAGCCAGCCCTGCAGCTCACAGATCTCACCAAAAAAATGTGCTACTTGTGCATAATTAAAGGATCTGCAAACTACCAGTCAAGATAAAAAGATCAAGGGCTATCATAAATCACGCTGCCTCATGGGATGAGATCACCAGCAGCAGAAAAAGATGTGTTTTCTTTCAGTGAGGATTACTTGCTCTGGTCAGGTATAGGAGTTTGACAATCTCCTCTCCCGTAGCTCTTCTCGAGAGCACAATGGAGTCTTTTTTCTAGGACAGCTCCTGTGTCCAAAAGTCCTGTCAAAATTGTTTGCCTGTCTGGTCTGATATTTAGCGAGGGACCACACAGAGCAGAACAAGTGTGGAATTTTATTTATTTACTTCATGAGAAAGTGATTATGGATCAACACTGAAGGTTTTTCATGGAAATACGTCAACTCAGATAAAGTTTTTGGCAGGAAGCTTTCCTACTGTCCAGAACCCAAGCTAGAAAGACCTGGGAAAGTGCAGAGGTCTCAAGCTGATGGAAACAGAGAATTCAGTATCTGTCTCGTCTATATCTTTTGCCACAGAAAACAGTTGTAATTAGCAGGCCCAAACCATGTCACTTGCACCTATATTGTCATTTTTTAAGAAGATGTCAAAAGAAATTACCTTTTTTCCCCCTTTCTTATTTTCCTTCTGTATGAAGGTTTTGGGATGATCACAGTGTGGAACATTGTGAAGGCTGAAAACCAGTTCTTGCTTTCTTTCTGCTCCTAATGTTATTTTTTCTTAGGACCCTGTGTAGTCTCAGGGAATCTGGAAGCAAAACATAATGTTGATTAAAAATCTTGAGCTCAAGTTCTACCCCGGCCTCATCATTTATAAACTGTTTTCATGTCAATAAATAATCTTTCTAACTTGTTGACAGAGAAAGCAAGCAAACCTTTTCCCTGCTAGTGTTATCCCTTTTGAGTGGTTTTTGTTTTGACTTTTTTTTGTAAAATTTTCCTTTCAATTGTTCTAGCAGTTTTAATGAACATCCAAAAATTAGAATCTTTCTTCTAGTAAATACACAAAACCTTGAAAACTCTTCCCGGACTGTTAGTCTCATAAATCAGCAAAATTCAGCAGCGGGAAATCCAGGAAATTTCCACGCATCCCACATATATAGCCAGTTATCAGTTTCACTTCTGTGTGGTTTTGGGGGTTTTTTCAGTCCATTAGATTGTGTAGGCAGAGAGTGAGCAGGAAAGGCAAATAAGGTAGACAGGATGCTTTGACTCATTCAACCTGTGCAGGGCAATTTTCCTGTGTCTGTAGCAATCTTTCATCCCCCTCACCTGAGCTCGTGCCTTCCCCCACCACAGAAGAGCCTTAAAATAGGCTCTATGAAGCAGCCAGCCAAGAGCACCTTGGGATTACCCCCCTTCCAACACCAGAGGGAATGCAGTTGCTGCAGCTAATTATGGCTGCTCATGGGTAATCTCTAGTAAATACTCATCTGGAAAATCTTTGTTTCTCCATAAGAGCCAGATTTCAACATCTTAAAAAGTAAAATCAATGTGCAAGTCAAAGCTGAGAAGGGCCAGGTGGGTGTCACCAAAGTCATTTCTGCACCTCTCCTGCTGGTTTTTGCCACACACACAAATGCAAAACAAAACACGTGAATGACAGCACTTGTCACGCCTAACCCAGCTGGATCCTGCAATCTCCAGCTACCGTGAGCTCCCAGGGGAGCATTAAACTGCCCCAACATAGGCTTCTCATGCCATTTCAGATGCTGCAGAGTATCTGGCATGACCTTCAGCTGTGGCTTTAGACGGGCGTGGATCTCCCATGGATCCCCAAGTCCCTTCTACCAGCTCTATGTGGGTGGCTTAGCTACTTTAGAGCATCTGAAACGTTCTGAGCAGATTGTATTTTGGTAATGGGTGGGCCTCTGCTCCCCGTGTTGCAAGCTGTGGAAAACATGTTTTTTCACTTTCACAAGAATCTCCAAGTGTGAAAAGACCAGAATGAGGCAAAATCTCACCAGAGTCTGGTTTATGGAGGTTTTGTGCACTGTATTTCAGCAGGTCATACTTTGCTGGACATGTCCTGGGGTGGCCGTAACACCAGAGTACGGGCCTTCCATGAAATTGCTTACTGTCCAAGGTTGTCTTTACATCCGCTGTCAAACTCTTCAGCAGCTACCCTATAAAGTGAAAATACCCTCTGTGCTTACTGTGGGCAGGAAGTGTAACCTGGGACATGTATTCCTTGGGAGCTAATGCACCGACATGTCCTGCCTGGGACTGCAGAGGGATGTGGTCCACAGTACATGGGGCTGTCAGGGGCTCTTCTGGGGAGAAGAGGATACCACGAGCGCTGCACACCCCCCTGCAGCACCAGGAGAACAGCTCCCCACTAAATTAATCTGCTGGCCTGAAAGTGGAGCTGTGGGAGCACAGGGGGAAGTTCTCACCTAGCAGGCTTTAAAACAAAGGTACAATCCCAGCTCCTTTATTATCAAAGCGGGAATGGACATAATACAAAGTTCTTCAGCTTTAAAAAAAAGAAAAAAAAATAACAAAATCGCATTCACCTTTTTTCTTCCCCACACTTTCATCTGGTGGAAAATTTGATATAAAAGGGAGTTGTGCACTTCGGAAAATCTGGCTAGTGTGTCAGTTCAGTATAAAAAAGAGTGGAGAACAAAAAAGCCAAGCTCCCATGCTCATGATGACCCTCAAGGGAGCTTAATTAAAGGTGATGGTGAAAGAAAGGTAAGCAGTTAAGACCCCGCACCAGACAGGATATACGGAGCCAGACTACTCAATACCTGTAAAGACAATGTTTTTCCCTTGCTCCCATCGGTCTTTCCTTCCTCAGTCCCTGCTCTCTGATGAAGGTGAGGGGTAAAGCAGGGGAGGAGGTAAATGGCAGGCAGCGATGCCATTTCTTAAGTCCTGCTTCCTGGTTAATTGCTCTTCCAAAATTTTCATTTCACTCTGCTTCTCTTTTCTTTCGTATCAGGAATCTGACCCAGAACTTGCCTGCCACTTACCAAAAATTAATAGAAAAGGAAAGAAAGAAAGAAATCCTGTGTAGGCAGGGTCATGTTCCAGTGAACTCATTCTAAACATAACTTTTTCATTTCAACAATCCTGCTCTGGCAGCATCTGAATTCCCTGCCCAGCTGGTGGCTAAGGCTTAATGCCTCTATTCCCATCACTCTCCAGCCCTATAAAGTAAAACCTCGATGGCATACAGCTATGAGATAACAGTCTCTGTGGGGCTGAGACTTTTCATCTAGGGCTGAACAATTAACTTGCCATCATTCTTCTTTGCCTCCTGCCATTCCCTTTCTCTGCTCTCTGCTACCAAAATTTGCATTTGTTCTCCATCTTCACACTGCTGCACTGAAATCTCTCTCAGGCCACCATCTCAAACAGCTGCCTATGGATCCTCCATAACCATTCACCAGAGGGACCAGGATGCAACTATCCCTGCTCTGGGAGGAGGGTGAGCAGCCCACAGATGAAGAAATCCGTCAAGACAAGAGGCAGCAGCCTTGAAGAGCTTGTTTAAAACAGATTTTTTTGTGCTTTGACTAATTCTGGTTTGGGGAACTGCAGAACAGCATAATATGACTGTGAGCTCATTACAGCTGATGGAGATGGAATTGTTCGGATCTGACGGAACTGGAGATGAGGGGATGTGGTCATTTCTTCTTTTTATTAAAAACTCTGGGCTTTTTTTCCTTATCCATAAAGGAGTTGATATCTTAATTTTGGATTTACAAATCATTAACATACAGGGCACGGAGTCAAGACTATTCCTGGTACAGGGTTTTTGCATGACCTTGATAAGTTACTCTAATGGGATCATGCTGGCTCTCAGCAACTCTGAAAATCAGGCCACAGAGGTGCCTAAATATGGATGAGATGCCCACGTTCCGAATGCTGAACTTAACCACTTTGCCCTTCCATTTCCCTACTTACAAGAAATCAAGCTAATAACATTTTATCAGGCTCAATACTTTACTCAGGAAAGAAACTGCAGTGACTGGCATAAATTTCTAGCAATAGTACGTTAATTCATTTTTTAGAGGCCACTTAGGATGGTAAGATGAAGGTGCTATAAAAATGTAGAATACCTCACAATTTTTTTTCTCTGTCCAGTTATATAGTTCGTACTTGCAAATGTATGTATCAGATCGCTGTCTCACTAAATATAGAATCCACAAAGTGTTTCCAAGTAAACAGATTAATATTAGCTTATTTACCTGACAAAAAATATTAATATCTGCAATACAAAAATGAATGAGAAACACATGGATGTTACTGAGAGCAACTTCCATTTGGAAGATGTGCTCAAAGTCTCACACTAATGAAATGTCATAGGCTTTCTAGAAGTTATGGATCATAAGTTTCTGACACGGAAGGTTACTTTGCTTAGGACTTCATATGATGGATAAAGATGAATTAATCACTGGAGTAGAAGTTGGTCGTTGCCTAGGAACCAATGATCATGACCTCATTGCATTCAACATACCCAAACAAAGGATAGCCCCAAAGAATACAGTATATGTGATGCTTCAGAATGGCTACTTCCAAAAATCTAAAGGAAACTCTGAACTACATTAACTGAAAGAGAAATATTTTAAAGAAACTATGCTTATATCACTTTCTACAGTGATATTTGTGCCAGTGGTGCTAATTTTTAATGAACCTGCTGATGATTATAATGTATCAAAGATACTCAGTTTGAAAAAAAAAATTAAATAGACAAGCAGAAATCTGGATAACTACAGGTTGACCAGTTTAATGTTATATTCAGGCAAAATAATGGAAAAAGTAGTATATGCTTCAAAATTAACTGATGTTAATCAGGTAGCTGCTTGATTAGTAAAACAAATAAAAACCTAAACAGGTCATAGCCTTTCAGACTACAAACTCAGATGGCAAAGGTTATTTTAAAAAGTGATTTATTTAGGAATATTGTTAGTCATGCAAAGAAATAAAACATAATATTCTGATTAAAAATAGCATTGTTCATCTCTGGAACATTTATTTAATGGAGCTAAGAAATGGCCCAATAACAGCTCTTGAGCACTGATAGGGAAAACCCGGTGAAAGGCTGTGTCAGTAGTGGGATTATATAAGGATTTTTACTATGTCTTATATTGGTCAATTTTATTATATTAATCAGAGCAATAAGAACAAATTTGGTTCTCACCTACAGATTAATGAAACAATATAACATAAAGGGGATAGGACATATTTTTTTAGAGCAATACATTTGTTCAGTAAACTGGGATCTACTGGAAGAAAATATACTTTAGTACAGAGCAGAAGAATAAATCTCCTAACTGCTACTAAAAGACGTTACTATGACATTTGACCACACTGCACATTGCTGTTATTTGGAAAGTTATTACAGAGTAGGGATCAGATTTTAGTTTTCCTGTCTTTGTCCTCTGTCCCTAAGCCTCTCTGGTAAGAGAGCAGGCACTGGACTGGCTGAAATTTCCATTTCTTCAAGCATAGCTGTCCTTATGTTTTAAACTGAAAATCATTTGTCTTGGGTCAAGGAACAGACATGGTTCAAGCAATGGCTAACTGCTTCAAATAAACAGGAGATCAGACTAGATTTCTAGCTGTTCCTTCTAGTCCTAAATCTCATAAATCACAAGCAGCTTAATGCATGAAATGTTCAGCGAGGCAATGTCTAAGGACTTTACTTCAGTGAATTTGTTGTGTAACAGAAAGCAGTATCTTCACCCCAAAGCCTGACACAAGGGACTGTTCTGCTGCTGCACGGAGCCGGCGTGTGCCAGCGGCCTTGAATTTTTTAAATTTCTTTGAAATACTCATTCTTTTGCTTTTCTTTTCACCAGCAATAGATAAAACTTAGTTGGAATTTGAATCTTAGTATTTAAATTAGTATTTGAGGTTGTCATTAAAAACTAGGTGCAAAAAATAGGAAAGATTTCCTCCTCTTGAGATGGCACATCTGCTCAGTAAGCTTGCACTACACTTTACTGGCTTTGTTCTTTTCCCTCCCAATAACTTCCCCTAGGTGAAGACACCTTTGAAGACAAGTCAGACAGAGCTGCATTAAATGGACATTAACGATGTGTATTGCCAATTCTCAAATCCGGATTGTGTCAGGAAAGAACAGAAAGGAGGGTCTGAAAACCAAGGTTGACCATGAAAAAAAAAATAGCCAAAATGGGCCAAGCCAGCATATGCAAGAGATCTACCTCAAAGAAAATACAGTGGTAACACTGAAACTTTTAAAATAGTCAAAACAGGAAAAAAGAGTTCAACTTAAGTGTAATCATGCCACAAGAGTTTTCCGAATAGTTCTTGGATCAATTCTTGCGATGCTACTTAGAGTAATGTCAGAGCTCGCTGGTCATCTTCCAGAAAATCGACCAGCTGCCTGCTATCAACACTGCACCACTCGTACTCTCCTCTTTTCCTCTTCATTGCAAACTTGACTGCTGCTGCTTTAAAAGCTGTTTCCTCCTAAACAGCAGAGATCTTGGGTTTGTGCAGTTATGTTAACAGCCATTTTATTAACAAGTACTTGACCTGTTGCGCACGCTTACAACAATATGAATTCTGAAGTATTTCAGATGAATTACTCTTAATTATCACACTTTTAATATGTTAGCAAAAAAAGTATGTTATGTTATATTCTGATTACTATGTAGTAGTACTTGGAAAAAACATTTACATGAAACGTGCATTCTCTGTGGAAATGCAGCATTCATTTTGCACCGTTTAAAATCATGTCACACTGCTACAGCACACTGGGAACCTGGTGTTGAAAGAAGATAGAGATATGACCAGGAGCCCTGAAGCACAGGAGAGAAAAATGGTTACAAGGAAGGGGAAGGACCTCAAGAAATCCATTTGGACACTCTGTGTCTGTCTCTTGCCAACCTTGTGCTTTGAGAAATCATTGGAAAGTTGAGCACCAAGACTGCAAACTCAAAGGCATACCTATACCTGCCCATTGTATATACCTGCATCTTATTGCACCCAGCTCGTCTGCACTTGGAGCCACTGAGCGACGACAGTGTGAAAGGCACTGTGTTGTTTCAGCACTTACATATATAAGGCTAAGAATTAAAAAAACAGTAGAGCACCACAACAGGAAACTCACTGTGAACAAAATGCCAGTCGTTTCTGCAAATTATTTATCAAATCAGTCACTATATTAAAAAAGAAAAACAGAACTGAAAACCTGGATAACAGCAAACAATAATTGTCAGTGGATAAATGCATATGCTGTGGATGAGGTCCTGCCTTCACTAACTGTGACAGCAGAATTTCTATCTGAGCTCTTTCAGGACCCTAAATAGCCTAATAGAAATAAATGAGCCATAGAGAACTATAGGGAGTTCAGAAAGAAATTGAAAGCTAAAACAGAGAAAATAAGCAGGAAAGACACAAAAATTAGTGTGGTTGACTTGGATTTTTGCCAAGCAATGTGTCTTCATCCATACACCCCCTACACTCTCCAAGGAAAGAAGTGGGAATCATTTTTTCAGTGTAATTGTATTCTTATGTATCTATTCCATTCCACTGCCTTTCAAACACCCTGTGACCCATCGTAGAACTCCTGCACATCAGCACACCTTTACGTGTCTGAATTGAGGACTTTTCATGCAAGTAAATGATTTACACCCATGGAGCACTGGAGAGAAGTCACAGAGAGGCATGGAGGGGTGTCTACAGCACCAGCAGCATCTCTCCACACTACCCCTCACCCTGTCTGTGGCATGTGCTGCTGCTCTGGTACCACACCACAGTCGTGGCCTCATCGTCCCTTACCCGTAGATCCTACCTGAAATGAGATGCTGCATCTCTTTACTCCACAACACTAAAAAAGATACATAGGTGGTAGGCAATAAATGCAGTTGCTTCATTCCAGCAAGAGGTCTTGCTCTACCTAAAATACTCTTGGACCTCCCAATGGTCAGCCAGAACATTTCATACTTTTTCTTAAATAAAATCATTTTTTCACTTAAGTTTAGCGAGAAAGCAAGGGAGGGGCAGCCTTCCACAGTCATGGCTTGCAAACAGCGCCAAAAAGAACTCGGTGGAGCTGCAAGTACAACCTGAAAATAAAGATAATTTACTGGGCTATTTCATTACAAAATAAACTGTTTACAATATTTTACGAACCACCAACGCCAGTGTCCATGAAAATAGAATGCTGTATTTATGAGGCAACCCTTATGCGAGGTAGTAGAATAGCGCCTTATACTTGAATTCTACTGAAAATATGTTTCGTTGTCATCAGGGAAAAGTTGGAGTAAAAAAAAAAAGTGAGATTACAATCTGGAAGACTGGATAGTACTGAAGAGCTGAGAATTAGGTGAGGAGTTACAGCACATTATTCTCTGGTGGTCCATGCTGTACAGCTAAAAGGCTGCATCGGCTGCCCAGTATGTTGCCTGTCTGTCCAGCCCAGCACATGCAAGCTGCCTTCTCTCCCCTGCCCTCGCTCTGCCAGGCTCCTGTAGCCTCTGAAATTCTGAAGCAGCTACAGGGATGTTGTCAGGAAGCAGGGCACACGTGTTAAGCTCAATGAGTCCCTACAAAACCCTCGGAGTCACAGTTCTACCTGGTTCCCCCACTGGACTGCAAATGCAATGGGCAGAAGTCCAAGGGAAGTGCCTGCTGCACGCCGGCAGCGAGGTGATGCGTTCCCCTGTGTCAGATTTTTGGAACGCAGCAGTAGCAGCTGAAAACAGTCAGAAGGCTTTAAGTATGTGCACGATCATCAGAAAGCGAAGGGAGAGAGCCTCCACTAATGAGAGAGAAGGTAAATAGAGCCTGAGAAACTGGAAACATTCTTTGGTTTGGCTTACAGCAGGGAAAGAAAAATCTTAAAAAGCATTGTGCAGAGCATGAAGAGAGGCCATTAATCACAGGAAATGCACTTCCTCAAGTACAGTAGGAACATGCGAGAGCCTGTCATTTTTCAGACCATTACTCAAAAGATTTCCATAATTTTAGAATATGCTGATCCTCAAGACCCAGGTGACATGACACGGCAGCAGAGTGACTGACTTGACAATGGTGGGGAAGAGCTTTGTTAGCCTGAAGAAAGACATAATTCCTAGGCTTTGGAAACCTACCACAAATTTGACACAGGTGCCCCACCTGGCTTGGCAACAACGGCCCTCCCCAAATACCCAGCTGGCCTCGTGCATGAGGTAAGTGACCTGGGAACTTGCTAAATAGTAAAAGGGTGTCCATTCTTGGCACTTTCCAAATGACCCATCAAGTCCTAGAACGGATATGCCCTGCTATGGCAATTGTTAAAAAAACTATAGAGATATTTCAGAATCAGTGGGTAAATTGTCATGCCTTTTTCAACATCTGAAAAGAGTAATTTATTTAAACTTGAAAAGTATCTCTCTCTGCCTTGACTTTAGAACAAGAGCCAGGTACAGTATTTGTATTGTAAAACCAATGCTGGGCTGGAAACTGGGAGTTCTATATGTCTGTGGGAGCTGGAAAAGATTATCTCTGCTGACAATCACGTATCAGGGATTCACAGGTTTTAAAAATAACAATTTCACACAAATCATGCTGGTTTAGTAGGAATGCCAGGCCCTTATTTGTCAGTTCACCACACTTGCTAATATCATCCGTGAAAAGGACTTCAACAAATTAAATCTTCATAAAACCCCATTGAATTGAGGTAAATTCACTCTAAAACAAAAATCCTTCACCAGATTCCCAACGAGGTGTGAAAAAAAATCCAACAAGCATCAAGGAATGGGTCCAGAGACGTTTTTTCTTCTCTGTGGATTTGCCTCCAACTATAGGTAGCAATCATATTTGTTCCCACATTTTTGGATGATATTTCTCTGTTAAAACTGCAACAGACCTGTTCTGCTGGAAAAACAGTAGGAGGGAAAGTATTTCCAAGAAGCTGTACCAATTAAAATGAGCCAACTGCACGACGCATGAAGGTATGCTAGCAGGAGCCGGGCTTTTTGTCCGTGACACCCGCCATCGGCGAGGCTCACCGCTCTCTCCTGTAGCCCTATGGATCCGTCCTCCCGCCGGCATTGGCTGCGTGCTGCCGCCTCTCCGCCAGCACGGCTTCCTGTGGCTGCCCAATTGCCTAAACGAAGGCGAGGGAAATTACAGGGTAGAGCCATCAGCTCTGTATGGAACCCGAAAATGCTTTTCCATGTTTATAGCACTAACACCTTCATAAAATCCCAGGTACAGAGTGGATGACACAATCTCAGGTCTGAAATGAGCAGGCAGAGTTAAGGAAAGTGGGTTTTTTAACTGCTGCCACAAACATCCCTGACAGCTAAGTGACACTGGCAATACAGAAGGAGGGAGGGCACAGTGGAGCCCATCGGTTTAACTCTTCATCGGAGCACGTTTAATGGGACTTTATGTTCAGCCATGTGAACTTTGAAATACCTAAGTTCAAATTTCACCTTCAGACTTCCCATCTGTTCTTATTTCATCCTCAGACTTTCCATCTGCTCCCATCTAGGCCTTCCTAATGCCATGCCCAGTCAGACGGTATGGTTTTACCAGGTGCTTCTGTCTTGGAAATTTTATGGCATATAAGAAACAATAAAAATTTATGTTGTACATGTTACTTGTGCTAATTAATTCCATTGCACAACAATGTTTTTTAAATGATATTGTCCAGAAAGTCTGTTAAAATCTACTGTAGACAAGTATGGCAATATTTTATAGCTCCTTGTGCCAGATGGGTTTGGAGTTCAGACATTTGCGCTAATGCATTTTGCACTTAGGTGCTGTGCTGGGAAAAATTGACTCTCAGTGACAAAGAGTTAACATTAAAATGTTGGTGTTAGCTAGGGGCAGCGAATGCAAGGTGGAGGTGTGTTTTTCTGTGTTAATTTTTTGCTGGAAAGGAGTGTATGATAAGCTGTTAGTGTGCCATTTTACAAATTCTGTATAAAGTGAAAGAAGTTATTTCATATTACTAATATGTAAATATTTTCACGTCTGGAAGAGCAAGAATGTGCTGGCTAACAACCAAAGATGTGCTGGATAAAATCCCCTCCACCTGTTCAGAGGGCCATTGTGCTAGAAAAAGAAAATTGTTTAAAAAGCAGCGTTAAGTCCCATATCATAGCAAGTCTAGTAAGAATAATTAGTGTATTAAAGAAAGAGTCACTATCCAAGGGCATTCCTATAGCTTCTTACTTCAAATCACTGAATTCAAAGCCAAGAGATATTCTGTACTCTGAGTGCAAACAGTGGGTTACACAGTGGGGCTTGTTTTGGACAGGGTTTTTTTGTTTGCTTGTTTGTTCCACAAGACTGGGTAAATAAGGCTTCATGCCAAGCAAGAGTTTCCTTCCCTTGATTTTCCTCCCTCCCAAGCACTCTGGCGGCTGTGCCTCCTATACAAGAGGAATCCAGAATGAGCCCAGGGATTTCACATTTGAACCCAAACGCTGTTAGATATCAGACAACAAGGGTTTCCCCCCAACTGCAGATTCAAAAGCAATGTCCCAAAAAAGGCTCTGTCATCTCCATCACTGCAGGAAGCTCCCTGATGGCCAAACAGAATTTGTTTTTAAGTGGCAGCTCCATCAACATCACATCATGAGGGTTAAAAGGTGCAGAGTTGATGGGGGAATGGCTCTCAGCAACAAAAATGGAAAGAGCAGCTTGTCTCATTTTCCTCAGTAAAAGCGACGCTCTGGAAGGAGGACAGAGAAAGGACAGACTGCAGCATCTATTCAAGTGAACATAAAGCTCGGATATTATCTTGTCTAACAATTTTTGGAAGCTGACAAACAGTTACAATTAATGCTCAGAGATTAAAACAGGAAATTGTATCATTGTGAGAAAGGGCATTTACAATAATACTGTGATTCAAGAATACTTTTGTGAATAGAAGAAATAAGCAGAGTTTCCTGCTATTTGTGCTTTTATAATATGTCATGCTTATAAATCCCCACACAGCTGTGGGTATTTGTCATGATAATCACGAATCTTCATACTTTACTCAAATTTTAGTGCATGTGATTTGGTCCTGTAAATGATGCCAACACTGCAATTATCCCCATACTTTTTTCCATATTATTTTGTTTTTAAAGCAAACAATCTCATTTCTAGGGAGAAGAGATGATACCTGTGTGAATTATTGACTAATTGTGATGCACAAGTAGAAACTATACAGATATAATAACATCTTACAAGCAACCCACATACTAAAATCTGTTTTCATAAACTATTCAATGAATATTTATGCATGGAAAATATATTCATGAATAGCAAAAAAAAAGGGTAAATTTGCAATTAATATTTGTGGTGAATAATTTTGATTTATGAATGGGGACATTTTGTTCAAGGTTGCTAATTATCAGTTGGTTTGCGTGGCTGCGAAACAGATTATTCTAGCACAAAATGGGAAAACAAGTGAATAGTCAATGCTTCCATAAGTTTTGAAGTTCTTTATCTATTTTTTGAACTTCTCCAGCTTCTTAGATAACACCTGATTACCTAGTTGCAAGTGAGCATCTTCCTGAAACCGACACATCGTTTAATAGGTAGTAATATGTTCATGATCCATTACTCTTTAACTCACTGTTTCAATAATAATGGGGCTGAAGGACTTTGAAAATTAGTTGTAGGATGTGGACCCTTTATTTTTTGACTGGTTTGGGTTGGGAACGCATCCCATTTCCATAGTAGCCAAAATTGCTACCATTGTTGGCCAATCATTAAGTTGCAGCCTGTGAAAATGAGTTTGCAGTCAAATGCACGCATCCCTCACACGCTGCAAATAAATATATTGCCAACTTGTCATGAGTATATTATGGAATTACTTCCAGAGAAGGTGGTGAAAATTCCATCAGGTTAAATGTACCATTGAAGTACTCACTGACAAAACCAAGAGACATTATGTCTCCAGGAGCAAAGAGTTTCCACACCATCAGCAAAGGGTTGGAGAAACCTGGTGTGTCCATTGCTGTGGGTTTGCTGCTTGTTAGCAGCAGATTAATCTGAATGGGAACCTAATACCGAGGCTACTCTTTTTTCTTTCCTTTCTTTTTATTTTTAAAAAAACACATGTGAGTTCTCAATGTGAGGCTTTCCTGGATGCTCCAGAAAGGCCTAAGTCCCACTGCAGTTTATTTGCATTTTGTCATAAAGAGACAGCAGAAACCACGTACCTCTGCCTTCCAGGTGCCAAGCAGGTGCCCTCGGATTCCTGTCATCCTTTTCAATAGAGGGACATTCCCACTGTCCTTGCCATTTTCCTTCAGACTTTGCTAGGGGTTACTTCTCTTTGACTCACACAGGTCTCCTCCCTCCAGCTCCATGGCAAGCAGCTGAGACGTCTCTGTGCCCTCCTCCATCCCAAAACAAACAAGATTAAAAGATCTGACTTTCTGACATGAGGTCTGGCTTTCTCCATGTGTAGGAAGAAGACTGATATTTATACTTACATATCATAAAATCTTAAATTTTCACACAGGAAATCAAAGTCTTGGAAAGTACAGGCACACAGTGACACTGCCTAAAATAAGTCATTCTGTTGTTTGGTGTCTTCTAGCTTCCCTGCTCTGAGCTTGAAAAAAATCAAATTTGTGAACGCAAGTGGACACATGAGGGAAAGGAGGCAGCTGCTGTGTGTGGGTAGAAAAGAAGGTTACCATGGTCCCTTTGGGGGTACCTGGCAGAAGTCCCACAGGTAGCAGAGCTCTGATGAAGCCTCCCAGCCATCACCTGCTAACAGTTCAGGTCCCTGCCAAAAAAAGTGGGTCCAGAAAGAACAGTTCATTGGTCAAAACAACGAAAAAACCCAAAACCATAAACACAGATTTGATTACACTCTCTCAAGGCCCGGAGAAAATTTGTCTTCAAATTCAAAGAAGATTCTTTCTGACAAAGTACCACTGAAAGAAGCGAAGGCAGAGTAGGACTGGGAACAAAATGAGAGCCTGTGCTGATCAGGCTGGTTGTGTGCTTGTGCTTGTGCTGCCCTGGACCTTTTTCTCCCTTATGAAAATGTTAAGAAACATATACCTTTCTCCAAGATGAGACAAGAGGCATTCCAGGTTATACAGTTTCCTTGAACTGAATTTTCCTCCTCCAGCCGTATCTAATGATCATGGGATCCTTCAAAATATTTTCAAAAGATCCTCAATTACCTGAATAAGCCCTTTTGCTTATTCTTCTGTAGCTTCTATAAAGCAAAAGAAAAACATACTTGTGTTTTATTATAGTTTTAATCCTTGATACCTTCAATCTTTCCTTCTTTCCTCCACACTATAATTATTCCCTGGGAAGCACTTTCAGTTTAGAGAACATCTTGATCACTAACACGATGTCAATATATTACAGTACTGGATTCAAAATTAATCTAGCAGGAGATATATCAACTCCAATTAGTCTTTACTGAATTTTTAATTCAGTACAAAGACCTTCCTGGAATCAACAAACCATCAGAATTTTAATATTTCACATTGGCTCTCCGAGACTGAGAAGTGAGGTGAAAAACAAATCAACATTATTTTTTGTTACCACTGCGTGTTGTATAAGGATGATGGACAGAGTCTGGATGATAGCAGTTCTTTTATAACAAAATACATTCTTGGTGGTGATGGTTTTGTTCCTGCTTTCTTTTTTTATAAATATAAGTAATTCACTTCTTTCTTTTTCCTGGAGGATTTTTGCAGCTGTGGCTCCCTGAGGGACCTGCACCCTGAGCATCCTTCAGCACTGACCGCTTCCAGTTTGTCAGATAAAGTCTAACAGGCTTCCTAGGTCATCATGGACTTGTAGATCTGTGCTAGGCTTTAGCTGGGAATTAACTACTTTGATTTCATCAACTGCAGTAAGGATGACTTTCTCCTTAACCTTCTGTTCTCTGAGACAGGAAACTGGGGTTGTGGTCATCTCATAACCTGTGGCTTCTCCTGCTGCTCAGGGAGAGGAGTCGTTCCCCTGCTGCACCATGGGGCCCCTCCCACGGAAGACAGTTCTCCGTGAACTTCTCCAGTGTGAGTCCATCTCACAAGCAACAGTTCTCTGCAAAGTGCTGCAGCATGGGTCACTCTTCCACAGGATGCAGTCCTTCAAGGACAGGCTGCTCCAGCCTAGGAGCAGGGCCCCTCTCTCCACTGGGTCTCCCATAGGACCGCAGTCTCCTCCAGGCATCCACCTGCACCGGCATGGGGCTCCTCCACGGGCATGCATGGCTGCATGGATCTCTGCATCCCTGTGGATCTCCAGGGCTTGCAGGGGCACAGCTTCTTCGCCATGGTCTACACCACAAGCTGCAGAGGAATCTCAGCTCCAGTGTCTAGAGCACCTGCTGCTCCTCCTTCTTCACTGCATAGTTGTTCTTCTCACACGGACTCACTCTGCTCTTCTCTGGCTGAAAAAAACCTGTGCCACAACTTTTGTTTTTCTTTCTTCTTAAATTTGTTATCAAAGAGTCATTACCACCATCTCTAATTGGCCAAGCCTTGGCCAGTGGCACATCCGTCTTTGGACCCTCCAGGGATTGGCTCTGCTGGGCATGGTAGAAGCTTCTAGCAGCTTCTCACAGAAGCCACCCCTATAGCCCCCCCCCAACCCCCACCACCAAAACTAGGTCATGCAAGAACAATACAAGCTGTAATTATGAAAATGGGAAAGAAAAAGTCAAGACAGAAAAGGATTTGGATGGCTCCTTCGGGTAGTGCAATTTTGAACTCTGACACCTAGCACTGTGTCTCCTGGAAAAGGCTGACAAGGGCAGGCAAAGTTTCTTCACTTTGGAAAACCAGTCCCTAGGAAAATTTACTGTCTCTTGCACCTGTACTGATGACACAAAGAAAATAAAATACACACAGATGAGAGCCATTCACCCACTTGCTATTATTCACCTCCTGCTTTCTTAGATACAGGTCTATACTTGAATTTTCCTCATGAGAGGGAGCACCAACAAACAGCAAGAACTTCTCACTCATGAGCTACAAGATTTTACGCAACCAACAAACTACCTATCTCCATGAGCCAATGGGGTCAAGAATGAGGTACCAGGGGCATGGTAGTCAGAAGGCAAATTATTCCATGCTTTTTGGTATTAACACTAACAGCTCATTCCAACATGCCAGCACTACTGGTCTTTCCAGAGGATATATGATTGACTCTTGACTTAGAAATGTAACATTACAGCCCAACCCAAGCACACATTTAAGGCTACCAAAGGCCAGGAATATGTTGCTATTCATCCCAGGATGAATAGGAAATTATGCCTGAGTGTAAGTAGAAACTCCTTGCTTCTTCTTGGTTCATGCATGCCTTTCTCTTTCTCATTGGCAAATGAGTAACACAGTTCCCAGACTCTGACACTGGCTCCTATTCCTGCCTCCACCTGTATTTTGGCAGGATTTATGTTCATAGAGTTATGTATTCAAAGGTCGTGTAACACAAATCGTAATAATTTTTATGCCACTACATCTATTTGTTTTGCTCTATCCATGAGCCATGCCTATATTCCCTATCTCCTCACAGCTCTGTGAATTTTCAAACTCTTCTGAGAACCACAGAAATTGTTTTCCACGCTCGCTGAATGGCAAAAGTCTTTCTTTCCCCAGAAGCGTTTCAGACTGCCATCGCTTGAGTCTTCAAGAAAATGTTTTTTTCTCCCTCAGGACTCAGAAACAGCCTACTGGAAGTTTTCTCTGACTCTCAGAAATGGGCAACCTCACTGAACCCAGATATCAAGTCCTAAGCCTCAGAGATCCTATTAATCCCTTTGTAACTGAATAATAAATTCCTAGATGGCCTAAAGGATTTGGTGGAGGTATGTGTTGCATCCAGAATCTTATCTAAGCTTTAGGGATGAGGGAAAATCCTGTTTCCAGAAAAGAGCCAATTTGTACACTCCACAAAAATCCAGAGGAGAGATTTGCAGGATTACTGTAGAAAGTCCAACCTTCATGACAATAGTTAAACTCAGCCTAAGTGCTCTGGCACTTCCCAAATTAGTTTTCACTAACTGCTGAGGCCTTTCTTAACTTCCTGTCTGTGTTCCACTCCTGCCTCAAATCCCTGCTCCTGGTGCACCTTGACTTCTCACCTCAGTCCTGCCTTGAGTACTTCTTCAGCCACAGGAACTTTTTCTAGCCTGAGCTATAATATCATTGCACCTCTCAGAAAACCTAAATTCTCAAGCAAGTTCAGAAGTCCTTCTCCTGACCAGATAGGTGGAAACAAGACATCTAAATTTCTGATATTTCAGATGTGAGCAAAGAAATCCCACATATGCCTCCAGAGCAGACTGATTTATTAGTCTGCTTTTGATTCTTTAAGATAGGACTGAACTTGGTACCAAAAAAATGGAGTTTCGACCTCTTCGTCAATAAGTTCAAGTGTTCTTTTAGGCAATGAGTGGATTGAAATCCACAGCCTGAACCCACAGCGCAGGTCTTGTGGGGTATCTAACAACTAGGCTATGGCACTGCCTGCAATAACATCATTCATTCTCCCTTCCCTTCATCTGAAGCTGAGTCACAGAACAGAAAATCTCAAGTCATGGCTGAGCAGATAGCATGAAATAAAAAACAAAGTAGAGAAGGGTTAATAAGTTTCAAAGTCGGAATTGGATTCATAACCTTCCTTTGAATTTCTGAAGCCAAGTAATCCAGTCAATAGTTTAATTCCCTAATATTCATGAAGCTGATTTTCATTTATGCTAATGTCCTCCATGTCCTCCATTAACAGTTCATTTAAAACTTTTTAAAGTCCCTTTACATCTCTAAAGCAGTGTAAAGGAGCCATTCTATAAGTTAGTACGGGCTGGAAACATTTCCCCCACTATTATTTACTCAGCTTTGTGGGGATTTCTTTGGTATGGCAACTATATGAAGCTTTAATTAAATGTATCCCCACAAGTCTTAAAACATTACTACTATAGGTGATGGTTTCCAAGAACTGCTCTCTAGAATTATTCATGCCTCAGTCTTGCTGAGGACATGTAGATTTAGCAAGTGAATGTGGATTATCCTACAGCACGCTTGGGCTCTCACCGGGACTTCCATGAAACAAAAGCATTTACACAAATGAAAGGGATGCCTGATTTTTCTCGTGGGTTTCTTGTATACTTGGAAACTTTTGCCAAAATATTGCATCGTGGACTGCTTCATACTTCTGTCTAGAGCATGCGGTGCGCAGTTCATCTCTCTCCAGAGAACCAGAAAAGTGTATTTTTCCCAATGGGCCTTTGGGTATGAAGTCACTGTGCCCTTTGCACAGTGGTGAAGACGACCAGGGTGACTGCCAGCTCTGCATCTTGCTGAGGTCTTTTCAGACCAAGGATAACCCAACCCAGCTCCAATAACCGAACTCTATTCCAAAATACTCTGCTGTATTTTGGTATTCCAGAATACCACTGCTGTACTAGTGGTTTTCAATTTCCTATTACCCAAGGAAAGAGGTTTTGTGGCAATCACTGCACAAGAGCTTCTCTGGGAAGCTGTAATAAAGTGTTTCAATTGGTTGTATTGAAGCAAGCTGATCTTGCTCAGTTTTCATCTTGAATGAGAACAGTTAGACCCACGGTAAATAATGGCATCTAAGGAAAAAAATAACAATCGCTTTAAAAGGAGAATATGGTGTTTGCCTTCATGTAAAAACAATTCATCTGTAACAATTCTATCTCCTTCATTTTTCCTTCACTGGGCACATCCTGCAGCTCCAGGCACTGAAGTGTAGTGCACAATAAGAAGGCAGGCTATGAACCATGCTAATTTGGAGGTCTTTCAAAAGCAGAACTGTCAAAGGAGGCCATCAATTTCAGTAGTATCTCAAATGCAAATTGTTGATTATTCTGAATTTCCTTCCCAAAGTAACTCATCTGAAAAGCGGGTCTTTTCATGTGGCTAAAAGCTATCTCAGAGTCTTCCCACTGATCTCTGTGGGGAAAATTTTTCAAATTACCAGTAATTCATGGAATTAAAACACTGCATCCTACTTCCAGCAATGTTTTGCAAACCCTCTGACTTCCTTTGAACTAAATGCTCCTTAGGCTCTCGCTTTATTCTTCCGTCGAGCTCACATGCCTGAGAGGCTCAGTACACACACACAGTCACTTAGTATCAAAAGAAGTAAGCGTCTACAATTAGAGACAAATTGGAAATATGTTCTGGGGCCAGAATTCAACCCCACTTAGCTTTAGAGAGCAAACTAAGGTGCACGAATTTGGAGTGTGAGTACACAGGACTGCCCGTGGAGTCAGCAGAGAGAGAAAGGCATCCCTTTCTGGGTGCATGAAAAGACCTCTGACTTGACCGGCTGGGAAAGGTTGCAGGACAGTTGTGTAACTAACTCAGGGTGCCTGAATCTGGCATGAAACTCGACCTGAGTCTACAGTGAAATATGGTTGTTTCACAGAATATTAAATACAGGACTTTAAAAGAGGTACTGACTCTAGGATCACACCCAGTGTTTTGGAGATTGTTGCACTTCCTTAGATTTGTGTGGGCTGCAGTCTCACACACTCCTGCTGGACCCCCATGTTATTGCCATACCTTCAGGATAAATCAATGTTGGCTTACAGGCTGAAATTATTTGGCCTTAAGTTAGAATTGCCACATGGGAGGACCTACCTGCCATTAGCCCTCCCCAAGACATGAATGCCATTATATGAGCGAAGTGAAAAAACAAAAGTTAAGTTTCTCAGTTCTTTCAAGGATAAAGACAATGTAAGACTCTAAAAAGATCTCAAAACGTAAACATTGAGACCTCTGTACTCCAACAGAATTACTTAATTATTCTTATGTTTATTTTTTTTTCCTTAAAATATGGGAAATCAAGTACCACTTCAAAAATCTGCACAAGGGTATAAGGGCCATTATTTTAGACATATTGCTGGAAAAAAATAATTCTATTTGCAGGGTCATGGGTGCTGTTATAAGAGCTTAGGGCCAGCAAATATTTCTTGTCAACTTGCAGCATTTTTTTCTGTTTCTTTTCCTGAAAGCTGCCCATGCTGTCTCTTTTACAAATTACTCTGAAATTTCAAAAGACCACACACTTGGCTTCTCCTTTTTNNNTTTTTTTTTTTTTTCCAGAAGCCCCTAAAAGGGCGAGGAACCTTGTTAGAATAGTTTCTTTCCAGAACGGAGTTTGAACTGGAATTCCACTGGCGAAATGCTATTTTGTTCTGGCCGGAATCCATAAGTTCCATCTTCATATTAGAAGTTTATCATCTTGCTTAAGCTGGAACTGTGTCCAGCTGGGGAGTCGCCATTCACCTCCCTTCATCATCTTACTAAATATTCAGAGAATGAATTCTAACAGCTAAAAATGTGTGGCTCATGATATGCAGCTTGAATTTATAGTAACACTATCTGCACGCTAATAAGGAATTTGCAAGCTATAAAGATGATTATCTTTGTCCTCAAAGATGAACGTCATTAACCAGGTCAGTTCCATATTAGCAATGATATGCTAAGCAGTCACTTATTTTAGAATTGCCAATATTTTCCCTAGTCTTTTTTTTGTCAGCAAATGCAAAAAGCTCAAAAATTTAGAATAAAACTGAGATTAAGATAGAAGGTGACATAATAACTATTATGTCTATAAATAATAATTACTATTTAGTCCATACATTTTCCAAAAAACCCAGATGTAAGGCTATTATCCCACTAAACTAGTTGAAGCAGAAAGTCCTGAATAACCTTATGGCCTTCGCCTGAAAATGGATTTAAAAAAAAAAAAAAAAAAAAACTTGAGGAAATTACTCTTTTGATCTTAATAATATGTAAATTTTCATCTGATCCCTGCTGAACGTTCTCTGCAGTCTAATCCATTCCTCAGTTCAAACTCCTGCATTTCTGTATGAAAAAAGACATTGTTCTGTACAGCCTTAAGAACTTCCTCATGCAAAAGTTTTTGAGGAAATATTGCATTTTTTCAGTCTCATGTTTTTAGAGACTATTTACAAGTGTAGTCCTTTCAGACCAGTCACTTCACTGTTAGTAGCAGAAGGGGTTTGGTGCTTTTGACCTGAACCTCCAATAAAAAAATTACAATCTGCTGAATCAGGCCTCACTTTCAAATTCAAATTTTAATTGCTAATTAGTCACCCTTTTTGTTTGAGGTTAATTAAATCAGCCATGCATTAAAAGGATTCAAAATTTCAAAATGTGCTAGTGAACAGAGAAAACTAAGGTATGTAATTCAAGTCACAAATTTGTTTTATCACTGGTTGAATGTGAATGCTTCATCTGGGAATATGTCAAGGAAGCTCTCGCCGGGCCACACAGTGTCAACAGTTTTGGGACAGCAGCGGTGGCCTTCGGGGTCTCAGTAGTCCTCACCCTCCTCCCCAGTGCCCGTGCAGTGCCACCAGCCACGATCTCTGCCTCTCTCAAATTCTCAACAGCCTTCAAGCAATAAGCATGAAGCATGGACACCTCAGACACTTTAGCAAGAGTCGGAAATCTCAGAGGAGATGACTGTCATTCCTGACCATCTGTTTCTCTTATCATGAATGCTCATGTGTTTTTATCTGCATCACCTTCATACCTGAGCCTCCAGCGGTCGGCACTGCAGCACATTATGGTTCCTTCCAAGCCAGGCAAAGACTGTTTATCACTTTACTTGCCCAGGATAGTAGGCTTTATTTTATAGACCAAAGGTAGATTCAGTTTGGCCATACATTTTCTTTAAAAGTCAACCCCTTTGGTGCAGTAAAAGACATGAGGTTTGATGTTCTTGGCTATGAAAAACTTGCCTTTTGCCAAAGTTGCATTGTCTGAAGTCTCAAAGCAGGAGTTATCACGTTATTTGAGATGAAGGGCAGAGTAATTTGTGGTGCTTGGGCATGACACATGTAATTTTACACTTTATCTGTAGGTGTGATACTGGATTCTGCCAGAGCAGGCACCTGGTATCAATGTTCATTCTGGCAATAGTTCAGCAAAACTCACAACTCCTAAGAAAAACCACAGGTTACTGTATAGAAAATGAACTCAAAGTGTCTAGAGATAGGCTAACATTAGAAATGTATGACCTACCCAGTAATTTGTGGGTGATAGGGGAATGGAGGGGGGAATTCCTCTGGGGGTTTTTTGCATTTGGGGTGATGTGGCAAAAGCGACTGCTATGTATCTCTGTCTTAACAACTGTTTGGAGAAATTTTCTCATACTTCGGTTTTAATGCAGTGTTTATCCTAGAGCACATTAAATAAAACTTCATTTTGCTCTTGGGAGGTACTTTTCCCGTTATCTGCCTGCCATAGCTATTTGCTCCTGGCAAAGAGATCCTTGAAGAGAAGGAAGTCTTTCATCACAATTTTAGTGGACTGAGAATCGCAGCAGTCTCCAAATGACTGATGTTTCTGTGGGCAGGCTAGGCACTGAGCATCAGGGGAGATCATTATTTAAAATCAGAGCAGAGAAGGCCATTTCTAGTGTCAGTACTGGGATGAGTCATTTAAAATCATTCCTGAAGCTACTGTAGAACAAGTTTATCAGATTCACATCCTTGATCCGGATTATTAGCATGCAAGTGCGTGCTCCTGACAGAGAGAGCAGTTGCAGAATCTGGTCCATTTTTCAAGCTGTATTTCCAGAACTGAAAAAATCCATTGTAGAAACTGTCACTAGTTTAATGCTGGGTCAGTGAATAAAAACTGCCAGACAGCCTCACATTTCCATTGCAGGTTACGAACCTTGCTGTCCACGTACCAGTATTTTCCAAACAGCAGCCGTTATACAAAACCAGGAGTGTTATGTTGCACATAAATGGAGGTGACAGATTTCATAGCAGTTCTCTATGTACAAACAACTATAAAAGACAGACAACACAGGATTTATCAGGCCACAGTCAGAGCACTAACCATAGCAGCATTGTTTCACATCTTTGAATTTATGGACAGACCAGGGTAATGAGAGAGCGAATGATTCATTTTACCCACTAAATAAAAGAAGTATGTTCCAGCTGTCATAACTTGCCATTAACAAAAGCACCTGTGCTTTGAACTAGATAATCAATAACACTCTCCGTTTTGGAACAAGTTTTTATGCATTTTATGCACACGGGCTTCTCTCCTAACTTTATAGGTTTATTTCTTGTTCTTCACCAAATCAAGAAGAACCAGTCAAGCACTGGAATAGTGAATTTGAATCTATCTCTGTTCTTCCACTGCCACAAATGTCACTTTGGAAGTTCAAAGCCAGCATCTCAGCAACTGAAGTTTCAGTATTATTTGGTATACTGAATAAAAGTCAAGAGCTTTCCTTGCAGTGTCTCTAAAGTAGTATCTCTAAAGCTTGTGTTGAGAAAGCACTCGGTAATCCTCTCTGCAAATACCCCAAACAAAGCCCTAGTAAACCAGATGTATGTCCTGTCACCTCTTCCTGCAACTATTGCTACTGCAGCAACTTCTCCTGCAAAAGATGTTACAAGAAAACTCAACATCCCACTTGACAAGTCAGAATGAAGAAACACAATTTGGCTGCATAGTTTTGAATCCCTGGAGAAAATTTGCAACACAGATTGAAAAATTCCACAACTGCAAAATGTCACTGGATAATATTTGAATATTAAACAAATTTGAAAATGTTATGCATGTCCATGTACACTTGTTTTAAGATAGGCAGAGGGAGGGAGAGGCAGAAAAAACATGCTGTAATTGTTTGCAAATTCCTACAGATGTTTATTCATTTTCTCTGGTTGAAACTCTATTTGGTATGTGATCAAAAGCAACTATATAAAGGAGTTTGCCTTATTTAAGAGCATTCTTTCCATTAGCAAAAGTATTAGAAGGCAGGCCAAAGAGAGGATTTCTGAATGGAAATCTTGTTGACAGTTGTGGTAATCCAGATTCCAGTTGGCTATTTTTCCATGTGGTTGTTGGGCGGGGATTTTTGTTTATGGTTCTGGTTGATCACATTTTCATGTTCTCTGCACTTTTTGACAGACAGCTTCAAATTAGAGGAGCACAGCTGTAATCCAAAAACATGTTCATATTCTCAGTTACCACAGTCTTAACTGCTTTCAGGAATTATTGTGCTTCGCAGTTTACAAACGATACCAAAAAGTCCGTAACAGCTATTATCAAAGTCAGCTGTAAACTTCCCAGCAGCTCTACTCAACCGAGTATCTGGAAAGCAAGATTTTGGCTTTGCAGAGCAGTGTACTGATATAAGAGCTCCTCAGAGAAGGCCTAGCACCATAAAACCCCAGGGCGTTACGGTTAAATATGCTTATGTAGAAGTAGCCTGACTCACACGACTTATCCCCATCTCAGAGATGCAGAGGTTAGAGTGAAAACATTAGATCACCTAGCCTACCTCTTTAATTCAAACCATAGAATCTCATCCAGTTACTCCTGTATAGAAATCAGATGCTTAGGCTTGCCAAGAAAAGTCTGAAAAGATACTGAGCCCTGATTTGTGAAGAAGTAGTAATTTTTGCCAGTCAAGTCTTTTACCTATGACTTTTTCTGTATACCCTTTGTTGAAACTGAATTTTGGTTGGTCATTAAGCAAGGGAAATTCTGGAAAAAAAGTCTGTTGCTCACAGCAATGGTAATTTTACCAACTTCATTCTACTCAACCTATATATCTCCAGAAGAAAAATGCCAGAAGTGTTGTGCAAATAATCCTGTGACGGTGATAAAAGCAAGTATTTTTTCCAGAAATTTATGAAAGAATAGGGAAAAATTATAATTAAAATATCACAAACATCCAACCATCTACTCTCTGATCACTGAGGATCCAGAAATTACACTTTGGGTTGATCTATAAATTAAGGTTGTTTCAAAATGGATATCTGGAAGGTGACAGGAAGAACATAGGGCACTATGTCCACATTTTCTTATCAAATGTAATCCACAGAATCACAATTGTCTGAAAAACAACAAAATGCTCAATGAAAGATATAGCTCAAGACCTATATACAAGTAAGTGTATAGTCCTTGTTGCTCATACTCAAGCTTAAAGGCCTTTGGATGATACTTCAGTGGTTTTTTATTTCATTTTTATGTGATTTTAGTTCTTGTACCACACTAGTTCTGGATGGTGCAAACACACTTATGCAGAGCTTTGAATTACTGAAGATTTCACAACGCTATCTGTGACAGTCATGCTTGTAGGAGCCGTGCAGAAGAAATCACACACGCTCTTTACATGTGTTTATGGAGTATGAATCTGCCCTGCTGCTCCTGCACAGGCAGATCCTCTGCCTCACAGACGTAGGTGACAGGTGCTCCGTTCAAGACTGAATTTCACCTAATCCCCTCACTTTTTTTTTTTTTTTTTTAAATTCTTCCAACAAGTCTTGGCCCCATCAACAAACTTACCATATCTAAATAAAGGCCATTTCTTTAACTCCTCATTAAATAAACAATCCATCTCAAATTATTTCCCTGGCCAATTCTGCAGTTTTGGGGATGTATTTACTCTCAATCAGACGTGACATTTTCTTTCTCGGCTTTCTTGTTCAGACTTTCCCTTTCTTACAATTCTTGGAAGAGAAATGTGTAAGTTACATAGAGCCCTTCTCTCAATGCCTGCCAAGAAAAGACAGATCAAGTCATCAGTAACACACACAAAGATACAGTGATGATTCCAGAATAAAACACATATCTTTATTGGTTAATGACTTCTTGGAAATTTACTGACACAGACCTTCAGAATAATCAATATTTCACAGAACAGCCAACAATGAAATAAGCCACAGCTGTAACAGCCAGTCCCAGAAGTTCATGTACATCGCAGCCAAAGATCACCAGAGAAAAGGGAGCTTTACCCTTCCATTTTCCACCTGACAACTAAGGTTGCGTCTGTCCTTGATAATCAATGGTTTTCTTTTATCTAGTTCCTTTCAGTGGTAAAATTTTATTTTCCTTACAGTGTAATATCCAAATAATTTCTTTTAAGGATTTTTTTCCCTGACAAATCCTTTTCCATGAATATTACCAAAATAAAGTAGAATCTAAAAGACATGGAATAATCTCACAACAGCAATAGCTGTGGAAACAGGAAGTGACTGTCTTCTCCTTGCAAGTCTTTGGATGAGTAAAGGCAGATGTATACTGTCTATGTTTTCCCTTCTTCAAATACCAGACTCCTAGGTCATTGGTAAAAAGGGTGATACTGCACCTCTGCTGAAGAGGGTAAAATTTTACAGTCCATGTTTAGAACTTAATGTCTAGGAATATGGAATTGATTTACATTTCTTTAAAGGCATGTGATCAGCATTGAAGAGTGCAGATGTTAATGATAAAAGAAATCAAGCAGACTCTTCCTGGAAAGGATAAAAAGTTTTGTCTGCAGTAGTCTGATGTTCTGGATGACTTTGTTGAGTCACTCTTTGTGCCATTCATCTAGCTAATTGATAGTTTTAAGCATACTTGCAAGCTTTTTGTATTTCACAGAAATATTCCTCAAGGGTACTTACTGGCAAAGAATAAGTTAAGCTGCTAACTAAAAATGGAGTGAGAACACAGTATCTGTGAATGGGCATAACACATCTGGTGAAAATATGCCACAGCTAGAAATGTCAATAGTCCTTTCTGAACTTTTTTTTTAAATGTAGTCGAGAATTAATATATACACACACCAATTATCCATCTACCAGTAGGTGCAACATCAAAGGCAAGGATGAATTAAGAACTGGCAGTTGATATTAAAAGTATTATAAAATGTTGTGTCCTTATACATCAAGAAGGAAAAGGGGTTGGGGGTGGGACAAATGCATTCATCTTCTAGAAGTCACTTATTCTGCTAAACCAGAACCTGAACCCTGATGGAGAAGCCTGAAAAATAATGGGACTGTCAGGTCTCCAGGAGGAATGCTCCACCGCTGTGGCTTTGATATGGGCTTTACTAAATGGTGTGCAACAAGAGAGATGTTACTTGTAGTGACACAGGACTTCCTAGTGTCTTACAGAAAGCTTTCCAGAAACACCTGCAGTTTGCTTTGCTAGTCTTTTACTGAGTCTGCTCATAGATTGTTATCTTTTTCAGTCTAGGATGTTTCATAGAAGTCCTAAATTACACAAATCAGCCTGGTGAACCTAAAGTTGTAAAATTAATTACATAGAGGAAAACTCTAAGGTTAGTCTTTAAACCCTTGGTTTAATTGTTACACGGTATATACTACAAGAGGACCAGATTTTCAGATGGCATTAGTTATAGCAAGATTTAAACCAAATGGGGACCCAAGTCCCACTCACTGGAAGCAATAAAAACCAGGAGGTTCTTGTCTAAGCTGGAACAATCCAGACCTGTTATGGCGCTGTCTTCTTCCACACTGCCACTGTACCCACTACAGTACAGAGTCAAAAGCATCTCTCCAGAGCTACAGAACTTATTCGGTTATTCTGCACTGGGAGATGAGAGGATCTAACAAGTTGTCTCTAGTATCCCCAGTACCTGTAGATTATGGAAGGACTGACAGCTGGAGGATACTCTTTTCTGAAGTCTTGCTCACCCTGGAAAACCATGAATTTGGGGATGGACACCAATGGTCACCAAAGGTGAATACTTTGTCATGGCACTGAAAGCCACGCTGCACCCACAGATAACTACTGTCACCTCAGGGTTACAGCGACACGTCACAAAGATCCAATGCTCTTGCAAATGAAATTTCTGCATGTTGGGTCCCCGCACCTCAATGTGTTATAAAGATCAGATGGTCCAACAACCACTCACAAGGTAGAATGCGTTTATGAAATGCTAGTGAAACTCATAGATTCACAGCAGGAGAGGGGAAGATGAAATGTGTTTAGTGCTTAGGAAGTTGTTAACTATTTGGGTAGGGTGGCAGGATTCTTTTGGCACTTTCCATTCCCTGTGTGTAAAAGCTGATTCAGCCCCAGGAACGTTTAATGGTATTTCAAATGAGAGATAAATACTAAGTTGTGAGCCTATGAAAGATGAATAAAAGAGGAAGATGAAGGAATGGAAAGCAAAGTGAGTAGGAGATAAAAGAAAATGGCAAAGCTGGAAGATTTTTTTTTAAGTTTGCCATGGAGGGCAAAGCAGAGAAAAACTGCAGGAATGCTCACTTGCCAAATGACCTGTTGCAAGAAGACATCAGGAGTTAGACTTCAATGGTCCTTGTGGGTCCCTTCCAACTCAGGATATTCTGTGACCTTCAAATCTATAACCTAAGCTAGCTATTTGGGATCATCAACATATTTGGCAGCCGTACAGGCAATTAGCACCAACAGACTGGGTTTCCTGTGTCCGGGCTAACTGCTGGGGAAATAAAATGCCCTGATCCATCTTACACCTTCAGGCTGGAATAACCCAGGATGCTGGGGTTGGCTGTCATGGTCTGCCCACGAAGCAATCTAGTCTGCATAGAATTTCAAGGGGTGTGGTGAAAATCACAAAAAATCCTATCTCTAACCCTTTTATTTTGCTCTAAGGCAAATTGTTTGCAAAAACTTTCCTTTTGATTTCTGTTATCCAAATAACTCCAGCTTAAATTGGAACTCAACTATTAATCTGATAATGACATGGCTGAGACAAATTCTCTGACAATTGATCTCAAATGACATGCAAGGCTTTACTTTACCTCATTGTCTGCATTCCTTTCCAGCCAGGAGTTCTGTCAGTATTTAACGCGCACACAAAACCCCCTCAAATGTAAGTATTAAGATGATTACTATGTACCTGGAAATATCCTTTAATTTTAATTTTGTTTTATTTTATTTTTAGCTTCAAAGCTTTCCCAGGAATGAACACCTGTCTTTCACAGCACTACAAGAAATAGTCGGGTACCTCAGATGCTTTGTTGTGTCAAGTCCTCTAATAGGGACACTGTGAGTATAAGTCACATTTTAATTAATGATCAAAGCAAAGGACACCTGTAAATTTTGGTTCAGTTTCTTCAGTTCTTTGATATCAGGTTTATCCATTAGAAAAGGACTCCTTTGATGCATATCCTGCTGACATAAGGTATCTTTCATGCCTAGATGCCATGGTGACTGGAGCCTTACAAATACTGAATTGAACAAGGTGAACAGAATACTAGGTTTTTGCCCCATTACGTCTATCAGTTAAAATCTTATCTCTAAAAGCAGCAAAACTCACCATCCTGTGCAGTCTTCTTTTATTCCCATGACTCTAATTTCTACTTGAGACTTTAGAAGGTGCCATTAGGAAGTCTTGTTGGGGTCTGGCCCTGAGAGATAGTGACAGATTTGTGCAAGCCTTGCAGCCTGTTCGCCCCTCAAATGAGCACTGTGATGATGTTGGGGAAGGAAGGGACAAGATACTGCCGGCCCCTGAGATGCCTCCCCATTTCCACTGCAAAAAAAAATTGGTGAGACTCCCCAGCTCAAATCTCCATTCATTCCCAGGGGGACCAAGAGGGGTGAAGTAGAAGCTCAGCCACACCCACTCGCCAGTGTAAGCAGCGCACCCAGTACAGGAGGGACAAACCCTGCATTGCATGGATGTGGCAACACAGCCTCTGAGCGGGGTCAACACAGAACCCTCTCTCAGGCTTTGCATGTATTGAGGCGGGGGAGGCAAAGGGTGACTGGTCCTTGTGAAATAAAATAATAATAACAGAAATATCACATGGCTTCACCTAAAAGATTAGTTTGAATGTTATTGATCATTTGTCATGGGGCTTTCTTACCCAAAAAGGTGGCATGTGGCAGAGAGATCTGTGTGACATGCAGTAACTGAGGCCAGATCACGTCAGCAGCACAGCTACCCAAATAAAGCCAGAGTCAAATCTCTTCCCCAGAAAATACCTAAGTCCTGTATGTAAGAAGTCCTACAGTTCCAAAAATGCTCAGCATTTTAGGTGCCTGACTTTTGGAAAGCCTATTTTAATCTATGTCTAAACACTTGGAGAAGGTCATGCAATGATTTAAAATGTATACATATTGATGGCAATTATATGGATTCTTTGCCCAACTTTGCCTATCCAAAACCAGGTAACTAGCCTAAATAAGTTATTCAGGTTTCTTCTACAGTCAAACACGAGCAACAGATACCTTTATAGTGCAATGCCCTCTGTCATGGGAAATGATTCATGCTCCAGAAGTGCCTGACTTTATACAGCTGGATCTATTTTGCCTGCCTTTAGCTCTCATCTATTTCTTTAAACTGAGTTTCAAAGGAAACTGCACTCCGAAAGTTGTTGAGTAAAATGTTTATCTTCTAGAAATGAGTGATTTTTGTTTGCTTTCCTACATGAAAACAAATGTGTAGATTTTTAGTAGAGAAAATCTTTGACTAATGTGATAGCAAATCCATCAACATAACTTTACACAAAATGACTTCTGGAAAGACAAAGATTGCCAGAAATACTCCCTCCCACACCATGCAGATTTTATAAGCTCTTTTGAAGGATCTGGAGGGTCAAAGTGAAATATTAAACTCTCAGAAACTGCACTATGAAATCAAACACAAAACTTCTGATTATTTTGGTGTCAGAAAACCATCAAATCAGACCTGAAAGCAATACAGGAACATCGTATGCCTTAGACATCATCCACTTGGCTATACATATGTCTCTGCCTACAAGGAAAGGAAGGAATGTACTTAAAAAGGAATAGAGGAGAGGAAAAAAAAAAGTTGAAATATGTCTCTACATGCCACGTTTCGGAGAAGGGAAAATAACCTTGCAATATGTCTTTAGGAAATATTTTCTGCATTCTCTTTCCTTAACTGAAAGATACAGAATTGAACATTTCTGTGTCTAGACCCTCCCTTCTGCAGTATCTCAAGGCTTTGCAGTCATCAGTGGATTTACTTTGCCTGCATCCCTCTGGAGGTAAGAACTTACCATTATCCTTTTTTTAGGATGGGGAACTGTAACACAGGAAAGATTTAAGCATCTTCCTTGAAGTGACAAAAAAGTCCGAAGCTAAGCCAAGAGCTGAGCCCCGTTCTGTCACATTTCAATCCAGTAACCAACTCACTAGACTGTCATTTCTATTCATCGTGCCCTAACCTGAGCTGCATAGCCAATAAATTGTGCCTGTTCTTTTGCCAGGGCCTCCAGTAATATTTTGCATTGTTACTGTCACTAGTCCAACAGACTACAGACAACACTTTGTAGATATTACTTCCTTTGTTGGTAAAGCTGCACCTCTGACCAGAGTGGGCTTAATACCTAATATAAAGCAGTTCAGGAATTTTTCCATGAATCTTTTGGAAAAAATGATTTGTTATAACCAACATTTTCCTTACTATCTTGCCATGTTCAACACAAGATTTCTGTATAGGCGTTTTTGAACCTTAAGAAGAAATTGTTTTTCAGAGAGATTGCTTGATCCACAGGCTGCTGGTTGGAGCACCGTCCCAGGTGCGATAGACTTGGTTTATGTGCCTGGCCTGCCTCATACACAGAAAGTAGGTTTTGCAGCCCCCATGAGCTACCAGCAATTTTGGCACTAGGGTCTCTTACTTCTGAGTAAAAATTCTGACAAGATTCAGACTTATCAAAGGAAAATAAGGAAATGTTTCTAAATACGAGAAACTAATTAGAGGATGGACAAAGTGCTGGCTAATAGAGCTCCCTTATCTCTGCCTCCACAATGAGGCAGGTTTAATCTTGGTCTGCAAAACATTTAATCTGGGTTTAAATAGCTCCTCTTCAGGGAGAGTAATAGTGTTGGTAAAGACATCCATACTGTCAATTTGATTTATTCTCTGTTTTGCTGAAAACCCCTGACCTCTCAATTTTCTTCACTGCATATATGACAGTCTCCCCCAGGCTCCAGTTTGCAGTAACCAACTAGTTCTTTTGGCCACAAAAACCATGGGAGGGAAGAGCAATTGCTTTGCTGCAGGGGTGCTCACTACCATCACTGCAGCCACCACTGCGCCAAGCTTCCTTTTCCCTGCACAGTACAGAAGGAGTCAGTCCTTCCACGGGATCCCAACAGGATTCCCAGTCCTCGCCTCGCACTCAGAGGTCACCGCCTCAGCAGCCTCCTGCAAAATCCCTGCTGTAAAACCAGGGGCTCAGAAGCAGCTCTCTGGCTGTTCAGCTACCTAGCCTACTGGCTCTAATCCAATTTTTAAAAAAAAGAAGTTTAAAAAAATCAAGATTTAGCAGAGCAGAGAAAGGGAAGAGGGTCCCAGAGGAGCCTCAGACACTTTGTGTAGACCCCAAAGGAGCATAAATAAACCCAGTAACAGTATTTCTCTCTGGACGCATAGGAGTAACACTCGGAGCTAAGGGCTCAGCTCCCTGCTGTGCTGCAGACACCACGGATGACCTCTTCTCCTCTTCTCATCTGTAACGTGTACACAAACATTATTCCACCCGGACTGACAGTAGCCTCTGTACAGCTTCAAGCGGTGTGTTTGCACAGATGAGGTTCAACCCTTGAGGGGTGCCTCTAGCTGTTGCTGTCGTCCTAAACTGTGAGAAGCAAGCATGAATTCATGACCTGGGTCTGGAAATGAATGGATAGTCTGAACGAATCTCAGACTATAAAAAAGAAGTTAGCTTTTGAGGGGCTTTGTTCTGAAATAAAGAATTCCCCACTTTGGAAAGAGGGGAGGGGAGCATGAGGAATGGAGAGAGCAGTTTAGGAGTTTTTTCTTGTTAATTGTTTTAGTGAACTAGTTGTGACTCCCCCAGGAAGCAAGACAGACCTGACAGACATGTAGTTTATCAGCCACGCCTCAGACATTAAAAGAGGTGTTGTTAATTGAAACAAAGTGATTTTGCAGAACATTAATGCCCTCAGAAGATTTGCATCTGCCCTTCACTGATCTAGGTAGGGAGGCAGAGCTGAGCAGCACTGCACTTAACCCAGAGGAAGCAGAGGCACTGATGTAAATGTGTACATTGGACCACGGCAATGGGTTAACATGTGCAACTGCACTGAAAACATAATGCTGTAGTGGAAGTGCAGGTGCTAAAAATATAGTTTAAATTTCTGCCCTACATTGTCTTCAACAGTCAAAATCTATTACATGTTGTGACGAAATTGTTCACTGGCTCTTTTCTAACACAAAAAGTAAATACCAGTGTATATGTGCCATGTCAAACCATGAAGTGCCCCTCCCGCCTTTCTGTCGAAATCCTATAGGGAAATGGACTGGACAAATGCTCACCAGTAACACACTGTTGATTCAATAATTCAAAATCCATCTGATCTTGCTCCTGCAGGGGCAAAAGACAAGCACAGAACTGCAGTGTCTACAAGACCAACAACACTTCCTGTTTTCCAGCTCCCTTAATCCTGATTTCTGGCAGTACACTATGCACTGGGTGTTGCATCTGCCCTCCCTCATGGGAGATCCTGCGTGGCTGGATCTTCCCCCACATTTGCAAGCAGCACATTAACAGCTGGGGGAAGGGTCCATATTTCCCTTGTTTTACTTGAAGAATCTTGGGAAAATCAGTGGCATAGCTTTTAGAGACAGTGAAAGTCTAGAAGGATGGCTCAAGTCTTCCGTCATATGTTTCAGTGCACATCCCATTAAGAAGAATAGGCCTTCAAATGTCAACCATCTATCTCTGACCTTCCAAATTTCAATATTATTTATAAATATCCATGTCATTCCTACTAGCAGGATAAAATTTCAGTTAACTTAAACTGCAAATAGACAGGAACCTCAGTCTTAAAATAAAGGGAAAAAAAATGAAGTACATTCCCAGATATCTGAAATATAAGAGATTCCTGACATTCTCTCAAAAAGGCGTGTTACAGAATCCAGAAGTGTTACACTATCCAGAAGGGCTGATATTCAGCCTATATCCTGTCTCAAAGTTGTTTGCTGAAGCCATTTCTGAAAATAGTTCTGCCACAGACATTACACAATGGGCAACTGTGGTATTGCAGCTCACTAACTATGAATCAACTGGACAGCAGCCCTTTTGCATGCTTTGTGGGGTGCTGCTTTGCTGCCTTCTTTGCCAAAAGGTGAAAATCACCTGTAATACGGGATGCAAAGCTGAATGGTTTTTTGATGCCAGGCCGGTCCTTTCCAGAGGGCTGGGAATCATGTGTCAAAACTTTCTATACTGGTGAAGAAAATCTTTTTTTTCCTCTCTCCTTAGTAAGACACTGGGAGTACCTCCATATTAGCTCTTTTATTTTTCGCATTTTCAGTCCTTTTCATTTCTATCAAAATTCCAATTTTTCAACAGTAAAATTGAATATAGCTAATGAGGCACAGATCCAGGAGAAAGGGTTTTACATAAGTGTTATTGAAATATAGTGCAGACTCTGATCTGAAACTGTAAAGGTCAATCTTTAAATAACCAGGTCTTTTGGGATCTGACCTATCCAAGAGCATTTTAGCTTTGACTGGACTTTCTTGTTCAAATTCAGTTCTCTGGAAATAGTGCTGTGTCCAAGAGTACATCAGCAGGGCAGGGCTATTAGAAAAACAAGTCAAAATCTGCTTGTCTCAATACTCCTCACATTGTCACCAAAACCAAGGACTGCAGCTGTGGATGCTGTTTCCATTGTGCAGTGCTGCAGCACAGCTGGCATTTCATTCTCTACACCCTATGATTTAGTCTAACCACATTCAAGACAGGAGGAAGTAATACAATTCCCTGAGCCCTCCCACTCTCAAAACACATGAGTTGTTATCCTGCATCAAACACTTGAAACACTGAAGCGGGTAGTTGACCACCAATTTTCCTATTGCCCACAGAAATAGTTTCTTGTTAACCCTGACTTGGATCCTTCCAGGTCCTGACAAAATCCGGGCGTGGAAAGACTCTGACATGAAAGTGCAGGAAGTGAGAGGACAAAGAAGGTAGGGGAGTGGCACAATGAAGGGGTCTCAAGACATTGGAAGTAGGGGATGCAGCAAGTGAGCAGCTCTAGGGATCCCAGGTCACTCGTAAAGAGCAGCAGGGAACAGTGTAGTTTTCTAAAACTGACATTAGGGCAGTGAAATGTAGAAGACGCTCCAGGGTCGGAATGTTTTGCTGGGAAGAGGAAGGAGAGGTTAAACCCCAGCCCCATTTTCTTCTCACAACATCACAGGTGTGCCTAAGGAGTGGTGTTGACAAGGTAAATGCAGCACAACACATGGATGAGCTATAATTAATCCTAGGCAGAGTGTGGAATTAATTGCCCAGAAAATCATCCAAAAACTCTCTGGACTTTTCACATCTGAAGTTCTAATGCTGAATGGCCCTTTTGTAGCTTCAACCTGAAGGTCAGGCATGAAGTCAGCTGATCATGTTGAAGATGAGGAGGGTCTGACTTCCTCATCCGTATCTTATTGCACTGCACAGCCTCTAGAGCCCCAGAGAGAATGAAACAAAAAGACTGTATCATTACAAAGCAGAATGCTTTGGTTTGTTCTTATGACTAGCACTTCGTCCATGGATTTTGGAATATCTGTTGTTGTTTTGGATGAACTCAGGACTGACATACCTGCAAAACATATTCTCATTTGCAGAGAGTCACTTTAGGCACATGGTTGACTCTTCTGAAAAAGATATCAATTTTTTGCAAGGGTGATTTTATATCCAATTAGTCCTTGGTGGTGTGTTCAACATGCATTCTTTGTAAAGCCAGCCCTTAACTGCTAGTTTGTTCTGCCTGCATAGTCCATGTAATCCAGAACCCCTTTAAGTGAAGGGAAAAACTCCTATTGACTTTTGTCAGTTTTGGAAGGGGACCAGTGTTATCACAGTGAGAACTTCTAAGGCTTTGAGCTCTCAATATTGTCTTCAGCCATTACCAGAGAGAATATGAATATAACCCCATAGGAATTGCTATTTTATTGTTGCCACATTAAGAAAATAAAAATAAAAAAAGAAACACACCAGAAATACATTTTGCAAAATTGTAGGTCTACTCCACACAGAAAGATTTAAGGGTAATGAGTGCTTTCTTGACCTTCATTCAAGATTAAGGCTTACTCAGCAATTCTCATTGCTATTAAACCTGCAAAACCTGAAGCTTTGCATCACTTTAAAATAAATTCATCAAAAAGCTTAATGTTTTTAAAATCACAAAAATAGCCACAATTGCTATCACGCTTCGCTTGGGTGTGCAAGAACAATGAAAAGACATCCACTGATACAGCCATGTTGACTACAGCAGAAAATAAGGAACAGTGATAGAGGTAACTTACTGTAGACTGTTATGAGAACTGTCCTGGTGTCCCCTGACTCTCACTTAATGCACTAACCACTGAACCTCACTTTTTTTGCAAAGCTATGGCTTTAAATTCTCTGTGCGCTTTAGAAGTACACAAAACCTCTGTAAAATCATAGAGAATAAAGCAAATGTCAAGGTTTCAAGAAAAGTACCTCAAAGCATTTTATATTATCTCAGAGGGGAAACATTCTTGATGTCAAGCAAGCGAGCTTTCTGTTGCCAGTGGATTTATATTTGACCATATCTGAAATAGAAGGCTTTTGCTGTGGTTACAAACCTGAAAGTATTTCCACTGGCTTGCAGTAAACTGAAAATGGTCCCCCAGTTCTCCAGCCTAACGCAGCAGTACAACATTGGCACACCTTAAAACAAAGCAGGGGTTAAATACTACACTTTATAAAGCAGCTCTCAAATCTTCTAGTAGTGACGTTTCAAAAATGAACACAATATAATGTAACACAGGGGGCCAACACAAAGGAGGGTCATTGTGGAGAGCCCTGTGCTTTCCCATGGTGGCAGCATGAAATTCGCTGTTCCTCCTGTCCATTCAGGATTTCTCAGCCACAGCCACAAGCCACTCACGTAGCTGTGTGCCAGGACTGTGCAGCTGCAAAAGCAAGTGGAAAGCTCAGCCAAGACGCTCTTCACAGGGCATTGAGACATATTTTAGGCTCAGGAGTGTGGCCTTTTAGACCAGACAAAACACAGAGGCAGCCTTTGCACCCTATGGCCAGCAGCAGACTCTGAAGGTTGCCTGGTACGGCAGATGATGAAAAGTAAAACATTGCAAATGTCACCAAGGCATCATGACTTCTTCTGATTACAATAGTTTATATTTGTTAATGTTATGTATGGAGTATAACTGAGCCCTGAAAAAGATCAGAGCTGCATTATTCACCTTGTTATTCAGTCAGACACATGCAAACAAAAGAAAATGAAAGCAAAAAAATCCCGCGTGGTTTTTTCTATGGCTATAACTTTCTCAGTCTGAGAAAGATCCTATTTCAGTTGCATACTAGGGAAGCAGTATTGTGGTGGAATTTCCAGAGTTTATGAATGAGATTTGGTCGCTCACTGTACCCAGCGAGCTGGAAGGACCCTTCAGGTCCCTTTGCTCAAGTCAGTTCAGCATGGTCACCACCCCCGTTCCTCTTCTCCTTCACCTTCACACGATGTCTGGTCTGTCTGGGAACTTTTTGATTTCCTACTTCTTGTTTCTCCTTGAAATCGCGGTGAATTACTCTCCTATACACTTTTTCACATATTTTAAGCTATCACAGACACCAAGAACTGATCTATTTGAGGCACAGTTATACTTCTCCATAAGAAATCCGATTCTCAACAAACAATCTGTAATGATGGTTTCCTGCAAGTGTCGTAGTACCAAAAAGTCATATACCATAATATGGAAAGCAATTTGTCTCCTTATGATAAACCATCTTGATACACGCTTACTGTCATGGATTGATTAGGTTTGAGTGTAAAAACCAAACTGGGATGAAAAAGGGGATAATGAAGATTTCTAGACCTTATAGAGGCTAATAGGAATCTTCACTAACCCCAGTTTGTTCCTGTAATGTTAGTGAAGGGTAATTGAGTATGAGAACTTGAACATGGTCTATTTCCTTTCCTATAATCACCTTGACCCAGAAGACAGCTGCACACGATGCAGAATGTGGACTAAAGCCAGTATCTCTCAAAAAGGCTTCCTGTTAAGTTCTCTAAATCCAGTTCTAAGGAGTTAAACAAATTATGTGCCAATTCCTGCATATTCAAAGATAATGAACAATCAGCTGTATATAATTTGAGAGAGAATTTTAAAATCAATGTGCATGTTGACTTTATCCTCCCTAACGAGTTAAGCATCAAAACAATCTTTCTCATAGAAACACTGCTGAATCACTGACTTCAGAGAACATTTAAATCTTCTGGCAGGAACATAACATGGTTCCCTAAAATTATTTGGTTAAAACAAGCCAAGCGATAATATATACCACAAAATTTCCAATTTTTGTTATGATTCATGGTCCTCATCTTTTCAAGGTTTTTTCCCCATTAGGAAGCCAACAGTAGAGAAAGCCAAGATATTATTTCAATTATATAAGTGAATCCATCAGACCAGATGCCAAAATATCCCTCTACGGCCGTACTGCCTGTTGCTGACACTAAAAATAAGTATCTTGATATGTGTTTCAAGTCTGGGACTTATTGAAAACCTGTCAGGCAGTTTTCACAAAATCTGAGCATATCGTGTGCTTGGGGCACTGAACTTGTTGCAGGTATCCTCTGGGATTGTCTGACTTTCTCCAAAACAAAACTTCTGCGTCTTGATTCTGACACCACTTTTGCATTTTGCTTTGCAAGCTCAGTATGCCTGAATGACAGAATTGAAGCACTGGGGTGTGTATTTTGAAACCTTTCCCAGTGAGACTCACAAGCATATTTTAAAGTGGACAAGTGACATCATTTCAGGTCAGGAACCTTTTTCTCTTTCTTCAGGCTTCTGCAGCAACCAGTCTTTTGCTTTTTTCTTCAGAATCAGGGTGTAGGGAATAGTTAGGGAACGTGTATAGTTCCTGCTGCCACACACGTATCTGATGCTTCATAATATTATAGTATTTTATGTAAGTGTATGCATATATCTGCATATAAAAATACATGGGTTAATCTTACATATTATAAATGCTCTTTAAATCCTCAACATGTGACACATGCAGCTTTCCGTTGGCATGAGCAGGCACTTCATTTCAAATCATGTTAGACTTCGTCCTTTCTTCTGGAAAACAGAAGAGTTCACATAAGCCCCGCAAAAAAAGAGTGCCACTAACACGATCCGTTAGCATGATGTCACACTTACCTGATGTCACCATGCATCTCCTTCTGTGTTTAATCTGTCAGGTCTCCAGGATGGAGTGTGTCTGGATGTCCTGAGGCAAGTGCTGTGTGCGGCAAGTCTCTGCACCATCCCACTGCTGGCAGGCGCTGCGATACACAAGAGCACAGTCTTCATTTCCTGATAGGTGCCTCCATGGGAGACACAGGATGGCGTTCACTCCTGTCCTGTTACTCCCTAGACACAGTCTTGAGTTGTTAACACACCCAAAAGATTAAGTTCCACATCATACTTTTATTTTCCTAGGATAGGCTGGTGTAATACATCTCTCAGTGGCATGAGGTTAGCTTGCATCACCAATAGATCTTTTCTCACTCAGCAACTCGTTGCACTTGGCAAATCTGATTAATTATCACTGTATGCTGCTCCAGGTAGCCCAAGTCCCGCTAATCACGCTGAGAAGAGTGTAGGGGAGGAGCTTCATTTGTAAAGTGAAGAGATCTTAATTTGTTGAAGAGAAGGGGTACTGTCCAAAACCAGCAACCTGATGATTGCCCTGGACACACTGTCATTTATGTTACTAATGCCTGCAAGTGCCGGCTTTCCCAAGTGAATGAGAGCACCTTCTTCTGATCCTTGCTGTTACACTAGATAACTCCTGGGATATTCTACCCCCACCCCCCAAAACTCTCAATAATATATTCAGCCATGGAATGCAATAAAATAAGGTGTCGGGATATCTTTGGTTCAGTTTATCCTGTGATATTTGCTGAAAATATTTCTTCTTCCTTTTATTATATTACACAAGTTCAACTCTTTTTTAAAATACATTACTTCATTCAAAAGAATAGATATCGGGGTTGATGATTGGAAAAGCTATTTACTCCCAGTTCTCTATAAAATATTAGGTAGAATAAATATTTGAGCCTCCCAATTTGAGACCAGGCTTGTATGTGTTCTACACTGCACTAGTATATGCAATGCTGAGAGATAGTCATGGTCACCAGGGTCAGGCTTCATTTCTCTGCAGGATTTCCTGCATTTCTCATTAGATTTAAAATAGCTTGTGATACCACACACTATGATTTCCATTGAAAATACTGACCTGTGACCTATGTACAAAGTATTTTTTTCCAGGGTTGTGTGAATATCAACTGTTCTTAAAAAAGAAGTTAGCTGGTGTTACTACTAAAAGAAAATGCTTAAGAGCGAGAAGAAAATTTAACTGGAAGAAGAGAGGAAAGGAAAGGAAGAAGGAAGGAATGCAGCTAGCTCTGACATGACTTGCTCACAGGTCTCAGCTGGGGATTAGAGCTGTCTCTGGGCTGCACTGTGGGACGTGAAGCGCTCCAGCCACGTTTGCACAGCAGGAGCCCATCTTGCTCCGCTGCTGACACCCGGCACCCCGAGCGGAGGCAGAACTCGTGCTGTGCTGACCCAGCCGTGACTCTGATCTTCCCACTTCAAAGGAGGAGGACTCCTGCAGAAGGCAGCCTGAGATTCCTAAACTGTTTTTCACACAACAGATGAGCAGCTTTTGATAAACCAGAACATACAGTATAATTAGGCCTCAAACAGCATATACTAATTACAAGCACAGAATTATGCACATTCCTAATGAGCGCTGGAAAGGGGCATAGGGAGAGGAACTAGCAAGCACAGGCAATCTTCAGCAGCCACAGCCACGGTGCAGAGGACCTGTGCCTGGAGACGCGGTGCCGCAGGGGAAAGGATGCTGAGGAAGACCAGGACAACAGAGCTGTTTAAAACAAAATTTTACAATGTTTAGGCTTTGCTGCCACCAGGAACAGGCAAGGGGGAAGGTGAGCCACAACATCAGGCAGTGGAGGCAACAGAGGATCCAGCTCTCTCCAACAACCTCCATTCAGCTTCATCTTCAGGAGGTGGCAGGAAGGAGTGCACCTGAGGATATAGGCAAGGGTCCTTCAGGGCAGCCTTTGTCAACAGATAATGCGGTCTGCTGAGGCCAGCTGTGTGTTTGCCAGGCACACCACAGAGCCTGCTTGTCCCTGGAAATCAAAGTTTGGGGCCGGTGAGGTGCCAGCGCATGCACAAGAAAGATGTATTCAGGATTGTTCATCTCCACCAGTTCTTGATGGCTTTCACTGTGGCTTTATTTCACATATGGAATAGCACTGTATATCAGCTCAAGTGGAGGCTCTCAGATGGCTTCCAGAGTGGGACAGGGACCCTCAAAAACACCCCAACATATCAACTGTAGAACAAAAAAGGTGAAGATCAGCAAAACTGGACCTGATCACAAATTTATTCTCCAGAATCCCTGTGAATAGTGTTACTCCATCCAGACTGGGCTGCTCAGAGGGACCTACCTGGTGTCAGGAAACTCTGATGGTCTCACAACCAATTATCCAGCATGAGACATCACTATGACCCCTTTATCACGCCTGCCCCCTGGACTGGGGCCTGGGGTTACTACCAGAAGGCCTTTTTCCCCAAACCTCCATCACTTTCAGATCCAGAACTAAAACTGGCATTTCAGCTTGTGCTCAGCCATACTCTCTTCCTTCCTTACCCAATAACCTGCTTTTCTGAAAGTCCATTTGCAGCCCATCCTGAGGTCAGCCAAGCATATCTCGCTCTAGCAGTGGCATAAATCCTACACATGAACGTGTGGGTTTTGTTACCTCCTGTTATAACCCTCAGAAGTGGGTTTACCCACACGATGTGAGGAATGAAACACAAAAACACCCACAGAGAAGATGGAGAACAAAGTCAGTAGTAGATTATCAGATTTTACAAAGACTGTAGTTCTGGAATATACAGGGAAATCAATAACCTGTATGTTTTAATAGAGGGCACAGAATTTGAGACTATAATTCAGGAAATCCCATGTTACACGGCATATCTGGCAAGCATAATGCTATTCTAGGAAAAGCAAATTTTATGCTTGAGCATACCACCGAATTCTTCTGTGATGCTGAGTAAGTTGCTCTGAGCAGATTTTCCCTCATCCTGTGTTCCTTGATTTTTCATCCTTCCCATTCCCCTCAGGCTGCCTCCATCTCTTCATTGCTAGGGCACCAGAAGGAAAAGCAGCAGGAGCAGAGGATATTAGACCCTGCTATTAGATGCTGTGCCATAGCCATACATGGTAACAGGAGGAGAAATTACAGGGAAAGTTATGTTCATCTCCTATAGCCTTGGGACAGAGGATGCCCAGTGCAGATGGTGTCTTCGGAAACCTAAGTGCCAATTTCTGCCAGGTCACTGCTGAGCAAATAAGAACTAAGGTTTCAAGAAGCACATAATTCAGCCAAATCTGGGGACCTCTTTACAGATAGGAAGGAAAATGCACACCAATTGTGATGTAATTTCCAAAAGACCTGAGGCTGAAGTCCCTACCCTCCACAGAAAACATAAGTGCTCAGGTCATTTGATGCAAGTAACTGAAAAATGGCATTCTGTAATGGAAAACCTTAAACAAAAGAGACTTTTATTTGCCTTGCTAATAATAATTATATCAAAAAAGAGACCTTATACAGTGCTTATTATTTGTACTTAAGGCTGGTTTTAAGTCAGTCTTTAAGTTACATTAGGGTAGATTTAGAGGGGGGGGAGATAAAGCTTTTCTATAAAGTAGTTAAGTAACTTACACAAGATGCCGTGTGAGGTTGATGACAAAACCAGACGCAGGAATGATAAGTGGAATCCTGCACTTAGGAAATATAATGAAGTTCTGCCACTGGTTTCCACGGGATCAGCCTTTCTACACATGGTGGCACATTAATAGCCCAGCTTAGTTTTGCCCATCCATGTATTACAGCTCACTCCCCCATGAAATGCAAAAACTTTTTTATCGGTATTCCTCAGTTCAAGATCGCTTGGGATAAATAATGTTTAGCCTTAACAGACATGTCAAAGGGCATTTTATTTAAGTATGTGCAATTATTCAAACTGGAATTTGGCCAGGTCACTGCAGTTGATGTCCCACTTTCACTATGGAAAGACATTTCTCCCTCTTTAATGCTGGGTCAGACCACTCCAAATCAGAGGAACTAGATAAACCATGGAGGAAATGTCAAGCAAAACCTTGATTTTACCTTTCTAAAAGGGAACCTGCTACATTTTCAATACATGCAAGTGTTTTTCTTGCATTCAGAGGGATAACGTTCTCTTTTTTTTGATGGAATTTGTATGAGATTCTAAAAGAAATGCTTTATGCATAGAAAGTCCATATGGTACTATTACTTTGGCAGGGAACCAGAAGGTCTTTCTGGTTTGATCTTTAACTGCTCCTGAGCCTATTAAATAACAGTTTAGCTCTATTCCTAGCTAGTTTAAATCCTTTTCTTGGTCAGAAGGTCCTTCTCACAATAAGACCAAAAAAATGTATAATAATTCCTCACGATGGGCAAGTAGGGAAATACCTCTTTCTTGCACTCTTGGAACTTGTGGGTACCTTCAAAATACTTAGTGAATGCCTTGCAAACAAATCTGTCCGACATCTCGGTGTTTGTTCATGTATGAGATACGCATGCAAAGCAAAGCATTAAAAGATGCAGCCGAGACTGCTGCAAGGTGCCCTCTCTAGACCACACAGCCCTTTTTGACCTCTCCTACTGCTGCCACAGAGCCAGAAACCTGAGCTCAGCCTCACCTGCAAGAGAAGGCAGAGGGCTCAGCATGGAGCTCTGGAGAGCACCATACTGAAATACCCGGATATTTGCATTCTCCTCCCGGTGCCAGGGACCTGCTCAGGAACAGGGGGCAGTTGGCACAAACTCTCTCTGCAGCAACGTGACTCCAGCGTAAGAGTCACAGCGAGGATCTGCTAGTAGGGAATCATTAGGGCGACCCCAAGGACAGGATTGTCCTGAGGCACCTCCCATCCAAACCAACAGCATGCAGCAGTATCCTATGGCCTGAGTCACCCAGGAAGTCCTGCAGGCACTCATGAATGTCATCTGAGGAGCAGTATTACCACATTAAAGAAAGGAAGGCTCAATGAAGTAAACACTAACTCTCGTGAGTCTAAGTTGTTTAAATAAGCTTGCAAAATATATTTTTAATGGCACTAAAGTGAAATTTGAATAATTTTCTCCATTTGAATATCTTAATGTATGCTGGGAGATATTGTAAATGCTTTTACACATACCTCTCAAAGAGAAGCCTGAGTTATTCCTTGATGTTATGTGAAGAAAATGAGAGGTCTAGATTAGCACTATGAGGGTTAAAGAAGAGATCATAGTACAAAAAAAAAAAGATTAGAAGTGGCAAATTCACAGAATCATTTTATTTGTCTACCTTATAATTATTTCTTGATATTGATGCAGATTGTATGTAAACAAATAAAAATCGTGGTACAGCGTCAAGGCAAAAAATGACAAAATCAAATGACTTTTTTTTTACCTTTCTAGTTCAAGGTCATCTTAAAACAAAAGAAACAGCATTCAGAAATAAAGATTTCAGGGGGAAGTGGCTTCTTCTTCAAAATAAACATATCTGACAATGCTAGGAAGTAAATCTTGTTGCTGCCTTGGCAGAAGGTATTCTCCATCTTTGCTGAAGAGCCAGATTTGAATTTTCATGACCTACAATACAAACTCTTTGCAGCTTGTGCTCTTCCAAGGAAATCCACCCTGTCATCTCACACTAGTTAAGATGACCTGCACTCTCAGCATAGCAGAGTCCTTTGTGGGCCTATGAAGATAATCTCTTTGGCTGATTTTATTAAAAGCAGAATGTTCATTCAGGAAAGACATAATTGTCACACAGTGATCAAACATTATGAAGTTATTTGCAGTAGAAAAAAACTTAGCATAGAGACCATGGGAAGATTATGTAAATAATTTATTTTAAGATGAGTCAGCTCATGTTATGACTAAGATCAATGGGGAAAATATGATTTTAAAAGAGCAAGATGACTAGAGTCAAGAAGGAAAGAGTATATTCTTTTTTATGCATATAATAAGTGGTAAAGTTAGTCATAATTGATCTAATCATGATAATAATACATGACATGACTTTACAAAGAGCATATCATGTTTTGTAATGTTAAAGAGATCATGCTACATTGCTTTTCATTATCCAAAGAAGACATAGATTTGTTGAGGTTGGAGGAGATTTGAGAAGGTCTCTAGTCCAACCTCCTGTTCAAAGTAGGGTCAAGACTCGATTCAGATCAGGCTGCTCAGGGCTTTGTCCACTGTCTGAAAACCTCCAAAGATGGGGTGATATATCTCCTACCCCTTGCCTCTACCCCCTGCTCCCTTCACCTTCCAAATTAATTTCAGATGCAGACATCTGTCCTTTCTCCTCTGTGCATCCCTGCGAAGAGCGCAGCTTTGTACCCTCGCTGACCTTCCCACAGGCACTGGGAGCTGCTGTTAGGTCCCTCCGAAGCTGCCTCTCCTCCAGGTTGAACACACTCAGCTGCCCCAGCCTCTTTTCACAGGGTGGGTGTTCCAAGACCCAAACAGGGAAAGAAGAACAGCATCCCAGGTGCAATCCTGAGTGCCTTTTCTTCTTTCCTTGTGCCTTCAGGATCCAGAATTACTTTAGTACAGAACAAATGGCTTCCACACCTCTGCGTACATACGCAGCCTGGAGGCTTTCTAGTTTTCCTAAAAAAATATAAACTGGCTACAAGATCCCAAAAGATCTATGGGGTTTCTCTTACCTACTTTCAACGGCAGTATGCTATATGCAAGCAGATGAGCATTAATTGTTGGAAAGCAATCTCTCTGTGCGACAGCGTTGCCCCCCTTTTTCAATCAAACTGCCTCCTACAGACAGTAAGATGTGCAGTTATCAAACTCACTCAAAATGTGAGTAAAGAAATTATTCAGTGGAAAAACTTTTGTTACCATATCAAAAGGGCATCAGGGCATTTGCTGCATCAAGTTAGGGCCTTTACATCCTAATAGCGCTGGTCAGTCTGTTCCCATTTTTCTAGCGCTAATTACTTCTGTGTCTTTGGATGCAGAAAGTCCATGCTGTTCACTGTGGAAGAAATGAGCATGACTCACCTTCTCTTTCCATATCAAACAATAATTGAATTTTTCCATTCAACCTTTCTGGCCAGAGAAAAATTTTTCCCTGTGTTCAGAAGTTTCCAACCATATGGAAGGGCCATATCCACAGAAATTCAGCATCATTTTCTCACAAATCCTGCTCAGTTAGTGATAGGTTATCAAAAGTAAGAGATGAGTTAACATCCTCTGTTAATTTCTCTCAAAAAAAAAGGTCAGAAAACCTGACTTCAGCTGCCGCATTTCATTGAAACATTCAGACATAGGTATCAGCAGATTCTTCCTTGTACAACAAACAGTCTAAATCAAGGTAGTTTCTTTTACTATGAAATATATTTTAAAAGAGAATAAGAAATGTCCAGTCAATTTGGCTTTTTGCAAAAGGCTGACTCCATAAAGACCAACATTATGTCATCGTCGTGTCTGATGGCCAAGTCTGCACTGTATACAAGGTGTTTTGGACACAGATTTTCTTCTCGTCCTTACTTAAAGTGAAGTCTCGTTATAGTTTATGATCTGTGATTTACAAGTTTGAATTGAGTTAAGATCAGTCTCAGCATATCATTTCTGATCCAGACTAGGTACTCTGGTTCATGTAAGTCTCCGTTGACACGAGGCCAAGGTATGCAATCACTCATTACCTATGCCATCGCCTCACTGATGGATTACTATGAAAGAAGTTGGCTCCCAGGATCCTAAGGAGAATCCTCTGTTTCGGGGTACCCTGGGGGCCAGGGACTCCCTGAGGCTCTTGAGAGCTGGGGGCTCCCCAGGGTGGAGGCAGAGCCCATCCCGCCATTCCAGCCATGCCCAGGGGGAGGGCAGATGAGGGGCAGCCAGGGGGGCTGCCATAGGGTCCTCTGTTGTGGGCAGGCGGGGGAAACTCTGAGGGTGGCTGGGTAGGACTCGCAGAGCTGACAGTGCCCTCTGGACTCTAACACTTTGATACCATTAGTAAAGCTTTTCTAAAACTCGGCTGCTTTTTTCTCTTTTAATGAACACCACTCAGGAGCATAGGAATTATAAAAGTCCCATTGTGCTGCCCAAAGCTGAAACTGATAAAAGTTCATGGTGTCCAACACTGGATCTGTACAGTTTTCAGATGGCAGATGCTGATTTCATGGACTTTACCTACCATGGGTTTTGGCTGCTGCAGTTCCTAAACAGCAACTTCCATGGCTGGCACCGGACTTCCTTTACTGACTCCTAAAAGAAAAGCCCCTTGCATAGATCTTATTCATTTCCTCCCCCATGACACACCTATGAGGATATAATTCATTTCCTTCCTGCCTAGAAAAAGGAAATGTAAATACACTTTTTTACCCTCCAGAGAAATGGGCTGGCAGGATCTCTCCTGCACTGAAGATGCCTGTGCCATGATACCTCAGAGCTGAGAGAGCAGTTCTAACAGCCCCTCAACCATCCTGCTCAGCAGAAAACATGACAGGAGACTCTTCAGAGGTGTCACCAGGCTGCTTCCATTTTCACCAATCCATGGACCTATTGAAAAAGTATTGGTGTTGGATTTTGGGCAATGGGTATTGACAATGTCCAATGTTCTTTAACTACTCCCACAAGATAATGTTTCCTCCTGTGTACTGTACTAAAGAGCAGTCCTAAAGGCTGAGTCTCATCACCTGTATGACTACACAGCCACCCAGAGTAGATGTCTATCTGAATCCAGAGAGCCGTGAATGGCATCTCTTGCCTGTTCAATTATCTCTTTATTTAAAGCAAACCCAAAAGCGATTAAGTGGAATAGTTTCTGATCCAGCTCTTCAGCAAGAAGTCAAGTCAAAAAGACTAATGGGTTCACCAAGAAAATTATTTTTCCATAATACTTATTTAATTGTACTTACAGTTAGAACACTAAAAGTACAAATAGACTAAATTAATACAAACAGAATGGAATGAAGTGAAAGTTCTAACGAGATTTAACTCCACTGTCCCTACTGACTGGGTACATGCTTCTGAGTGACCATAAGTTATAATCACTAATCCTTGGAGAAAACATGAGAATGTGACGTAATATCAAAGCAAAGGAAGCAGAATGGAATACTCTATGGAAAAAAATGTAGTAAAATATCCTAAAACATCAGAATAAAAAAATACTGGGCCTGCTTACATATGCTGATGTAAGCAGGAGTAAGTCCTACTTACTGGAATACCAGTACAGTGGTAATTATTAAGAGGCTGACACACATGAGTTTTGAATGACTAGAACTGGGTTGTTACTAGGTTCGCAGAGTTCACCTATCCCTTAGTATGAGAAACACAGGAGAATGGAACTAGCAAGGACTGCTGTTCTGTGAGCTAGAGGTGGATGTGAGGAAGATAAAATTTGAACTTTACGAAATTATACTGTTCCTATAAAACTTTTGATGAGAAATAGTAGTTTTGGTCTGGCAAGTTTCTCAATTGAGTGTTAAATACTTAAAGCCACAAACGGTTTTATCTATGTACCAATATACTCAAATCCTCAGTTTCAGGGGAATTTGGTACATATGAATTTGTCTTTTGGTTTTATTTTGATGTCATTTGTAGCACTCTAACCCGTGATATCTATAAGCAATAGTTCTGACAGAGTGACCTTTCAAATTAAAGACGTTTCTGGATTCCACGCATCTACATTCCACAATTGCATCACAGAACTCCCACTGAATGTTCAGGTTCCTGCAGTGAACTCTCACTGAAGTTCAAGTCAGTCATTTTTTAGATTCAAAATCTTTCCCATCAACCAGGTGTACAAAAGCTCCAGGTCATGCAGAAATTCAGGGCTCAGGATTTAAATATTACTCCTTGGAAAGTTCTCCTTTGTACTTGCTTCCATGGAAACTTATCTTCTTCTCAGCGTCCCTGGAGTGAAATCTTGTAGCACACGAGAGAAGAGTGGCATGGATTAGGTCAGTATTCTAATAATACTGTCCCTGATTCTGCTGCTTTCATGTAAAAAACTGAGCAAGAAAACTATTAGATCCTCTAAACATCTTAACATTTCATTTGGTCCTCTATCAGCTACCCCTCTGCTGAGATTAATATCTTGACTAATGTTAATCTTTCAGAAAAACATCCCGTTTTAAACTCACTTATTTTGGTTTTGCTCAGTCTCCAGCTGAGAGTCCTTGTCTGTTCTCCATCAAAAAGCAGGCAGTGTTTCCCCCCTTTGAGGCTAGTGCATTGCCATTGGGGTATCTCACAATGACTATTTTGGCAAATGCCTTGGCTTCCAGTCTCTCACCAGCAGGTCCTTTTCCCTTGTCCCCTTGCTCCAGCCTCTGCAGTCTCACTTTTTTGAATGTGGTCATGCCAAGATGGTACACCCTGTGCAATTAGCAGCAGCTAATTATTTAACATGTAGAGAAATAAATTCATCTTGTCTTTCTCACTCAATCATCGCACTGCTGTTCATATAGGGAAAACCCACACTACGCCTCCCTAGAGCTCGTTTTCAGCTCAATCATCCGTCTGGCCCAGAAATCCTAGCCAGGGTGGCAGGCTGTCAGGATATAATCTTCTTCCTGCAGGTATCACCTGCCCTCCTTATTCCCCTGCCCTCAACCGTATCAAAACTCTTCTTCTGACTGAATTTGCTAGTGGATTCAAGCCACTCTAAGAGACCGCAATCCAAAATAACTAAGAATCCCGCATCTTTGTGTAATTTATAAAATTTAGCAGAATTTCAGAGTCCTGACTAATGTTTCTGTTGTGTTACTGCTAGATAACAGATTTTAATGCAAAAAGTGACCATTGTAAACAATTAATGGACTGATATCCTCAATAAAAACACAGATCATTAAATAATTCCTACATTGCACCACAAGTTTCTTCTCAGTAATATATCTCAGTTAAAGGCTTTCATTAACGGAGTATCTGCCATATACTTTGCTGAATTGTTCCAATATTTTTTTAGGATCGTGTTCTTCACCTCACATTTTCCAAGATTCCAGATACTGTCTGACCCCTATTTTGAATTTGTCTATCTTCATGTCCGAGCTGTTTGACGCTATAATTCTATGTTCGTTGTGCACCCTCACATTTCATTTTAGAAATATCATATAATTCTTCATCAGTGATGATCATATTAAAGACCATAAGTGAACACAAAATAGAGAGAGAGGATGTAGTATATAGCAATATGTTTATTGTTGACGGAAACATTGCTGAAGGAAAACAGATTTTCATGTATATAATTACCATTATACAAAATCATAAGGCTAGGCAAAAGCCATTTTCTGTCTCATATTTAGACCAAAGCTCTGCAGCCTAATTTGCAGAAAACAGGATGTTTGTTTATAACAGTAAGGTAAAAATTATTTCCTTTTTTTTTTTTTAAGCTGCAAATGATGGTACTTGCTTTTTAGGGTATTTTTAAATGAAAAATGTCTGAGATTTGGAGATAAAAGTGCATGTTTCTTAATTTAGTGCCTCAGTGTCAAGCCAAGGGAACTGTCAGTATATTGTGGAAGTACTCCTGCACAACAGAAGTGAATGGAAACTTTGACTTTTATTTACATGCATGGAGGATCAAACGCTTTGTGTAAAATCAAGACAGTGGTTGCTATCCCAGATCAGCGAGGAAAAGAAAGATCTGAAATTAGAGGCTGGCAACCTAACCATTCTGGCACTTTGACATCAATACATCAGCTAGAAAGAAATGTTATACTGGCTTATTGAAAAAAACCTATCAACTAAAGCCCTGATGCAAGAAGCATTAATTTAAATTCATTATTTAGGCACATGCTTAGTTTGAAACACAGGCCAGAAGCTCTGTGGGCCCTGATAGGGTTTAACTTTACTTATGGGTCACTTAAAACCCAGGTTGGAATAAAGTTCTGACTCAGAACAAACATTTCAAAGAAGAGTCTTTGCTCCAAAAATAGCTTAAGAGTCACCCTGCCTTGACCATGACAATCAGAAAGATGATGGGAGATTTCAAATTATTAAAGACAGAAAGGTTTATTTAAACCAAAGGCTACAATATATACGGACTGAAACATGAGACAGAGATCATAAAAAGAGAGCTTTGAAAAGCTTTCACAGCTATGTCCCCCATCAGACCCAAAACAATCTTCTTCTCCAGGAGGTCTTTCCAGAAGGAGGTTTTACCCCAAGGAAGAGGGAGCTGCAGAGCAGCAGCACTGGCAAGCTGTGGACAATCAGCTCAGGGGGCCAGGCTAGAGGGTGCATGGGCACAGCCTGTGGAATTTTTGGATTTGAAAGGTGGAGATAACCAAAGGAACTGCTCTGAGATGCAGCAGCAAGAAGAGCTTTGGAGGTGTAGTTTATACCAGCAAGGGAAGGTGTTGGCTCTGATTGCAACAGTTAAATGTCCCAACTGTATTGATACCAAATATTTCTATGGCTCAGCTTTCAATTACTGGATGTCATGGTTTAATCCCAGGCAGACACTAAGCATCAAGCTGCCACTCACTCACTCCTGCTCCCCACAGCGGGAATAAGAATTGAAAAAAGGAGTAAAACTCATAGGTTGTGATAAGAACAGTTTAATAATTGAAACAACGACAGCAATATCAACAACAAAACAATAGTAACAATAACAATTATAATTAAAAGGAAAGAGAGCGAGAGAAGAAGAAGACCCCAGAAAGACAAGTAATGCACAACACAATTACTTGTCACCCCCTGGCCAGTCCCCAGCCTGTTCCCAAGCAGCAATCGGCCCCTCACAGGCAATTCACCTCCCTTTATATACTGAACATGGTGTTCCATGGTATGGAATATACCTTTGGCCAGTTTGAGTCAGCTGTCCTGGACATGCTCCTTCCCAGTTTCTTGTGCACCTGCTCCCTGGCAAACTGAAATGTCCTTGATTTAGAGTAGGCACTACTTAGCAACAACTACAACATCAGTGTGTTATCAACATTATTCTCATACTAAATCCAAAACTCAGTGCCATGCCAGCTACTAAGAAGAAAATTAACTCTATCCAAGCTGAAATCAGGACACGAGGCCATGCATTTAGTTTTAAAATAATACAAAGATTCGTCTGGATTTCCTTTTTAGAAATATGATGCATTTTCCCCATTGCGTTGTATTTCTAAATATTCTTCTTCCACCATTATCATTAAACAGTTACTGTACGTATCAAGGCTTTCAACAATGTAATTGTGTGCAACCCACTCTCTAGTTAAACCAACTTTGCTTTGTCTCTACTGTATGCTGATCTCACACAGGCTCTTATACTGCCTTGCACCTGTAGTGCATCTGTTCACTTCCTAATTATATGTTAGTCAAAGCAAATTAATACCCTTGTGTATGGTTCATCCTCTTTGTCTTCCCAGGAAGAAACTGTCTGGTGGGAGAAGTCTCTTTCAGTCGTGATGCTCTGCTCAAATTTTTGTTTGACTGCTTGGCTTTTCATTTTCTAAGATGAATGTTATTTTGGGTGGGGTTCCTGTAACCTAAGTTCAGGCTTCCAACACAGGTATTTATCCAGGAGATAGTAAGCCAAGGTTCCTGTACTGGGCTGTGAAAAAAAGGATGCATTTCAGGGCCACAAGTCGTCCTACCTGTATTAAGTACCTATACATGAATTTTACCTCAAGATTTCATTGATCATTCTCTCTCTTGACTAGAAGTGTGACCAGGTCAGTAGCAGACACAGATATCTGTACTAAGAGTCCACCCTTTGGTATATATGAGGAAGACAAGGTTAGAAAACACACCCAATGCAGGAACAAGAGTGCAATTTGCCATGGTCCCTAATACCAAAGATGATCCTTTTGACGCCATCCAGCAGGTTCCTGAGAGGCCTGCTTTTCTCTCCTGCCTAGAAAAGGTTTTGTGCTATGAATGTTTCTCTCATTATGCCACAGGAATGAAGTTTTGATTCCAATCTTTACCCTTCACCAGCTGATTCTTGGATGAGTTGGCCTAAGTCCACTGAGCCTCTTGAAAGTACAGCCAAGACCTTCAGCTTAACCTGCTGTTCTCTAAAAATTATATGTACAGTGCAGGAAAGGGATCCATGTGCCCCCAGAGGCTCATGCTGGGGAAGAAGGATGCTCCTGCTTTGCAAGGTTTCCTGCAGGCTGCTGGATTTGTAAGAACGCGGATCAGTGAACATCTACTTGTAGCTCACATTCCTCACTTGTTAATTTAGGTTTTGATTTTGTGTAATTGCTAATTTTCATTATTAGTCGTTATCTCAGTATTCCCTACAGAGAAGTAGTCCATCACTGGTTATTCTGCTGTCTCTAATGTGTGCTTTTTTGGTATTGCCTGAGTTGGCAGAAATATTCCGTAAAGATGGCAAGTCCAAAATCTTCTCTTTTCTTCTCTGCTGCACTGCTTGTGGGGGATTGCCACTATATCAGCTTGTTGCCAACATCAAGAAATTCCTCCAACATGCATGAGATGCTCTGAATGTCCAATCTATTTAAGTGGGAAAAAATAGAGGGAGGCGGGATAAGAGGAAGAATGATAACAAAATTTGACAGTATTTAATGGGCCATGGTAGCTGCACTTAACTGTGGGTATAAGAACTTTCTTTTCTGTCTCCTGGAGCAGGACTCAAACAGGGGTAAATACAGCATTTTAAATAACTGACACTCAGCAATCTCCAGGAAATATTTGTTTGTTTCTAAAAAAAGTAACACATTAGGTGACACATGCACTTTTGGAAAATACTTCTGACATGAAAAGTACAGAGCGGCAGTTTAAGAGCTTGAATTAAGGCTTTCAGAGCTGGTACAATTTTCTGACCTCTTCTTCTGGGCAAAAGGGAAGAAAAGACGGATTTGTTGATATTCCCTAACCAAGAGGACTACCCGGAGTACCATGTGTGAAGGTTATTCAGCACCCAATGTAAGCTGCACCCAGAAGCAAAGGTGACCAGTTACCTTTACGGCCATTCAAAAAATCTGAGAAATAGCCTCAAATTTCTCCCTGCCTTGCAGAGGGTCATATTCTTTGTCACCTTTAGGTTGTCCTGGCAACACTGCAAACTACTGGGTGATCCAACCTGGCCTCAGCTGGAAATGAGAACAGGATTCTTTCCTCTAGAGGATACCAACTACATGCGCCAACCATTCCGTATGGCCAGAACAAAAGAAAGGATGGTATTTCCAGTGGTGTTTTGGCACTACTGCTTGTAGTCTCAGCTGCAAGTCACAAGTGGACAAGGCAATGGAAATGAAAATTAAAAAACAGAACCAAAACCAATGCACAAACTTATAGAAGCTTTCTCAAACATCAGGAAAGAATTCGATTAAAGCGAATCTATTGTTTCGTTAACATTTTTTCTCTTGTCTATTCTCTGTTCTCTAATTGTTATATCTTTGCATGGAATGGACCCATGGCTGTGTCTGGAAAGTTCTTTTCCTGAAGTGTCTTGCCAAACCAATATTCTCTGCTGAGGCTGACAGGTTTTATGGAAAAGTGACCATGTTAACTTGTGGCAGAGGAGGAGGTTTCTAAGATTAGAGGAAAAGAGAAAGAGAGAGAGCAGACAGAAATGTGATGGGGTTTCGATCCAAAAATGCATTTTTCCATTCAAATACATTCTCACAAAGTGCTTGGAAGGTTTTGTTTTCATTCCAATATAGGAAAAATATCAATTCTGCAACGTTCAAAGTTATCATGAAGTGGAACTGCTGTTCTCAGCCAGCTCTAAATGCATCATTAATGGACTTAGTTTTGATCTCACTGCACAGGTGCAAAGTTGGCAAGACTCCACTGTCATTAGCAAGTTACCCCAGGCTAACACCTGGATAAAATGAGATTAAGGCCTACTGCCCTTAGATTTTCTCCAACACATGGCACATGTTAGAGCACATAGGGCCTCTCTCTTGTTTGCAAAGCAGAAACCAAATATATACTGTGTACAACACCTCCTAACCTGTACCTAAACTTTAGGTGTGTAAGTAACCTATGCCCTGAAAGAAAGTGCCAAATTTCCCTTATAGTCAGTGGAGAGAAGTATGTGTTTGTGAATGCTTCCAGAGGGCAAATGTGTCTGCCTCTGCCTGGAAATTTTGCAGGCTTTCGTACTCTTTCCATTGACCCATGAGAGAATTCAGACAGTAAACTTCAGGATAACTGCTTTGCTATGTGCCTAAAATTTATTCAGAATCAGTTCTTGCTGTCAGTAAAGTGGACAGCATCTACCATGAATCTGAGGGGAGCAGCACCTTTGCATAATATGTCCATTATTAACACTGCCATTAAAAGTACCACTGAAGTAAACAGTGTAAAAGCAGAGTAAATTGATCCGATCCCAAAGCCTGCTTAACTACAAAAGTTTGTTTAAGCACTGGACCTGTTTCAAAGCTTCTGTAACTCACGATATCATGCCAATGTCCATACCTCTGCCTAGGGTGGATTTATGTCACTGGTAAGAGAACATTGGGTTTACCATAATGCTAAAAAAGTCTCTGTAGCTTGCAAAAGTGTGTCCTTGATACTGGTGGATGAATAAGTTTATCTTCCATATCATTAATAAAAAAAAAGAAAATCTCTAAAACCAGAGGAGCAGCACTTCCACATTCTCTGGGATTTTCTTGCTCCAAGGAAGCTCCAGTCTCAGAAGGACCAGTAGACTAAATAATCAATAGCCACCTCCTAAAGTACATTTTTCCTTGACAATCATAAATATTTCAGGATTATTTACACAGTGGGAAAAAAAAAAAGACTGCTAGGAAGGGGATGTTTTCATATTAAAAAGCATGAAAAATCCTTTTCTTTCATGTTTACCTGCAATCCTAGACCATGTGGTGCAGAGTATCTGCATATTTCTTTCTGTCTTCCAGGAGCTTGGTCTGTTGAACAATGACCACAAGTCCATCGTCTGGTTGGCCTGACAGGTGATGCCTGTAAGAGATGTCCTGTGTCAGACAATAATGGTGATTTCCTCATTACTGTTTGATCAACATGTATAATAAAATTTTTCCTCTTTTCCCTACATCCAGCCTCTTCCAGCAGAACCATCTTAAACTATAAATAAAAATGCACAGACTCTGCATAGTCTTTGAATATCATCTCCGAGATGATTCAATTTTTTTCCTCATCATCTTGTTTTTGTCAGAATTGTATTTAACCTGATAAGAATACTATAAAATAATTTTATAAAGTGCAATCCACTGTCAGCCCGTGTTACATGAACCCCAACTGTGTGGCAAATACAGCATGTTGAAACACACTAAATTATGGAGACAAGCAGTACCATTACCTAAATACTTGCTCCTTGATACCATTTTCCTTGAGTCCTACTGGAAAATCAAGCTATTATAAATTTTTGTAAAGCATACCCAAAAAGGGCATAAATTAAATCTCCAACAGCAGCCTTCATTTCTGTGGCTTATGAGTACTGAATGTTAGTCTTCGCAACGTTCACAGATTTGTTTGCATGTACATATTTTTTTACATTTTTTACTATACAATAACCTCTCCAGCTTCCCACTCTTAAAAGCATAACTGAGACTGCAGCTCCAGCACCCCTCTGACCCCTGATGCCGAGCTAACAGCAGCAGCCTCAAGAACCCGTTCTCTTCTGTGGCAGGTTGCAGGTGTGCTTGCCAGGGCATATGGTTGGGTCCTGCTCCCTGGAGCATCTGCACAGACACTGAAGTGTGCCATGGTTCCAAACCAGCCTTTCTGCCTCTCACAGATTGTCTCTGCTCCTGGTCTTCCATATTCCCTTTCTTTCCTTCCACATACCCACAACAGCTGCCACTTCTCTTCCTGGGGGGCTTCACTGCACAATCCCAGCAGCAGCAGACAGGTGGATTCCTGGGCCAGGAATTTTGCCTCCTGCTCGCTGCTTTTGATGTTCTTGCTGCTACTGAAAACAGGAGCATGTAAACATGTAAGGTCAGACACTCGCCAAGGGTGTGTAGAAAGTAATTTTGCTACTTGATATTCTGCTGGGAAGGAATTTCAAGCGTGGTCCAACCAGGTTCTGTAATGTTTAGTCTATCTGATATTTTTGTTAATGATTTGGATAATGGAAAAGAGAGAAAATGTGTAGAATTTGCAGACGTTGTCAAGCTGGAGGGAGCTGAAAGCTTTTAAGAGGTTAGGATTAGAATTGAAACTGACCTTGATAAATTGGAGGCATTGTCTAAAATTAACCAAATGAAATTTGGTGAAGATAAATGTATTGCCCGATACTAAGGAAGGAGAAGTAAAATGCTAGTAAAACTAGGAGCAAAGGAGCAGGCAACAACACCAAGAGGAAGGTCACAGTGCAGGACAAATCAAATCAAATTTGCATTTATAAACTGATGCTGATAAAGAAAAGGGGATAATTTAATAGTGTGTGATATTGGAAGAAATGTATATGATGCAGGAGCGGTACTTATTCAACATTACGTTACTGCAACTGTGTCCATTTTGGAGCACTGCACAGCAAAAAAGCCCATGTAGATATACTGGAAAGCAGCCAAAGGGGGAGCAATGAGAATGATAAGAGATTTAGAAAACTGGAACTATGAGAAAAGGTTGAAGGAATGGGGTTTGTTTAGTCTGGAAATGAGAAGACTGAGCAGGGACATGATAACAGTCTTACAATACATAAAAGGTTATTCTGAAGAGGACAGTGATCAGTTGTTCTTTATGTCCACTCACTGCTGTACAAGAAGAATTTAGCTTACTTTACAGCAAGGAAGATTTTAGCTAGATATTAGGAAAACCTCTCTAACAAGAGTTAAGTACTAGGACTATCTACTATCAGAGGCTGCAGAATAGCAGCAGAGGTTTTTAACCAAAGGTTAGGCAAACATCTGTGACCTTGTGATTTGCAGGGGCTCCCTGCCGAGCCAAATTTGAAGAGAGTTTCTCAGGGATAGCTCAAGGCACACCCCTGGCAGCAGTGCCTGTTTCCTGACAAAGCCCTGGCCCCTGGTGCAAAGCAGGCAAATGCCAGCAATTGTCAGTGAAACCATTCCACTTTTTTCATGCAAACTGTTTTCACACGAACTTTTTCCCCTAGACCTGTTCTAGGAAGCAGAGAAACACTTCAGACAAAACTTTACTCAGGAAAAGGTTCCCTCCAACCCAGGCAAACACCTGAGTAATTACAGTCTGTATAGTTAATCTGGCAAATTATATGCAACAAAAAACAGGATCTTAAAATACAGAAGGTTAGGAAACCTTAATTATAGGTGGTGTTACCAAGCTCCACACGTAATTTTTTTTTACAGTATCAACCCAAAGATCTAGCCAAGGTCATCAACCTGAGAACCCGCTGAAAGACTGAGATGAAGGATATTAGAATAGTTACATGTGTTAATAACAGTCAATAAATTCACAACAATTTTTTGCCTTTGGAAGCTTGGTACACTACTCTGTCTCTTGACATGATCAGTCCTTTATTCTGGAAATGGGACTAGTTCATAAGCTTGGTTACAAAATCATGGTTTTTAATTAATTTTCTGAAGTGCTTCTCTTTGCCTCTTGATCCTGCTGGATCAGGATGAAATTTTAAAGATTCTCTTTATAAATTTAGGAGCTAGAAATATTCCCTTGAAATTTAAAGAAAAAGAAAGGAGAAAAAGAAAGAAAGCTGAGCCCTTCACTCAAGCACCTGCCTTGAGGAGTTAAGACTTCAAGCAAAATACTGTGAGACTCATAATAATAGTGTGAGAATTGGCAATCCTTCATTAGGGTATAATTTCTCTTTCTTCTAAACCCCCTTTTTACTAGCAAAGTGGTCACACTGTAAAGAAGACTAGACCCGTAATATTAGGAACAGTCCACGTGTAGGGTCACAGCTGAAGCTCCATTCCCAAGCTAAAGAATGGTTACAGTCACTGAAAAAATTACATAGAATCTTTCTTAAGATATTGGGGGGCTGTAATTAGAGGAAACGTACACTGTACACTAGAGAAAGGAAAAATGTGTAATTGTTTTACACAGTAAATTAAAAAGGGTGAAATTAGACAGGGGAGTAAAGAAAGATGCTGATTAAAGAGTAGAAAGAGCCTGAATACATGGGGTATGCTTCATTTTGTATGTTTGAACTCGGGCCATGAAAAGGCAGTTAGTGTTGAAGGCTTGTTAGAGCTTGTCTCACGGCAAGGCAGTAAACACGAGTAAGTGGATTTCTGTGTGGAGTGAGTGGCCAGGATGCAGCAGGTGCACACCTGAGCAGGGAACTGCACCCTTCCAGCATGGAGCTGGGCATGGCAGCAAGGTCTCTGCAAGGGGCTAAAGCCTGTCACTGACTTCTGCGGGCTTTTGATCAGGCCCTAGCAAGGTTGTTTGCTTAAGTTTGGCTATTTCGCAGAAGTGCTGTCAAAAATATGGCCTTTCCTTTTTGTGTTTATTTTGCCCAGCAAAAAGGAACAGTGTACCAGGCAACATACAATGTATATCACCACAAGAGACTTCTTCATCATGCCAGAATTTTGATCTAAGCATTGCAGAAGTGGTTGCTCTGCAAAGCCATTCCTTTCCTCTCAATATTCCGTTGTGAGCAAGTCACGTCCTGAAAGAAAAAGGGAAATGAAATGAAATTGTTTTCTTGCCATGTTTGCAGAATATCCCTTGAAGACGAAGAGCTTTTGTTTTTACCTAAAGTTACACCTAGCGTGCTTAGAGCTACAGTCTGTCATCACAACTCACACCCACAGGTCCCTCTGTAGTCACAAAGCAGGATGAGCTCAAGGAAGCCCAGCCTCCATCTGAAGATACTTCTGGAGCCTACAGGCTTGAAGCAGAAGGTAACTGCCCTGCCAGCACAACCCATCTCAGGGGAATCAAAGGGCATGAAATCAAGCCATTTTGGAGTTTGATTCACCCTGGACTCCAAGGCTTTTTATGAAGTCTGCGCCTAGAACTCAAGTACCTAACAAGGCGATGCAGAAAGTTCAGGCAAGTATTTGGTTTTTTGATCTGAGTCGGAGTGAGGCAGTCAGCTCTCCAACTGTGAGCAAAGGAATTTTCCTCAGCTAGAAAGATTCACCTTTACTACAGAACCCGGGTTTGGGGTGGAATGAGGCCTTTTAATTTCCAGTCCTTCTTGAAAGGGATCAAGCTCCTGGTATTACTGCAGAAGCATTTCACGGAGGAATTTCTGGCATGAGATGCACATATAGGTGCTTTATGATAGGACACTTAGAGAATTTTGCAGTTGTCTCGTTTCCTATGTTCAATGGCAAAAAGTTCAGAAGTCCAAGCCAAGCTCTTTACCCACATCTGGATAGAAAACATCATAAGACTGGTAGAGAGGATGAGAAGGAGCTACGTACTTCTTGAAAAAATGCCTAAATATCTAATTCCAGATGTGTAAATAAATCTTTGCTAGGATAGAAGGGTTTAAAATTAAAATAAACTTTAAACAAACATTTTAGGGAACATGCTACTAGGGAACATGCTGTCTTTTTTGGACATTCTCGAGCTTTCAAGGCTTCATATTACTTTCCTCTAAAAGTAAGTTCTCTCAGTGTTCTCAACACCTAAAAGGTTTAAATACTGCGTATCTAAGTAGAGTGTCCCAAATGGGTAGAATAATATGATATCTTCTAGCTTTACATGCTCTCCACGATTGCAAACAATCCAATTGCAGCTAAAATTTTCAACATAATGGCTATCTTCACTTGGCAAGCAATTTTTCATATTTTATTCATGAGCAAAGACCTGGAAGTTTGCATGATTTCATACCACTCCTGTGGAATTCTCTCTCAAGTCAGTATTGTGCCTCATCCGCATGCTAATGCTGTGGAGTTTGGTCCATTTGCACAGGGAACTGTGTTTAATTCCTGTACGTCTTTAGTTCTATATTAATGTTGTCTAAGATTTATCAGCTGTTTGCATCATAACAAATTACTTTTTGATAGAAGATAAATTTTTTTTGGAAGTTCCTGCTATTGCAACATAACATGTTTTCATGCTAGCAACAATACTTGCCTCATAACCCACCCTTGCACTTGCATGCCAGTTGTGTAAGACTTTAGCTTAGGACATCTTGTATTGAGAGTTCTCTTCTGTGCATGACTCAGTGCAACTCCCTAAGCATTTTGCAGCTATGAATCTTTTCTTATGTTAAATAGCAGCATGGGCACAACTATATTGCAGAAGCAAACTATTTCCAAGCTATCCCTGCGAGGTCAGCAAAATCTGCTGATGCCCACTGAGATACTTTAGCACTTGCAGGTCACATCCATCTTCTCTCTCAATGAGCCACTTTACTTATTAAATGTTGTGTCTTAGAAAATGACCTTCAGTAATGCAGAAGATGTGTAATGCAGAAGATGCACAATGCACTGTGAAATCATGGGCACCTTTTGGGTTAAAGAAAACTTCCTGGATATGGTCATGAACTACTGAAAAAGTCTAATGTCTTTTTCATCCTCTTCTCTTTGAGCAAAATTTTCTTCCTTGTTTTCCAGCTCATAGACACATATCTGTTACAAGATTCCAGTAGAATATCTACATATAGCAAGACGGTAGATTTATATTTGGGAAAAAAACATATAAGGGCAAGCATATGTCAGAAATTTGCATATATTGACCATTCAGTATCCTCAGAAGTATCAAATGCTTAACCTCCAGAAGCAAAAAATCAGAGCTTTGTCATAAGTTCACAGATTTATGCAAATTGGTGTAGATTAACTGAACAGGGCTAAAACCACCTCTTGACCAGGGGCATTCTAGCTTCTGCCTTCACTCCTGGCCTTCTCCAGGCAGAGTATATCTTGTAAGAGTATATGCTGGGTATACCCTGTAAGGGTCCACAGGGAACTCTCTTGTTAACGTCTGACGAGATCCTCTTCAGCCGATTTAAAACATAAAAAAAAGTTTGGAACATGGAGAAGCCTCCAAAGCATCAAGCGGAGAAATATCACCCTGAGCAGACACCATAGGAACAGGAACATGGTCGCCTCCTGTTGATTCCTTCAGAAGCTCCCAGATGAAGAAGATCAGAGGATGGGACTAGTGAGAGGAGGAGGTACATGTTGAAGGAAAGGAAGATGTGTAGTACTCAGCTCAGAAAAACAGCTAGCTTCAGAGCCCATGCTGGCTGGTGACACATCCAGGCCATCTGCATTGGCTTACATTTGAAATAATGGGCTTTCCATGACCTGGAGCAGTCCAAGATCTCTAAAACACAGAGACTCTTACGATACTTTCATTTTGCCAAGCATATAACTGCTGTGCAAGACTTGGACCTGCAACATAAGGACATCTTGCTTTTCAGAGCAAAGAACTGCAATATGACACAGAATATGGCAACTGAAAAAGTTTTGCTGATTAGACGTATATAAAATTAGCAATGGAAGTGAAAAGAAGTTTCATTCTATTTCACAAGCTCTTGCCTTGAAAGCTCTCCCGCTTGTTTTGAGAAGACTACCTGCAACACAGGATTTGGCCTCGCCCCAGGTCTCTCTGAAATTAACCAGACTTACTTTCAGTTACTTTGCATACCCTCCCTCTAGTTTCCTTCTAGTGTGAGATGAAGACTTGAAATTACTTTACTAATTAATGATGGGAATTAGCAACAATTGTGATGAAAAAGACCCAATGCTGTATAACATACCTAGGTGAGGTGTTTCCTACCTCACCCCTACAGCAAGAGCACATGTAGAAAGGATGTAGTAATGTAGCAGGCTTTTAAAATTCCCCTCCTCTCAGTACAACACAGAGGGAAAGTATTATATGATAATATTATATCGCTATATAATATCATTATATAGCTATATAATAATACTATATAATTATATACAGACCTGCCAAAGCTATGAATATTCCCTCCTCTACCAAGCTTCTTCTTCCCATTTCAAGGGAAATTTCTCTAACTAGGAAAAAAAAAAGGCAACCAAAAAAAAAAAAATCAAAAAAATCCTGTTAGCATGCTACCATATTTCCCAGTGGCACTACTTCATTGCTGAGAAAGTATCAAGTCCTCCTTCTGCCTCCTCAAGGACTGGTTCTCCCTGCTCTCTACTTGTATTCTGCATTAATGAACGTGCCCTTCTGTTTGACTCCCTCGTTGCAACCTTTCAACTCATCCGTCTGTCACTTGGCAGTAGCTTCAGGAGGGCTCTTCCCAGGGACATTTCGTGTTTATTCAAGTGTTGCTGTGCTGTGAGACTAAAGAAGCAGATCTGTTGCTTCCAGCTAAATCTGTTTATTTCCCAACCCACAGCACCAGATATTCCCATAAAAAAAGGCAGGAAGGCAGATACTAAATTGAAAACAAGTCAGGGGACCCTTTTCCTTTCTCATATTCCCTTTAGTTGCACATGGCCTTCTATTCAGGTAGTACACAGTGAATTCAAACATAGTTTGCAGAACCCATGTGAAAACAACTTCTCTTTTTCTCCATTCATTTGTGATAGATTTTCTTTTACCACAGGACTCTGATGAGCTTAATGTATATCAAGATAGCACAAATGTATGCAGGGAGGCCAGCCCGTGGGCCTGGTGGGCCTGCTGACCCCAGTTTGTAATGTGCTGGACCTGGTCCTCACCAACAGACTCAGGTGGGATGCAGATGGAGTAGGAGGAGCTGTGTGTGCATAGTGTGGGTACCATGGGGTTATCTCGGGATAGAACCTCTCTCTCTCCCATGTCAAATGTGGGTGGTGGTTCCTGCTGCAACCTGAGGGAGGGCTCAGGCTTTTCCTTCCTCAGCCTGGTTTGTCCTTTCTCCATTGTGCGTGAAATGAAGCCCAGGTTAGGAGCCGCATTTGAAGTCGGATGTTGCTTCCTGTTCTGAGCAGAGAGGAGACAAAACAAGTCTGTAGATAGCTTAAGAAATTGTTTTGGAGCAGTCTCATTTTCAGGAGGCTTCACAAGAGAGCGTACTCAGCCCCACCACTGGCTGAGCAGCAGCTGTGCCATGGGGCGTGCAAAGGCTGCATCTGACTGCACAGATAAACACTCTTGAGTTACTTTCTGCTCTCCACAGGGTAGGAGCCTGTGCAGAAACACCTGATGAAGAGTAGTTTATGTGCTGTGACATGCTGAAACAGCAGTTCTTGCACTCTATGAGCCCACAAAAAAAAAAAAAACAACAACCAAGCAACCAACCAAACCAACAAAAAAAGCTGTATGTGGAATTGGTCATGGTAACAAATATAGGAAATTAAGATAATGCTTGGCATTCAGAGCAACCTGCAAGAATAGTAAAAGATTGTAGATCTCTACACATGTACAGTCCCAGGTTAACGTGTACAGTATGGATACAAGACAATAACAACAGAACTACCAGCATGAAAAATGGCAAAAACTACAATAAAAAATTTACTTTTATAAAAGCCAAGCTTTGAAAAGGTGCACATGCTAAAAGGATGCCAGAAACCATTTCACTAGCTTTGAAAAAAAACCCCGTAAGTTAAATAGGTGAAATTCAAAGCTTGCAATAGTGAGCTACTCTGCATTGTGGGAATACATGAATTAAAGATTTATGTAAATACATTAGAAAAGACAGACCAAAAGGAAAACTGCAAGAAGAGGGAATGGCCCTTGCTCCCTGCAGTGCACACTGAACAAGGCTACAGCCTGATTGCAGAGGACTGTGATCATCAGAGAATGGAATTCTGAAGCAGTCACTGGGACAGAGAGCTTCATCCAGCAGCAAGGACCAGCATCCTGCTGGGGCTGTCCTGCCAGCAGCCCAGTGGATGCAAAACAACTTTGAGAATTTGCAAGAGATAAAGAATCTCTGGGCTTGAAGGACCAACACAGTAGCCTCAAAAACTACTCCAGAACAGACCTAGGTCTTGACCAGTAAAGACTGGGGATAAGCACATAAAGTTTGACACTTGGAAATGCAAATGCCAGCGCTCACTTTTTGAATGCTGGATTCATATAAAGGTTTCAAGGTATTGGATTGGTAGAGAGAATGTCAACCAGCTATAAATGCCTTATCATCAGCTCTAGCTAACAAAAGGGGCTTGATAAACATTGTCTTTTCCTGTGTCTCACAAACATGGAAATCAACTTTCAGCTTACAAATTTACAAAAGGAATAAAAACCTGAAAGATCTACTGATTGCAGACTTGGTCCCTTAAGTTTGTGACACAAAGCTCCAGGTGGAATGTACACCTCCACATCTGATTAAGAAAAGCCTGTTTGCAAACAAAACATGGGCCGCAGTTTCCAGAACTACCACTAAGACCATGGTAAATTATCAGACAATTTTTGTAGGGCAACCCACAAGGCACACTTCCTACCCCATTATGATCTAAGGAAGGAACTCTGAATATTAGGTGTGATGTTGTGTACAAGGCCACAGGATATCAAATTCTCCAATACAGAAGGAAAGGGTGGTAAACCCATCCCTTACCCTTACACACTATTATTCAAAGATGAGAAAATAACTGAGGATGCTTTATATTGGCCCAAGTGAACAGTGACACAGGAAAACTATCATGTTGCAGATGTCAAAAATATAGCCAAGACAAAGAAAACAAATAAGCTCAGTGGTTGGTTAAGTACCCCCAAAGCAAATTAAAATGTTAGTAGTATGATTAGCTACAATAGCTTGTCTTGAATCTAGGTACCAGGTAAAATTAATTGCCAACACCAGCACAGAATCTGGATGAATCCACATGTCTGTGTGGGTTTTTCCTATGACTTTCTTTTTGCATGCAAAAATAGAGAGTGCATTATCTCAGATTATGAAGGTCTGCAACTCAGTCAAATGAATAATTCTTCTCCCAGATAGATGAAGTAAAAACGCTGCTTGTTCCCATTCTTTTATTTCCCAGGATGGCGATCATAATGCACTCATATTGCACACCATATTGTATTCTTTATATTCTGCAACTCTCCTGCTACCTGGAATCCACTACAGGCTACTGAAGACTGCTCAGAATTGAATGTGAGAGCTGCTTTTTGCCATCTTTATTGGCAGGAAGACAAAGTTCAAACATGCAGCTACACTAAAAATAGATAGACTGATTCACGCCACAGGTCAATCCAGCCTATTGCTCAGCTCCAGGAACTGATGCAGAGGGAAGAGCATGAAAACAAGGCAAGCCTGGAGTAAGACCTCATACTCTCTAGACCTCAGCAACTTGGGATATCCTGGGCTGAGAATGTATCTATCCCTTTAACAGCTCTTGGTAGACCTTTTACTCCAACACATGCGCTCAGTTGTGTTTGAACCCATGTAAACCTTTAACAGCCATGGCGTTTTTCATCAAGGCATTCCACAGCCTAACTCTGTTTCTCAATGAAACCTTGTTCTTTTGTTTGCTTTGAAACTGCCTCTACTAGTTTCATTTAATGATTCCTTGTCCTTATATTGTAAAAGAAAGCAAACACTTGCTACTTAACCTGTAGAATCTGCTTGGGTCTATCTGCTGATACTTTCAACATTGATCAGTGGCTTAGTATCCTCATTACTAAAAGATCCATAAGCAATTGACGAAAAGATAAAACTCTGGTTAATGCAGAAAAGCTCAGTAAGAGACTATTTACTATCAGGTCAGGACTAAAACTAAATTTGCTTCTACTCAATTCCCCCATAACTGAGGGAGAACAAGTAGCTCTTACCATGTCCTTAGAGGGCTCAGTGGCTGTTGAACTCAGTATCTCCCAAGACTAAGTTTGAGGTGAAAAGTGTCTTCCACATCAGGTTCCACCAGGCTCGATATCTACTAGTTACAATTCTGTCTGACCATGGGCACTACATCCTGGACCATCAAGCAGTAACAGTTGGGGGATTCTGGTCTGCAGGGAAAAATGTTTTCCTATATTTTTTGCTGTACTGGTAGTCAGGGACCACAGTAAAGTAGTATCTATGAGTGTTATAGTAGATACCTCTGTGTGTCATCTGATTTGCAAAGAAAATAAGTAAATGAAAAGAAAAAGTCTTAAATGAAAGATACTTCTGTTATCTGAAAATAGTATTACACAAGTTTCTCTTTTTGGAAATTATCCATTCATTTTCTTCATAAACATTTACTAAGGAGAAAAGTATTTTATGAACATATGGCACTTGTCTCTGTTTTGGATGTAAAAACGTCTGGTATTTTGCTGACTTCATTTCATTGTGAGTCACTGTGTAGGTTTGTATAAACACCAGGATATTTTCATCAATTAGAAATAACTGAGATTTTCAACATAACATTCCCATATTTACTTGAGCTTGAATAGTTCTGCTAATACCCTAGACAATACGCATATAGAGGTATTTACTGCACACACAGGATCCCTGCTCCTGAAAAATTCCAGTCAAAGCCTGAGGACCTGTGACTCTACCCTAAAACCCCACTGTATCCATTAGCAAAAACTCTTCAAATTTTCCCTGTAAGTGGGTGTTCTTCATCAGTTAGCATACTGTGGTCAGGAAAAATAAAGTTTTTGAAAATCACATTCTAATGGAGAGAAAATACTATCAAATGAGTGGGCTGCTTCTTAAGATAATTGTTTCATCTGATTGTTTCAGATAACCTTTAATTGTAATATGTTCCCCCATGTTGTTGGTAATTACACATCCAGACTAAGCAAATCAATTGCCCTATCAATACTCCAAGAAGTAGATTGATCCTGTCCCAGTTTTGGAGTACTGCAGGACAGAGAGGACACCAGAAGTCCTGCCTGCCTCAGGAAACTCACTTTAGTCATGGTCCAAATTACTAGCACAACACAGAACCAAGACAGCAATCCAAGCCACTGTGGTGGCATCCCTAGAAGTGGCAAGGGGGTGATCACATGTGGCAAGACAAGAAATAGGTTAGAAGCAGAAAGTGCTTATGCGACTATTGAGGGCACTTTCATGGGAAATATATGATGTGGGTTCAAATCCCTTTATCAGAAAAGAGTGTCCATAGCCCAGGGTTCCTGGATAACTGCTCTAGCCTTGAGCTAGCAGGTAAAATAGAAATAAAAGCCATGTGAAGTTAGCCTGTCCCATGGCTGAAATCATGCTTGCGAGTCAGTTTGCTTCTGAAGGCAAAAGGGGAGCATCTTCCCTGGTCTCGTCGCAATGAGAACAGGCACAACCTTCGCTGTTTGTCCTCCCACAAGGTGACACTAGATGGCAGCAATTGAAGTAGCAGCAGAAGCTGCAGATCTTGCTGGCCCAAAAGGCACTCCAGCAAGCAGATAGTCAAAAATACGGGGAACACCTGAAAATGACCTCTTCTGTCCCTACCTACTGCCGCAGAGGTATCCACAGTACTCAGGCAAGTCATGAAAATGAAGTCACCTGTGCCTTGACCGTCCTTCTTATTATACCTGGTCTAGTTGAAGATGTCCCTGCTCATTGCAGGGCAGTTGGACTACTTGAGTTGCAAAGGTCCCTTCCAACCCAAAGTATTCTGTGATTCCGAGATTCTGTGATTCTGTTTCTTTTCTCTACGCTGACTTTCCCATATCTAGTTAGCCTGTTTTGTGTCTGAGGCCTCTTAGCCTGCATTTAAATGGCAATTTTTCACAGATTAATATGATAGAAGGTATTAACCAGTCTTGTTATGTTTGCTTCTTTGGAGTCAAATGGGTTAGGTGTTGCATGGCATCATGGAAATACTCACAAAAGTGACCTTGTTAGTAAGAAAAACAGAGTCAACAAGCACGGTAATAGATGGATAATGTCAGAACTGCTGTTCTGACAATTAACTTCTGAAAGAAACCGATGGAGGGAAAAGCTGAGACTCCCCAACACATGAGCAGTGCCAGTATAGCATATGTTCCTCTTGCTTTATTAAGATAAAACTTCACTGCCAGCAAAATCACAGGCTAGTCAAAGTTTAACAAAGATGTATCAAAAGACAGTGACCAGCAACAGCATTAGTGTTGCCTTTGAAATATTCATGCGCTTCCTGCCCTCCACATGCCAGTTTCGTTCGATATCTTTGCACCAGTTAAAGCTGTCTCGGTGCTTCATTACACCTGCCAAGTTCTGAAAATGTGTTTGGGGCTTAAATCTGGATATCAAGCCATCAGCATGGGAAAAGAGCACATCACTTTACACAGTAATTGACATTCTGACTTTGAGCTAGTGAAAACAAAATCCAGTGCTTAGTCACTGATGGGAACTGCAGGCATTTTACTCAAGACCTCGAAACTCGATTGCTGGCTGCAACTTCCGCTGCTGCAGTGTGGGGTAGTCACCTAAAGATAAGTGCCTTATACGACAGCCAAACCATTTACATCTTTGAGCAATTCTGGCAGTGGCCTAGCTGTCTGCCTGCCAAGCAGCAGGGAAGGAGAAGGGAGGGGTGGAGACATGAATTGTCACTGTGCATAAGCATACATGAGATGGAAGCAGTGGCAGGTGACTCAAGATTACAAAGACGCTGCCTGCATGTGCAGGAACAGGGTTTTGGAAGCCAAAGACAATGAGAAGTTGAACTTGAGGAGAGACACAAAGGGTGGCTAAAAGGGCTTCCACAGGTGTATGAGCCGCTAAAGGAAAACTAGCAAAAACATGGCCCTGCTGCTGAAGGAGGCAGAAGACCTGGAGACAAAGGACCTGGAAGTTCTCAATGATTTCTCCACTTTGATCTTTACCAATTAGAGCAGCAATTTCAGCAATTCCAGCCCATGAGACCAGAAGGACAATCTGGAGCAAGGAAGACTTACCCGCAGTAGAGAAGGATCAGATTAGGGAATATAAACAAGACCATGAGACTTGATAGGACAAATACACAAGTGCAGAGGGAGCTGGCCAATGTCACAGGAAGGTCAATCTCAATCATCTTTGAAAGGTCATGACAAGTAGCAAAAGATCCTGACAACTGAAGAGATCTCGTGTCACTCCTATCTTCAAGAAGGACAAGGAGATCTGTGATACCATAGCCAGCCAGCCTCACCTCACTCCCTGAGAAGGTGAGGGATCAAATCCTTCTGGAAGCCATTTACAAACATGAAGGACAAAATGGTGATTAGAAGTGGTCAGCCTGGATTTACAAAGGGGAAGACATGCCTGACCAACCTGATAGCCTTGTATGATGACATGATTGGCTTGGTGGATGAGGGGAAATCAGTGAAGGTTTTTAATCTTGATTTTACCAGGGGTTTCAACATAGTCTCGCGTAACATCTTCATTGACAAAGTGAAATACCGGCTAGATGAGTGGATAGCGAGATGGGCGGAAAGCTGGCTGAACTGCCGTGTTCAAACATTTGGGATCAGTGGCATGAAGTTCAGATGGAGACTGGTCACTAGTGGAGCACCTCAGGGGGTGGTACCGAGGCCCATAGTGTTTAGTGTCTTCATTTATGGCCTAGATCATGGGACACAATGTACATTCGCTAAGTTTTCAGACAATAGTAAGCTGGGAGGAGTGGCTGATGCACCAGATGAGCATGAGATGCTGCTGTTTAGAGGGATCTTGCAGGGTGGAGAAATGCACCAAGAGGAGTATCATGAAGTTCAACGAAGAGAAATCCCGAGTCCTGGCCCCAATGCAAGTGGGGTCTGACCATCTGGAAAGCAGCTTTAAAGAAAAAGATCTGGGCACCCCGGTGGCACCAAGTTGAACGTGAGCCAGCAATGTGTCCTTGAAGCCAGCAGCATCTTGCTTTGCATTAGGAAAATGTTGTCAGCAGTCTGAGGGAGGTCACCCTTTCCGTTCCCTCAGCAGGGGTGAGACTCAGCAGGAATGCTGGATCCAAGCCTGGGCTCCCAGTACAAAAGAGTTCCTTAGATACTGGAGTGACTCCAGGGAAGGACTACAGAGATGATTAAGGCACAGGAGCATCTGTCATACAAGGAGAGGATGGGAGAGCTGGGACTGTTTAGCCTAGGAAAGAGAAGGCTTGGTGGAGCTTATCAGTAGGAGGGGAGGTGAAGAAGATAGAGCCAGGCTCTTCCCTGCAGTACCCAGTAAAAGGACAGGGACAATGGGCACAAACTGAAATACAAGAAATTTCACTTAAAAATTATAAAAAGCTTTTTTGTTGTAAGTGTGGTCAAACATTTGTCCAGACTGGTTTCCCAGAAAGGCCATAGAGTCTCCGTCCTTGGAAATATTCAAAACCCATCTGGACACAGTCCTGGACAGCCTCCTGTACGTGACCCTGTTCTGAGCAGAGGAGTCAGACTAGGTGATCTCCAGAGATCCCACCCAACATCAGCCATTCTGTGAATGTGTGAATCTGTGATTCTGTGTCAAACAACTTAGTCCTCAGATGTCCCTCATTGCCTTCTGCACTGCAGAGTCCACTCAAACCCCGCGAGACAACTATTGACAGGCCGAAGCTGTTCCTACGATGGTGCAAACAGTAATCACGCACAATTGTCTTCCCCTTATTGTGCATGTCTGATTTGTTCATGTTGTGATCATTGCACCAAATAGAGAAGGCCCAACAAGTCTGTGCACAGATATCACTTTCTTAACAGGAGCAAGAAATGAAAAATCATCTTCACAGTTCAGGGACAAAGCGTCTTTTTTGGCAACTCCCTGGGGAGCTGGTTTTGGCTCACTATCTCATTTCCTCAGCAGTACAAGGCACTGTAGGATCAAGAAAATTACAGGAAAAGATTAGCAGGCACCTTCTGGACTCCTGTCTTAGGATGTCTTGTGTTCTGTTGGAGCCATACATATATGACTTTTTAAAGGAAAAATTGTGGTTCTCAGAAAAGAATTACTCAAAACTCGCTAAAAATAGTAGAAAAATCTAGATTAGTCTGAACTGGGAACTCTCTGCCAGTAAGACATGTTTCAGTATGAATAAATATTTGCTAAACTGGCAGAACCTATGGGCAAAACTAATTATCACCTGCACTGTGGTATTAGTGACAGAGAGCATCTTGGTGATGACACTGTGCTGCTTGAGGCTGACAGGGCCCAGTTGTGCCAACTGACGCACTTTCATCAGAAATTCTGCAATATTTGGTGTTATCCCTCAAAGCTACTGCCGCTCCTAAAATACTAAAAATGCTGTGAATGCATGAAAACCTCGCTGAAAGTATCCATAGCTTGCAACTACTGGGAGAAACTTGAAAACTTTTCTGAAAGTTCAAGAGTGCAAGTGGCAAAAGTAGTCCATGTTATTGATGATTTCAGACAGCCTAATTCATATCATTTGAACATGAGACCAGCAGTGTTCCTTACAGTTCCTCCTCTCAGGCATAGAAGGGAAATCATCCATATTTGCCATTGTAGGGCTCAATCATCTGAGCAAGGCCTCTGTCTTCTTTTTTTGTTGACAGTCGGACAAGGGGTGTTCTTTACCAGCAGAGCTGAAATTTTATACGTGAAACAAGGAGTCCAAGGTGTTGAAAAACCTATTCTTAGGTTTTTCTTAGCTCGAAGTCATTTTTTCCTTAAATCAGTGTCTGTTGTCACACGCTGTCTAGATTTATAAAGTTATTATCATTTTTGCTAATAAATACCCTGTAAGATTTAGTAGCAATGTCAGTGGCTTCATTTGTTACAACTAGAAAGATTTTCAGCTTTTGTAAACTCTTAACTCATGATACCTTGCTCAACTTCTTAAGTCTTTTAATAAATATCAGGCTGTGCTAAAAATACTGTTTGTCAGATGACATTTTTAAAAATGTTTTGGATAGAGCTCTCAAATCCTATTGAAATGTTTTGAGAATATTTTTGACTGCCGATGCACTATGAACAGCAGGAGACCTTGCTGACCCCACCAGAGATTAATGGGTTGGAATTTGTGTCTTTCTGAGGAATGGAAGACGTCAACGCTAAAAGTTCCCTTACCCCACAGATAGCTGGTCCCAGTCCTGTTGTTTTTTCCAGTCTTCAGAAAAATCCTTGGCAAGAGCTATCATTTTTCCAGTCATCAAATTTCCAAGAATCTTCTCTTCACATCTCTCTTTTTCTTTGATGGACTCTCTCACCGTAGTAAATGCAGACCTCTTGCAGGAATGTGGGCCAGACGTGTGCATAAGCCAAATGGCTTATGCCTGGAACAACAGCAAATGAACAATGAAATCCAGCAATGAGATGAAACAAAAAAGGTTTGGTTTTTTTTTTAATATAGAAATGTTTCTCACTTCTTAACTTATTTGACTCAACTGTACAATTAGTTTTGGCCCATTGGATGGCTGTCTGATCACGTAGGGACACAATGCCACCTTATACACGTTTGAAATTAAATTGTCATACTGGCAGCCCTGCAGAAAAAATTTCACAATTTAACCTAAGACAGAAGAGGCAGATGAACTTTTTTTTCCTTTTTTTCCTCAATCCAGATGTATCAAAAAATCTTGTTTCTTTGAACAGATCACCTGACTTCCTGTGAATGAGTATGTTTTTGCCCTTTGCTGCTTGGCCTATACACACTAACATTGACCTATTACTAGGTTCTTTCAATAGTACTGTTCCTGTTCAAATGCTAGAGGTTGGGGTTTTTGGCTGTCTCACAAGTGAGAGGCTCTGATTTATAAAATTAGACACACATTTTTAGTTTAAAGTCCATCAAAACGCCATCAAAATCTTTAGTTTTAAGTGAGCTGCAGTGTACAAACTCTTACACTTGAAAACACATTTGAGTGCTTTAATAGTTAGACACCTCATTTGGGATGTACAGATTTACAACTGTATTCTGATTTTCAGACATACTTACTAATTTTTACCTGTATTATTATTTTCAATTTTTTTCCATTTCTATGATGCTATGCTGTCTCTCACAAATAAAGAAACAGAAATCTATCTGTCTTCTACATATAGTTGTATCTTGCCAAACACCCAAAAATTAGGAACACTAGTTTTTAGTGAATGTGGATGACTCTAAGGAATGATTGATGGACCTGTTAAGTTCTAGCCCTCCTATTTGCATCTTAGTCCAGACTACCACCAATTAAGAATTCCCACATATGAAGACTATTACAGTCAGTCAAAAATAACTTCGAAAAATCAAGGAGATGGAGTACTACAGAATAGTCAGAATCACCTCGGTTCTGGTAAAGATTATGGAGAAATCCTCCAGGAGTCACTTGTAGGAAGGAGAGGAAGGTAGCTGGGAGGAACCAGCACAGATTTACCAATGACAAACTGCCTGGCCAACCCAGCTGCCCTCTGCAATAGGAGGACTGGTTTTGAGGAGAAACAAAGCAGCGCATGTCATTTGCCTCACCATCAGCAGGGCTGCTGACGTAGTCCCTCATAGCACCAAGCCTGGAGACAAACTGGGGAGACATGGACCCTGGGCAGATTCCAAGATGGGTGAAAGACTTGCTAGGCTGGCAGGTTTAGAGACCAGCAGTCAACACTTTGAAGGAAGGATATTGAAGAGCAATGTTCCTCAGAGACAGGTACTAGAGCTGACACTGACCTGATGCAGGAGAACAGACTGAGGACAGCAGCTCTGCAGGGAAATGCTGGGCTGCTCTTGAACAACAAGTTAAATATGAAAAATCAGTGCATCCTTCAAAGACTAACCATGCATTGGCTGCATTAGCAAGGTGGTAGCAAGAAGGCTGAAGGCAGAGGTTGCCCACTCTATTTGGCACTTATGTGTCTCCATCTGGAGTTCTGAGCCCATTTAACTGAGTGATTTAACTGACCCCATTTGGGAACTCCCCAGTATGAGAGAGATTTTGTCCAGCTAGGAATATCTCCAGCAGAGGTGTGGGGACTGGAGCAGCTGATATTTGATGAGGTGAGTCTTTCAACCTGGAGAAAACTAAGGAGGGGTCTAATTGCTGTCTTGAACTACATAGTGGGAGGTTGTAGGGAAGACTCCCAGCCTTCTCAGAGGAACACAGGAAGGGACAAGAAGCAGCAGTAAAAGGCTGCAACAAGGGAAAATCTGGCCAGATCTGGTGAGGGTGGTGCAAAACTGGGACAGGGGCTCAGAGATGCTGGTGGCGTCTCCATCCTTTGAGGTATTCAAAATGCATCTGGACTCTAGCAGTCAGACCTAGCTGCAAGTTAGAATCATTGAATCATAGCATACCTCAACTGGGAAGGGATCCATAAGGATTATCCAATTCCCTCCTCCTCTTAGAACTACCTAAAAGTAAACCACCTGATTAATAGCACTGTCCAGACACTCTTTGTACTCTGATTGTCTTGGTACTGTGACTGCTTCCCTGGGGAGCCTGTTCCAGTGCCTGACCACCCTCTGTGTGAAGAACCTTTTCCTAATATTCAAACTGAACTTCCCTTGACACAGCTTCATTCCATCTCCTCATATCCTTGTTAGCCCTGACTTGAGCAGAAGTTTTGCCTGGATGACCTCCAAGGTCCCTTTCAACTGCAGTTATCCTGTGTCCATGTCTCTAAGAATAATTTAGGTCCTGTTTCTCACAGTGAACTGAGGAGCAGCAGTTGTCACAGCCACTACCCCAAAGACTATTAAGACACAGGATCTAACATCTTCCTATCTATAGAAATGCTTCTCTAGTCATATTTGAAAATACACCTCCTTTACTGCTCTTGGAAAACACCCAAAATCCAGTTTTAACAGCCTAACTGGGAAGGACTGGAAGAAAGAATTCATCAGCGTAGAAGAAAGGAGCCTGGGATGCCACAAAGCCACTAAAATGACCTTTTTCTCTTTCCTGGTCTCTCACAAAAGGTATTGTAAGTGTGGTGGAGTGTGGAAAGCATGGGCTGCCCCTGGACCCAGGGCCTAGCACACCAACCAGGCCACAAGCAGCCCCCTTCTGCGAAGCCACCCGGTGTCACACCACCCACAGCCGTGAGCAGGCGATTTAGGTCAACCCAGCCCCTTTCCACCATCACTGTGCTTGCTCCCAACGCAATAAATAGAAAGGCTATTTTGTCAAGCCCAGCTGTTTTTATTCAAGAACTTCTCAGAGGAAGCCTGAGTGCGTAAACAGGAAAGCAGGGGCTGTTTTTACTTCACCCATCTATAGCCAGTACACGCGGGTTGACATCAGGCGAGGGCCAGCTGCGCTGAATGCACCCAACAATTTGCTCCCTAGGCAGCAGTACCAGCACCAGGGCAGGCATGGCTGGAGGGAGGTGCAGACAAACACAACACCTCGATACCCCTGTGCCCACCCCAGATGCCCCCCAGGTCCCCATCCTCACTGGCGGCAGCAGAAAGGCAAAGGGGCGCCTGGAGGATCATACTCACTCCGGAAATTCACAAACAAGATATTTTTTTCCTGCAAGAGTGCCGGTATCTTAGCGCAGCTTGCCGCTCATGGGGGGCCTCCCCACAGTCCCCCAGCACCCTCGTGCTTGTGTGATGTGAAGTGCTGCAACCAGCCAGCGCTGGGCACCTATTTTTAGCCCTTGTGGACTGGAATTGCAGGCTGCACTGCGGATCTCCCTGCAGAAACTGGTGGGAAGGAAAAGCAGCACCACACTGTAATTTTGTCTCTAGTGATGGGGTTTTCTTTCTAAATCCTAAACATCAGTTTCATTCACTACTCCAGGCAACAAGAAATATGCTTCACCTACAGCTATAACGTCTTCTCTCCTGCCTATATGTCACCATATAATAAAGCGTGCAGCAGTTTTACAGTCACTGTAGAGTTATTACAAGACATATGTGTACAGAGCACACCGGCTTATATGACCACCCAAGCGATTAATAAAACTGCTTGCCTGCTAGAAGTGATCTTTAACTAAAGGTTGAACAAAACTGGCCTGGAAATCTTGAGAATAATTTAGAATGGTTGCTTAAATCACAGAGACACAAAGTCTGCAGGAGGTGGATCTTCATGCAGCTTTCATCACTAATGTTTTTTCTCTCCATGGTCTCAACCCCTTTAAATAGAACAACCTACCAAATAATATTTATGTTAATTTGTTTATTTGCTGCCATAGAAAAAAAACAACAGCAACAACAGTGCTAAGGGAGCAAGTGTGAATAGTAGTGAAGAAGTGCCTTGGTTATGAGTAATTTCTGTCTCTATTTTAAACATAGTGAGCAAATTCTGCTCAGTTACACCAGCCTAAATTGGAGAAAATTTAATTCCGTTAAGAATTGATGACAAAATTTAGCCCACAAGTTCAAATCACCACTTCATAAAATAACAACATCCAGTTATTAATTTGATTAATTACTCTCAGCATATTTGATGCATTACTTGTAAAATTTTCCTTGCATATAACTTACTTATATGCATAAACTGAACATAAATTAATTTCCTTATTTGTTTTACTTCTTGTTAATAACTTGAAAGCCACAACAGTAGTGATCTTAACTTATATCAGAGAGTAAAACAACCATTAGCTCTGCTACAGAAAAGATAGGACATGAAAGAACAGCAAGTCTGCTCTGCCAGGACAGTACCACCTTATGTTTGGTTTTTACTGTACAAATCAGGTTGTGGTGTAGAGTACAGCGAGAGCCCTCAGAAAAACAGATTCACCCCACGGTTTTCTGGATCTTCAGTTCACTATAAATAGAAGCACACTAAGACTGTTTGGGAGGCATTATTTGTTCTGCATATATCCTATCATTAAGGGGGCTTACTCATTTTCTACCCTGTCTTTAATCCGGAAAAGATAAAAAATAAGAAAACAGTAAGTTTAGGCTAGAAACTTCTCTGCTGTTGACCAGCTGAGTTCATGTCATACTGCCTCCCAGTTAATGCCCAGCTGCCTTTTTTAAACTCTCCTTCTGCTCCAATGCCATAGAGTCCATCTGCCAGGCAGAAGTCATATACAATGCTCAGAGAGCCACTAGATAGACTTCAGCATTTACTAACTTTAGCTAAACTCACCAGGGACCACTATAAGGAGTTGTATAGAACTAACATAAGTCTTGGGTATTTGATCCAGGGTTTAATGTTACAGTTTCCAGCAAACACAAAGGTTTTGGGGGTTACCGTTCCAGTAAAAAGGCAGAAATTTCTGACGATGCAAATTGAATAGATGACAATAGACATTGACTGCTCCAGATGAGTTTGAATTTGGTGAATTTATATAATAGAAATAAGCAGCCTAAGACACCTCCTCCTGGGTCTTCAAGTGGTGTGAATCAAATATAAACTATACAAATTCAATGGAGTTACTTCGATGCAAATGAGATTAGAACCAGACTCTGTATCTCTTGCAAGCAGTGCCCAGCGTTCTGCAACATCCCACCAGTATGTGAAGGAGATGGCTCTGGTCATTCATATTGACATCCAGAGTCTCTGATAGATGCCTTTCAGGGCAACTGCCACTACGTGGTTGTCTCAAGTCGTGACAGAGTGATTTAACAGGTTTTCTCTTTAACCTTGTGCAGGTGTCAGATTAAAGGTAAACAAAGTGAGTAAGTCCATGCCTGCCATCAAGTCCATCCTTTCTAGCCTCCCTCTGCATCAGCCATTCAGAAGTGCAGTTATGGAGCCTCTTCTCATCCCAGAGCAGGGAGGCATTCTGCAGTGGCCAAGCTCTCATTGTCCTTTCATTCAACATAACATGATACAACAAGATTTCAAGAGTGTCTGTCTTTCTCTTACCCTAACCTCCAAAAGCTTAAGGGAAGGTATCCGTGCCTCTCTGGTTTGAGTATGGAAGGGAGGAAGAAAGTGCCATTTTACTGTGAAAAGTCAGCATTTCATTTTAAAAAGAAAAACAGTGAGGCTGATCAATAGGTCTTGCCTGGTGCACATTTATGGAAGCAATGAGTTTGTTTAGGAGAAGTTGGGAGGTTGAGCGGTGAAACCACAGACTGAGAAAGGGACTCCAGGACAGACCCTCTTGTTCCTTCAGCCTGTAAATTTTAAGATTTCACAAAATCCTATCCCTCCAGCAAAATCAGCTCATACACAGGTAAATAAGAACACAGCAGCACGTGGCAGGAGACAGAATCAGCTCCTACTATTCATGCAGGCTGAAATTTGGGGCAGTTTGGTTGTCAGTTCATGCACTCGGAGATGAGAGTCACATGGCTTTTCTGGGTCTGGGAACAGGAGAGTCACCAGTGTGAAAACAAAGGAAGACATGGTAAAAAGCTAGGAGCTACTCAGAGAGTCCTGAGGTACCTGTTTTCAGAAAACAATCAATTCTGGGATGCAAGGAAAGAATTGAAAAGTTCCCTGGAGCTCCACTGCAGTGTTCAGTACTGTTCCTCATGTTACCCAGTACAAATAAAATGTGAACTCAATAGGCCTATGTAAAGCATATTCAAACTCCCTTTTCCCTTTCCTTTTAGCTCTCTCTTTCATGTCCTTTTTCTTTGATTTCTGAATGAAATTCTGCCTTGCCTTTGTGGTCAACCATGCCAGCCATCTAAAGGTCTCTTGAGAAAGAGACTCTTTTCAAGAGTTAGTAATCATGTGCAAAGAATTTTGGTCAGAAATACTTCAGGGATATTGTCAAGAATAAAATCCAACAAAAATAGGCATGTTAAAAAAAAAAAGAAGTAGCAGCAGTCCAACAGAGCCAGCTGCGCTTCCTCCTGTCACGCAGTCCTTCACGTATTCTTCAGCACAGGACAATTTAGAGGATCCCATTAATTTCTTCTGTGGGGGTAAGCTGCTGCTCATATCCTCAAGGAATACAAGTCTTTCTATGTTAATGGACATGATAAAATTGACATTTTAAAGACACATATGATTCATCTTTCATGAAGTATCATCAGTACCACAAGCACCAAAGGGATTTAAGTGACAATCCCTAGCTAGCAAACACTCCTGACTTAAGCCTACACTTCCAGTTTCTGAAACTAATATATGCTTTCTCTATCTGTGATGAAAAGGCATCTCCATCTTCACTGAACAGGAGACCACAGCTTTGAAGGTCACAGCAGCAGTGTGCCCATATGAACGATTACAAAATCAAATGCTCAGCTCGCCTTTGCTGGTAGTCTGGTGTCCTGTGCCTCAGCCATCACTGTGAACTCTGGCAGCATCCCTAAACCATCCCTTCTTCTCTACCATATAGGTTGTGGGATTCATTTTCATGGATAGCATCCTACAGCCGTTTCAGCAACAGGCGTGGCCCTGCCTGGGGAAAACACAGCATGGTCAGGCAGAAGCAAGTGCTTTGTGGGAATCCAGTCAGCCTCATCAAGTCTGTCATGGTTACTGCCAGAGGCCAAAAACACAGAGACGTTACATCTCGTTTAACACTTGCTGCCTAAGAAAGGTACTTTTTAGCAGCAAAGGTTCCTAAGGGAATAGAAGACAGTCCCTAAGATCCTCTAAGAAAGTATTCAGCATTCTTTTCTACAGTGCAGGTGTCCTTTTCTAAACAAATATTATTTCGTTTCTAATATCTGTTAGATTTTTGCTTTGTATCAGTTTACAGAGACTCCCAAAGTATCCCTAGGCAGTTTTGGAGAGGTGAGTTTAGATGACGTTCTCTCTACAGCTGTGGTTCTCTCTGCCACTAACAGATGAAGCAAAGAGATTTGTCCCTCAGTTCTTTCACTGCACACAAAGTTCTGGCTAAAATAAGTACCTAAATAAAGCAGCCCTGTACCCTTGTTTTTCTCTTTTGTCTATTGTTATGATGGAGCAGAAGTTCATTACTCCTGCCAAAGCTCCAGTGGTACATCAGGACTGAAGTCATGTGGGAGAGGGAGAACATTTTTACTGTGTCTACATGTTACAGGCAACACCTGTGCTCAAAAGTGAGTTTTGTACCAGGCTTTGGCTGTGGCAAAGCAGGCAGTCACTACGTGAGAACCGATGTCTGGAGGGCAAAGAGTTCCTTTCCAACAACCAGGAATACCAGGTGAACTGAGTTTCTCTTAAGTGTCTAAAGAAATAGCCGCATTTAATGATCATAATATCCTTGCAAACAGTCTGCGACACCAAAGGAAATCAAAATCCAAAAGACAAGTTTACAACATCCAATTCATTTCCAGTGAATCCAGCTCATACATCAAAATCTGAAGGCAGAGCAAAGCACTCAGCAGCTACTGCACTGCTCAAACTAACAAATACTCTTCTCAAGGTTTGGACAAGTAAATAGATGCTCTTATTACATGTTTATACGAACCATTTGATATGATTTATTGGTTTGTTTTGTCATTAAAAAGTACAGGCTCTGAGTATCTCTCAGCTTCTGCTGTATGTGTTAAATTTTATCAGTCACATGCATTTTAATTTGGCTCTATTAGTGGCTCCAGATTCTTGAGTTTGAATAGACCATGGGGAAAAATGCAAGGATCTATTTTAAGTCTACAGCTATTTTCTATTTTGGCAAAGAAATCACTGACAGTAAATAAATATCATGCCATATTTTAGATTCATGTGAATGATTCTGGATGACCTTACAGAGCTCAACAAAATAGGAAGCAAAAAAATCAACAGCCAACATAAAGAATGTACAAAGATGAGCATAATACCATTGAACTGCTAGTAAATGGAAGTGTGGCTGTAATAAGCTAACTTGAACAGCTATTTGATCATTTCTTCCTTTTCATACTTGAGACCAAAATTAGCTCCTGCTGGATTAATACCAGATCCAGGGTCAGCTTCTCGAAACTATTCATGATATTTTATGCACAAGACAGAAATTAGGCCATTTCTGTATTTTCCCTATTAGACCAGTCCGTGGTCGTCACATGGTCATAGGTAAATGAGATAAAGTGCAGCTTTAGTCTTTGAAAACCTTCTTGTGAAGCGGGACTTTATTTCACTTCAGCCCATACAGCTCCCAGTCTACTGTTATTTCCATAGAGGTCTCACCAGTAACCCTTAAAACCTGGGAGGGTATGAAACTTTGAATAAAGATCTTGTTCATAATGTAAAGGTAACTAAATCAAATTGGGTGCTTCATTTCTTCAAAATTTGCCTCACCTGCTGGTAAAGTAAAAGTTATTACAAAATAAAAGTCTTGCCTCTTTCCAGGCCACTTTAATGGCCCTCTAGTAGAGAAATAACTGGCTTAAAGATATATTCTTGTAAGGGTGGATGTATGAAGCATCACATTAGATGGGAGGTGGCAGGATGAATTTACTTTTTGTACGGTTGTTATTTCACCCATTTCCCATTTTGTCCATGTCACCACCAAGATTACATAAGTCTTTCCCCTACTAGAAGCTGGGTTTACTTTAGCTGGTAGTGCTCCAATTAATGCTATTCTTATCTCTAGAATTGCCAGAATTTCTTAGAAATCCTCTGTGGGATGATATTAGCTTATTTGGCCCATACTTTTATTTGTTTGTTTTTCTCAGGCAAAAATATGCAGGCCACTCCACTATCCATTGCATTAGAGCTGAGCTCACCACCATTGATCCAAAAGACATCAGGACTGACGAGGGCTAAACACCTCCTCCTGAGCAGGTGACCTGCCCAGCACTGGCATCACTGCTGTCATTGATGGTGCCTTTCCCACCACACAGCTCCTTTCCCACAACAGAGTGAGCTGTAGAGATACCTGAGAAAACCAAGTTCAGCTCTCAGTTACCTGAGATTGTCCAATGATAAATGCAGAAGCCACTTAGACCTTTCATCTTGTGTTCAGTTCTCCCCTACATCTTCTTTGTTCTTTTTCTCAGCTCAGAGGTATTTTACTGCATCCATTGCTAAGCCATGCCACAGAGAAAAGCAGAGCTTTTAGTTGTATTCCTAAGAGCTGAAGCTCTTGAATACAAATCAAGAGTTAAACCTGCAGTAGGTACAAATTGATATATCTCCATTAATTCCTTTGGATCTATGCCACTACTCTGGTTTTCATCAGGATATCTAGTGGGAAAAATTTCGGATGGGTTGTTTTTTAATACTAAGACATAGCAAAATAGTCCAGCCATAGATCTCTTCCATGGAACAATCTTCATTTTGAAACACAGATTGTCAGCTTACTTTTTAAAAAAATAATAGAGCAGCCTTTAAGTTCACTCACAGGTTACTTTTTTTTTTTTTGCCTCTGAGGTTTTGGGTCATTGGGTTGTTTTTTTATTTGTGGGACTTTTTTAGAAAGCTCATAATTCATATATATCCACACCTTTCAAAAATCACTCTGTTGTTCTAAAAGAACTTGCTTTCAAAATAAAGAACTCATCCACATGTCCTGTCCTTGTGCTGGAGTTGCCGGAGTGGAAATCAGAGCTGCAGCCAGTATACTTTAAAGCTCTTTTCACTTAACAGACCACTTGGTTTACACAAATTGCATACTTGCTGGTTTCACCTGTCCAAATTGCAAAAACAAACATCTACAAAAGAGCCAAAGTAAAATCCGAGCACGCATTCAGAAGATGAATGGCACCAAAAAGTAGCTGTTTGCGGATAGAGAGCATTTACACTTGCATTCAGTGCAGAGTTATCAATGTGACAGCTTCCTTTTGTTGCTGCTATGTATTGGCTTTGATTACAAACCACCGCAGAGCTGAAGGCTAAGAAAAACTTCCACATTTCCCAAATTATTTCTGGACTACGTGGAGGTCAAAAGGTCAGATTCTGCTCCACAGCACACCCACCAGCCTGACACCAGTGAAGCAGCTCCCTTGTGGGAGGGCGGGCTGGCCGGTGCCCGACTCGCTGAGAGGTTTTAAAGGAAACTTTTTCATGGGTTACA